>BSBK01011309.1:2500-122888 GCA_027943335.1 Chamaecyparis obtusa | reverse complement strand
GTCATTGATGGATCCTTGGGAGGAGTGGAAGACAAATGGCCTTCAAAGGTGATTGAATCATGTAATAATAATATTCATGGTCATGTAATATTGTTTTGATCATATGTTTGATCTCATTGTAATCACATATTGAATGTAAACCATTTTTGAAATGATAAGCCTAAAAGGTACCTAAGGGTCACTAGCAATGGATTATGGATTTATCTTAGGTTAGGGATTCATAGAAATGACCTATAAGGGTCTAAAAAGATGTAATAAGACTATTCAAGCCTCTAAATGGTGTTCAAAGCACTAAGAGTGCAATAATTTTTAAATTGCCTATATTGGCAATATAAGCCAAATAGGACTTCATTGGAGTTAGTTGGGGTTAGTAGGGTTAATAGGTTTCTAAAGGTTGACATTAAACCTTTTAGAAGTCTTTAGATGGGCTTTGGATTATGTGTTTTTGAGTTGACAACTTTTTTTGTCAACTTGACATAGATCAAGCTCAGAGAATCCAATTAAGGACACTCCAAATAGTTAGCAAAACACCCACAATAGAATAACATAGCAAGATATGCTTCAATTCAGATTTTCATTAACATGCCAGCTGTAAGGCCTTTTGGGTTATGGCTAATTAAAATCAAGAAAAAAATTTGCAAGATCAACAAAGATCCAACCCCAACCCCAAGTAGTCTAGTTTTGAAAACAAACATCAACTAATGGAAACCCTAAGGTAGATGTGACCCTGAGCTCTCAAGCCTCCAAGCAATATCCTTGCCTCCAAGTGAGAAACCACTCACTCTACTATTACAAACTATCAGATACAATCTAATCTTCAAGATCTCATAGGATCCAAGTCTATCAAATATACTGATCTGCTTCTAAAAACTACTACCCAAACATCTACCCAAATACTCCTTAAATACTAATCTTTAGCCACAAGTTGGCTGGAAGAAACAATTGACTCCTAATCCAAGTCAGCTTCTAAAACAAACAAATATTAAATGCAAAAATAGTCAGCTCTCAAATAGCCTTACAATTATTTAATTCTCCATGTCATCCTTAATATCTACATAGGAGAATACAACAAAACCTTCCAACAATAGATGCACCAAGTCAGCTAACCGAATCACCAAGAACTCCAGTCAATAAACCAAAAATACTGAGGGCCAGAGAAACAACTAAGCACTAGTGAAACATCCAACCATGCTAAGAATCACCAAGCAACATAGGCATTGCCGAGCAAGCATGTCGACCAAGCACCATAGGCATCACTGAGTACCAATTTCATTGAGCACAATAGGTTTTATTGAGTTCCTTCAGTGACTATGAGGCCTCACCCTGAGCCTATCATAGCCATTTAGTTCTACATTTGAGATAGACATATTTGATGATTATAGTTTGATGCGCTATGGATTTATTGATACTTTATGTTATGGTTTTATCACCTTAGAGTTTAGTTGGCAGCATTCAGTTATGTTATTTTGATGAAACTATTATATCTATTTGGAGCCTTTATGTGAGATTAAGTGGATTTTATGGATGATTATGATGTCATGATGAAGTTTAATTGCAATTAAATTATATATGCATGCAATGATTATGTTTCAAGTTTAATTTAGTGATGAATTGTATATTTCACGATGAGATTTATGTAAGTTATAAATTAATGATTATGCCATGTGAAACTTTGACTTAATTATGATTAATTTTTTGAGAATTATTTGATTATGAAAGTTATGGAATTTACATGTATATTTCCTATTGGAATTAGGATAGATAGGTACTGAGAGGGGAGGGATGAATCAGTGCCTTCAAAAACTTTACTTGTAAACATTTCAGATCTATGATAGTCAACAATAATAATCGACCAAAATAACTTGAATCTAACTACATGTATAAATCATCCATTTAACTTATGAAAGTAAACAACATGAAATCAATATGAAAATCACATAGCACAAGTATTTTGGTAACGCAGAAAACCTTGTTAGAAGGTAAAAAATGGGGTGGGGATGACACCCACAAATTCTTTACTACTACGGATAGAAAAGGTTTGCCTGTTAGGGCTACAAGTTTTGATCACTTCTGGTGATATTACCCTATTAGGAGTAATATGTTAGATCAACTACATCTACCTAGTTATAGGATTTCAACAACACCAATGAATTGTGCACTTGGCTAAGAGATTTACATAAGATTGTTAAGTCTACTCTGCTAAGAGATTTTGTCCAAAAACTCTATTACAATTATTAGAAAGAAATAGGCAATTATCTGCTGATTGACAACTCACTTGTCTGAAACAGATCTATAAGTTCTGATAAAATATCACCTCACTTGTGATAAATCTCTACTCTGAATTGCTCAATAGCCTTTTCTGATTCTTCTCAATCTAAATTCTTTAGTACTTTGTTCTTCTATGTTAACTGATAGACTTGAAGTTAGGCAATTGCTTCAAGTGCTCCATGATTCATATATCAGTTCACACCAAAAATGATGCAAACACACAAATATATAGTGTTCTATTTTTGCCACTTTAACAAAATTAGGTTACACAACATAGTCATAACCCTAAGATCTACAGTGTACAAAAATTACCTAGATCAAATATTATAAAAGATATACATTGCATTTAATGAATATCATAACATTAAATGTTCCTCAATCTTGGTAAACCATTTTATGATCCGTTGTAACTATTTGCATAGAAGAATGTGCCATTTCAGATTACTATGCCATTTTCTATGATCCTCAATAAACACTGTATAAACTACTTGGTGTATACTATGATGCTCAGTGTTTACTGTCTATCGGTATCGGTGTCTATTAGTGCTCAGTAAACTGTTTGATGCTCGGTGTGAAAACTTTACTAACTAATCTATCTCACTTCTAGTTACTGGTTGGATCAATGTAAGTGACTAACCGATATGTATGATAACTTTTGATACTAAGTGACAACCTTAAATGCTCAATAGAGATAACAATCTCCCTCTTTGGCATTATTATCAAAACTCAAATGTATATAGACCAAATATTCTATATATATCTTATATCTCCACCATATACATATACACATAAAAATTTTCTCAATACTAAGTACTCCCCCTCGATGCATGCTCTTGGTAGTATGTAGTATATGTAGCAAAACATACTTATTTGGCATGTACATGTTTTGCCCCTTTCTGATAATAATTCCAAATGCAAAAAGTAAATTATACTCACATCTTCTCAAAAATATACTGATGGGTTTTCTTCACTGACTCCAAGAGGTTTTCCCATTCCTCTTTCAAGTTGGTGAGAGAAATGTGCTTGAGACCGACTTGTGCATGCATGTCAAAGATGTTATCTAACATCAAAATCTTGGGTGTTGCAACAAGTTGCTCCACTTTGACAGTGTGTGCCTCAAAAATTTTCAGGTATGGCAAGAGTTCTGTCAATAACTCAGTAACTTGATCAGTTATGTGCTCTTCCTATTTCTTCAAATTTTCTATTAACCACCGGAGTTCCTAAACTTGGTGAATGTGCCTTGAAAAAGCATTAGGCTCAGTTAAAGTTGTAGTTGTACTTAACTTTATTTTTGCTTCCAAACCTTTTATCTTTTCACTGACTTCAACAGTGAAGGTGTCTATAGTACAAAGCTTTATTAAGAATTGAAAGATTATCTAGGTGATGGATTTTGTCTCGGTGATTACCTCAGATAATTTTACCTTCTTGATTGCCACTTCTTGGCTAATTTTCTCTGCCAGTTTATGTTGTATCCTAGATTTTGCCCTTTCTTCAATCAATTTATCTACATTAGTGTCCAGGGCATTGATCTTCTTAGCAAGTGTAGCAAGTTGATCTATGATAGGAGTATCCTCATCAATATTCACCTCCAATACTACCTGTTGTAGGATATCTCTCACATCTGATAATATTTCTTTTCTTTTGTGTTCTTGCTTCAACTTCTCTTGAGCTACCTTTCTTGAACATAATTCCCCATATTTTCTCAATTCTTCAGGGCTAAGGGTCCTTGGGTCACACTCAGGGATAATTATCATTTCATCTAGGGTGACCAACCCTTTTCCTTTCTTTTTCTTTTTGGTGCTAGAGGTGATTTATTTTCAATAATAGCAATAGTTTTATCTCCAATATTCAGAGTATCCTTCCCTATTGACACACTTTCATCCTTCTTCTACTCCTTGGTAGCTATAGTCTTAGTTTATGGAGTGAGAGCCTTAGATGTGGTGTCAGGTGGGTTCACCTTGGTTTCTTTTATCTCTTCTATTTACTTTGTCTTAGTGGAAGGTGCCTCTATTTGATTAGGCTCATCTGTCTCTACAGGTTTTTCAAGTTCTTGTACCTTAGTTGTGTCCTTGTGTTGCTCAAGGTCTGAGCCGTTGGGTTGTACTTGTGAAATGATTTCTGCTACCTTTGCAAGTATAGGAAGCTTACCTGGTAGTGATGTAAATATGCATTTAGTGTTTGGTGCTTCATCTTGATTAGGTGCAATATTCACATCCTCATCATCCTTGTCATCAGGATCACCATTTTTAATGTCCTCAATGATTACATCATCATCAATTTTCTCCTGCACTTGGATCTCTACTCAATCTGGTGCATCTTGTGAAACACTTATTTCTTCCTTTTGCTCAATGATATGAATTACCTTGATAATTAATATACCAGTGTTCTTCAATTTCTTTCCTATGCCATCATCAATACAAATACCTTTACCTTTGAAATTTTGTCTCTTCTTAGACAAGTTTAGAAATGCTTCTTTCTCAGCTTTTTCTTCAGCTTTAAAAATTGATGTCCATAAGGAATTGCTTGTTATGTCCATGTCTACCACATTTTCATCTAGTATCATCATGGCTTGGTTCTTGACCATAAATATTGCTTGATATTTAGCCATGTATGCATCAAGTTCTCTATAGCTTAGATGTGGGGCTACCTAAACTAGAGATCATTCTCTCTTTCTTTTCTCGGTGTCTAGTGCAATAACCCATTTTTCAAAAATATTGTCATCCAACTTCTAGAGTAATGCACAGGAAAATTTCATTAGAACTCTCTTGAATTTTATCATCATTTGGATGACCATCTGTTCTAACTTAGTTTGATCTTCTATTGACATCTTGTCAAATCTGTCTATTCCTAGATCAACAAGGTTTCCATTCTTAATTATGTCTTCAATAATTTCATCTACTGTGCTTACCTTGTTTTTGACCACTTTGAATTGATTAACATCATCTTCATTCTCAGTCTCATTGAGATCTTCTTTACTTCTTACCAGTCTTCTCCTTTTCTTTGGTACCTCAACTACAGCCTTGTTCTTTCTCTTTACATATTTCCTTGTCACTGTAGCTGCCCTTAATTTTGTAACTTTTATATCTTCTTTCTATGGAGGGGATGAGGATACGTTTGATGATCTTGTCCTTGTACCTTCATGTACTAGCAACTACTTCTTTTGAATTTTGGGTGGAGGAACCGGTGTGGGATCTTCTCCTTTTTTAGACTCAGTTTCCTCACTATCATATGGTTTGTCAGCCAACTATAACTAACCTTCGGTTGTAGCATTAACCAGTGACTCCTCATGTGATTTAGATACATCACCAAACCTAGCTGCAAGATCCTTTTTCATTTTCTTTGCTCTTCTAGACATTTTACCAATCTCTATGCTTGTTGTGATTCTTGATTTGGCCTCTTCATATGTTTTGACCCTAGTGGTAGTGATTTCCTTTGGTAATGCAAGTAGTGCATTAATATATTTCAAAGTGAAATCATGGTTCATCTCATATCCCATCGGTGCCAACCATTTTGTTCTAGGTTCAACAACCTTTATCATTGAATAATTTGTGTTGACTACAAAACATATATCATTCTCAAATTTTTCAACTAATTCCCATGGAATTCTACTTCTTTTATTCATTTTGGTCTGAAATTATTTGAAGTATGCATCAAATTCTATATTTAGTTTCTCTCCTAACTTATTCATCATACTATTGATCTATGCAACTATCAGTTTATCTGATTCCTAATTTAATTTATCGACACCAGGTACATACTTTTGAAGATAGAAAAATATGCAAACAAGTAGTGATCCGGACTTACATGTATTGGACTTCTTTGTTCTTATAGTCTTCATATTTTCCTAAAGTTGATGAAACAATACCTCGGCAAGATCAACCTGGTGATCTTTCTTCACAATTTTGTGCACTATGTCTACTACGCTATAGGGTATGCTATTGAGTCTGCTGAATTGAAATATCTTGTACCCAATCACATGTGCTACGAACTTAACTGCTGGGTCTCTGATTGTAGAAATTTTTAGTGCTCTTCCATCCCATTGAGCTCCAGTATTCTTCTCGACATCTAGTCATGATGAGCTATGAAAGGATTTTTCTTTATCAATTGTAGGGGACCTAGTAACCCTACTAATCATTTTCTTATTGACCTCTATAGGCTTATCCAGCCAGAATTTCCCATCATGATACTTGCTTAAAAAAATTCTAATACAATCTATCTTAAATGATTTTGGGTAGTGTGTGATACATGATAACCCTAATTCCTCAATTTTCTTGTGTTCTTGTTTCAATTTACCATCAGTGCCACAAATTTGTTGATATGTAGTAACAGTTTCAAAATCTCCAACTTTTCCAATTTTGTAATGAATATATGCTCTTACATCTTCAGTTAATAAAACCCTATCTAGTATGCTCGAAAAAGTGCCCATTATATTCATTTGTGATGCGACCTTGGGATGTAGCTTAAACTTAGGTTTGTCAAAATTTGGCCTAATGATTAGATTAACTTCCTCCTTAATACTTTGTGATTTTCTTGTAGATGATGTAGATGACATAAATTGATTCTAGGGTTTCAGCAAGCAACAGGGTAACAAGTGCTTGATAGAAAATGAACTTACTTAGAATCGTCAAAGAATCTTGTTGATTTGATCTACATTGGCCTTGAATCCTTCTGAAAAATCTTTAGCTCAAACTCTTCTCTATGAAATCTCTACTCTTCAAAACTGCAATCTAACAATGAATTCTGTTTCCCATGTATTTATAGACTTTTTGATATTCCTGCTCAAACTTTCATGCATTAAATTCTTGACCTAACTTATAGTATGAAACAACTATCAACTTGGTTAACATAGGATTTCTTCATCGGTTGGCACTGTTGTCTGGTTAACCTTGTATAGTGATTATCGATGGGTAATCAACTCTTGGTCTCTCTTTTACCGATTATATAACATTGTTAGCTCATAACATATAATGCATAATGCATCTTTATTCATGTAGATTTGGTATTTGCACATCATATATAAGGAACTGTATGTAAAATATGATCATTTTGAAATGTCAGTCCCATACATACCTATTTCACCTTAAGTGGAGGTACCAATGTCACCCAATCTAGTAGATGAGGTTTCATCGATAGTGTTACTTGACTTAGCATTCTCATTAGATGCCTTCTTCCACATAGTGTTCCTTAACTTTTTGATATCTTCAATAAGTATATACACTCTCAAATATATGGTTTTCATCTGGTGCTCAGTCTTTGCAATTCTTTCTTAAATGACAGACCCTATGACTGTGCATACAAGCCATTTTTATGCTTGTCCAACTTCTTGATTGTCCAATCCAACTCTTTCTATAATAATTTTCTGCAATATGCCCATACCGACCACATACAACATAGTTAGTCCATGTATTATAATCCCAAAACATAAGAATTACCTTGTCTCTTTAGTTGATAAGGCTTTCGCCATGTTTTCTACTTAGGAGTCCATACTTGCCTCATTTTTTCTTTACATTCTCATGCAGTGTGTCCATGCTTATTACAGGTATAGCATAAATTCTCCATAGCAGTATCATTAGCATTGTTGTTATTTAGGTTAGCTCTACTTTCATAAGCTTGGTGTCCATATTTTCCACAATAGTAACAATATCCATCAAATTTAGGAATAGCAGGAGGTTTACCTTGTGCTCTACTTCTACAAACATTGGAAGTATGGCCTGGTTTGCCATAGTGATAGCATGAAAACACTTTAGGTCTTTGGTTTTGATTGTTATTGACCTTTTCAGCTTGTTGTGATGATTCTCCTTCACTAGTGTAGCCTATACCAGCTTTGCTACCAAATCTTCTTTGATTAGTTAGAAAATCATCAATCTTCTTAGAACTATCCTTAGCTATCTTCATCATTTCACTATGTTGCTTTTGTATCTTTATTTCATTTCTTAGTTTTTCATTATCTTCTCTAAGTATTGCAACATCTTCAAGTCTTCTTGATAATTTTCCATTCACTCGGTTCACTTCTTAATTAATAGTCATCATCTGATTAGATACTTGGAAGTGATAATCAATGAGTCTCTATATTTCACTTTCTTTAGCTTGAAGTTGTTCAGTCATCAGTCTTCGGTCTTCAATAGCCAAATTCCTATCCCGTTCAGCCTGTCTAGCATTGTTCATGATTTCCACCATTCTCACCATTTGAGATTCTTGACCGATTTGAAGTGCTTTCACTTGTTTAGATAGATACTGATTCTTTTTAGATAAATTAGTGATTATGCTTTCAGATCCATCATAGATGTTTCCAGAACTAGATCCAATATGATCAAATATATCATCTATAGGTTCTTCATGATAACTAATTTCACTTTGTAGAATGGTAAGGTTCTTCCTTTCAACCAATAATTTCTTTAGTTCTTCCTTAGCTTGTTTATATTGTTCCACAAACATATGCATATGTATCTTCTGATTCTGAATAGTCTTATCAAGCTTGTATCTCTCCATGACTTAGATCTTTACCCTTCAGTGGTTAAACTATTCAATAAGAGAACTACAATCTGATACCAATTGTTGGAATTAGGAGAGATAGGTACTAAGAGGGGAGGGGTGAATCAATGCCTTCAAAAACTTTACTTGTAAACCTTTCAGTTCTATGATAGTCAACAATAATAACTGACCAAAATAACTTGAATCTAACTACATGTATCAATCATCCATTTAACTTATGAAAGTAAACAACATAAAATCAATATGACAATCACATAACACAAGTTTTTTGGTAACGCAGAAACCCTTGTTAGAAGGTAAAAATTGTGGTGGGGATGACACCCACAAATTCTTTACTACTACAGATAGAAAAGGTTTTCCTATTACGGCTACAAGTTTTGATCACTTCTAGAGATCTTACCCAGTTAAGAGTAATATGTTAGATCAGCTAGATCTACCTAGTTATAGGATTTCAACAACACCAATGAAGTGTACACTTGGTTAAGAGATTTACATAAGATTGTTAAGTCTACTCTACTAAGAGATTTTGTCCAAAAGCTCTATTACAATGATTAGAAAGCAATAGGCAATTATCTACTAATTGAAAACTCACTTGTCTGAAACAGATCTATAAATTCTAATAAAATATCACCTCACTTGTGATGAATCTCTACTCTGAACTGCTCGGTAGCCTTTTCTGATTCTACTCAATCTAAATTTCTCAGTACTTTGTTCTACTCTGTTAACTGATAGACTTGAAGTTAGGCAATTCCTTCAAGTGCTTCGTGATTCATATATCAGTTGACACCAAAAATGATGCAAACACACAAATATATAGTGTTCTATTTTTTCTCTAACAAAATTAGGTTACACAACATAGTCATAACCCTAAGATCTATGGTGTACAAAAATTACCTAGATAAACTATTACAAAAGATATACATTTCATTTAATGAATATCATAACATTAAATGTTCCTTGATCTTGGTAAACCATTTTACAATTCGTTGTAACCGTTTGCATAGAAGAATGTACCATTTCAGATTAATATGCCATTTTCAGTGATCCTCGGTAAACACTGTATAAAATGCTCAATGTATACTATGATGCTCAGTGTGAAAGCTTTACTGACTAATTTGTCTCACTTCAAGTTATCGATTAGCTTAATGTAAGTGACTGACTGATATGTATGATAACTTTTGATACTAAGTGACAACCTTAAATTCTCAATAGAGATAACATTTCCTTGGACTACTAATATTGGACTTGAGTGTGTAGGGAAATAGGCCATGGTAAATTTGGGGAACCAAAGCATAGACTTCTATAATCAATTTGAGCCAAGGTTGCTTCTAGTGTGAAGAAAAAACCTCATTGTATTATATTTAATTCGTGAAAGTATTGGGCATGAATATGTTTAGGTTACATGTTTAATTGTTATGTATTTGTAAATGTAATTTATGTGAGTATGCCCAAGTGGCTATGCCACATGGCATGTGATGTGTCATTTTTGTTTGTGTCACTTGACACATGTGTGTGTACTTAAGGCCATGACATGTCCACTTGGGATTGGATGTCATCAACCTAGGATGGTACCCCTTTAGGATCCCCATGTAAACCTTTGGTTAGGAAGCCTTAGAGTAATTCAAACCATGTCAAATCCGAATTCAAACTTCTAGTGCATTTTAGGGAGGTTAAATGAGCCCATAGGGTGTAGGTAAGGTCTTTCTTAGCCACCCCACTTGATGTACCTTGGTTTGGGTGTTTAATTTTAGTTAATATTGAGCCCATAACTCATTTATGGTCCTTCAAAAGTACCTCTCAGCTATAATTTCGAAAATGGAGGGTTGGCAAATGAGGAAAAGCTCATTCCTCTTTCCCCATTCTTCGTATCCATATCATTTATGAGGGGAGACAAGGATGGATGAAAAATCTCCTTAAGCCATACCTATTAATGAGGGTTAGTTGGAGGTGTGGTGAGAAACCTCTTTTAGTAGGAATTTTGGGGGAAGAATTGGGTTGACACCCACTCTCTAGATTTAGAGATTGACTAATTTGGAGAAGACTTAGGAAAGTGGAAAACTCTTCATCAACTTTCTTCCATAAGCTTGGATCAAGGTTGGTGGTTTTTTTCATTTTGTTTATTTTTCTTTTCGTGTTGAGAGAAAGACTTCTCATGTACGTTTATTTTTGTATGCAAAAATCTAGTTAGTGTGTGCTTGTAGTGTTTATGTTTTTGAGATCTTGTGATTTTGTGATAGTGGTTGTTATGTGAATCTTGAGCTTGTTGTAGTGCAAGATTTCTTTGCATTGTAAATGTGTAGATTCTTTTGTTAGTTCTTGAAGTTTTCTTGTATGTGTTGTAGTGTTTTGTTGAGGGAGTTCTCAAGGCCATACTCACCCTTGGGAGGGAAGAGTAGCCTTGGGGGTGAAGGGATTGTTGGGACATTCAAGGGTGTAGAGTCTCTCCTTGGATAGGAGAGGGATGAAACATGGATGTATGGGCTCCATGTAGCCATCTCTTTTGTTTGTTTTGAATATTGGGGATCATAAGGAGATTGTGAGATTGTGTTTGTGGTGAAAGATACATGATGAGGAAGCGAAGTGATCACTTATCTCTTATTATGAGATGTGCTTTCTCCCCTTGAGTATGGTTCCACCTTCACCCTATATTGAGTCAATTGAGACTCCTTGGTTTAGCCTTGGAAGGGAGATTTCATTGTGTTTTATGTTTTACGTTGTTGTTATTGTGGGTTTTCTTAATTGTCTCCTTGTCTTTGTGATGGTTCCCCAAGCTTAGGGGTGGCTTCTTAGAAGCCTAGGATGGGAGGTGTGCTTCCCATGGCCTATATTTTGTTTATTTGCAGGCTTTGGAAGCCATTGAAGTCTTCAAGTTGAAGTTGAAACCTTGAGGAGTTGAGGGTGTAATCAAGATTGATATGGAAACTACTTGTTTTGTCTATAATGTTATTGTAAGGGAATCTTGTGAATCTCATGAGTTCAATGTATATGTGTAATGGAGAAATACTCTCCAAGACTAGTGCTTGTATCATAGTATTGAAATAATTATAGTCTTGAGAATGTTTTGTGTTTTTGGATAGATTCATTTCCTTATGAGATTATTAAAATGCTCAAGTAGAATTTCTATGTATTCTTGAGATATTAAATGAGCATGGACAATGTATTACGTTGCCAGAAAGAAAATAAAGTTCTTGTTGAAGAAGATTTTATTTGTGAATATTTTGTGTAATTTTCCAAAGATAAACTCCAAACTTTCATGTTGATATTCTATAAAGAAGTCAAGTTAATATAGCTTCATTATAGTTTCATTATATAGTTTCTTTTAAATAAAATAGGAAGTTAAATGAAAAGCAAGGAAAGAATTCAAATACTCTTCCTCTCTTTCAAGTTAGTTCTTGCTATTGATTTTGCTAGCTATGATGAAAACAATAGAAGAGAGATAAGTAAACTAGTAAATTAAGTAATGCTAGCCTTAAACTAATCAAAATATTCATTGTGGAATAATGTTAATCATGTTTGTTGGTGTAATTAAGTATTTACTAACTACACTTTACTTAAGTTTACTTAGGATAATGAATTTGCACATTAGTTGTCTTTGAGACACCTAGGAGTTTGCATTTATTTTTAGCACATGATTAGGAGAATTTCCACTTTAGGTGTGATAGTTGTCATCGCATACCTCTTTGTGTGTGAGATCCACCTTTAGTGCTCTTATCACATTATCATCCTTTCATTGTTGCACATGTTGCACATACTTTCATGTACAATGGAGGATGATCCATCTTTGGTGGACATGTGATTCCACCTTATGTGGGTGATATCTTATCATCTCCTTATCATGTAGTCTTATTGCATTGCCTATATATTTAGGCACTCCTACTTTGTAATCAATTCAATTAGCTATAATCAATTATTTGATTATTTTTCCTATCTCTCTTGTGCTATCTCTTGAGCTTCTAGATCTTGGCATCTATTCTTTGCCTTAGGAAAATTCTTACATGGTATCAGAGTGATATCAAAATGCTTACATGGTATCAGAGCCATAGGAGTTTCATTGTATAGCCTATTTTGAGAGAATTTTATTGTAGGTCAAAATTGGAGCTTGCTGGTGCAAATCAGAGGTTAGCATCACATTCAAGAGGTCCAAAAACTCCTAAATAAAATTTTGTTTCATCCAAATCAAATATCTGAAGCAAAATCTAGAGCCATTTGAATTTTCAAGGTTCAGCGGGGGCGATTCAGAAAAAATAATTTCAGAGGCGATTTTCAAACAGCGATATCTCAGTCATCCGGACTCCTTTTTTAGAGTAATTGTTTTTGTTTTGGGGTAGAATTTCATAATCTACACAATGGTGTAGGTGATTTCTAATCTCTATTTCTGATATTTTTTGAAAATTGCAAATTCTGATTTTTACAACTTTAGAGGCTTCATTCGGGCTCATATGGACACATTTTCAGGTGCTATTTTTTAAAAAAATTCATGATTTTTTGTCTACTTTCCAGATCTGGTATCAATTTGGAAAAATTCTGAGTAGACATAGTACTTTTAGAATTCGGTCTATTTTGGCCTATTTTTTGCACTTGTAATTTGTTAGATCCTTGAGAGATCTTGTGTCTTATTTGTATGAGTCTATCATAGCTTCATATTTTTTGTTGTAATCATCAAAATCAGAAGTCCACTTTGGTTCATTTTGGCAAGTGGTAATTGTACACACACTATATATAAAGTGCCAAAATTATCTGTTTTGGGGGGTTCTTTGGCTCATTGCATTTTGGGGGGTGCATTGTGTTTTTGGTCTCATTGTTTCATGTGAGAAGTACATCATGGATGGTTTCATTAAGTTGACAAGATGGAACTATAAGAAATGGAGTGAATTGGTTGTTACACATTTTAGTGAGCATAACCTATTGCCCTATTTGTATGAGGATAGACCTAAAATTCTTTCTTTCAATTGTGAATCTTACTCAAAAATTTATAAGGTTATCTATTTGAATATGGATATGGATGTTATGGATTTCCTTGATGACTATAAAGATGAGACAGAAAATATTCTTGGTCTTTGGACTGTTCTTTGGGAATTGTATGGAGATCCACATATTCCTCCACTCCCAAAACATCCAGAACCTCCAGTTGTAGCTCCTTCTCCTCCTTCTGAGATCACATCTCTTGATGATGCATGTCTTCCTATAGCCATTGACTCTTGTGATTCAGTGCAGCAAGATATTCCTTGTCTTCCAGACTTTGTTCCATGGGATGACTACTTGACAGACATTGCATATTGGAGGATGATCCACCTTTGGTGGACATGTGATTCCACCTTCTATGGGTGAGATCTTATCATCTCCTTATCATGTATTCTTATTGCATTGCCTATATATTTAGGCACTCCTACATTGTATGTAATTAATCATTCATTCAATCTATCTATTCATTATTTGATCAGTTGATCATATCATATTTTATCGCTCTTGTGCTATCTCCTGAGCTTCTAGATCTTGGCATCTATTCTTTGCCTTAGGTAAATTCTTACATGGTATCAGAGCGATATCAAAATTCTTACAATGTTATTATCTTAATTAGTAGTGTATTGCAAGCTTAAAATTCTAGAAAGAAAATTCCATTAGAGATGAAACAAAGAGAATGAAATAACAAAACAAACAAATACAAAGCAAAAAAAATTGTGTAAATGAGACCTACAGGTCTTTGGAAAATGTATGGGAAAAGTTTTCCATACATTTTCCATTACACAATCATTATTTTAGTGTATTCCTTCAACTACTTTGTAGAAATTAACATTATTATATTATGACATAGAAGGGATAAAGCCTACTCTACCACTCCTAGAGGTCTAGTCCCTTTGGGGGACCCACCTAGGTCTCCATCCAAAAGGACCTATAAAGGCCTTTAAAAAAAAAACACAATAATAAAAAAAAGGAAAGTATCTCACGTCTTTTTGTAAGTATTTAATATTCCTTTAAAAATATATATAAATAAACAAGAAAAAAAAACCATATTAATTAAATTAAACAAAGGTTTTGTTTCTTTAAAAAAAATTTATAATAAAAAAAATATTAAAGTGGGGGGGTGGGGTGGTGGACCCCACTGCCAAGGCAGTGCGGCCCCGCCAAGGCAGGGTATGCACTGCATTGGCAGTGCGTGGGCCCACCGCCAGTCCCTTAAAAAAGGACTTAAAACTATCGCATGCATTTTATATTTTTTTATATCATTTTTTTATTATTAATAAAATTTAATATATTATTAATTATTAAATATTATTTAATAATATATTAATAACTAATATATATATTATTTATTATTTATTAATAATTGTATTAATAATTATTAATTAATTAATTAATATATGTTATTCATTAATACAATAATTAAATAAGTAAATAATTAATTGATTCAATTTGTTAATAATTAAATTTTTATTAATTGTTAATATGAATTAGTTAATTAATTTGTTTATTAATCAATATTTTATATTGATTAATCTTAGTATTTTTTTACAACACTTGATGTGCCATAATCATTAATTAATTGATATAATTAATTAATAGACTATATTATCTAGAAAAATATATCCTTTATATGGAGATTCATCAAGTTTGTTTCCATTCAAGAGATTAAATTTGTAGGTTTAATTAAATTAACTTATTCTATTAGAAATTTTCACTAATGCATTTGATTAATTTATTATTAATGGATCGTCTAGTATTTTATTAACTTAAATTTTTAATTATAATTTAACTACTATGCTTATATTTATGCACATGCAATTTAGAGTACAAATACTTCATTGGATTGAGATTAAGATCAAGTTAGTAAACCAACTCTCTCTCCGGTATAGCCATGCAACGTTAGTCAGCTTTTAAACTTTAAACATAAACTTTTATCCCCCTCAAAAAAAGTTGGTGTGTTTTAGAGTGAAATTTTATGGGCATGACACTTGGTATCAGAGCCTAGGTTTCAACATTGTAACCTAAACCCATTACATTTCTTAGCTAACTTTGAACCCTTTTGTAATTGTTAGGATGCTTCCCCTTATGCATCAAGCTCGAAGATGTATTAGAGGATGAGGGGCTAGGAAAGCTCCCTTAGGTCACGAGCAAGCTGAACAAAGGGTTGAGATATCAATGTACTAGTTAATCAACCACCCCCACCATGACTAGACCCTAATCAGGAGGTCCTATTAGTCTTACAAAACCTCATCTGGGTTATATAGGAGAGGTTGCCTCTAGTTAATCCTTAGCCAAAGCACTAGCTATTCGGGGGATAGAGATCATAGATTAGAGAGAGGACTAGGAGTCCTCCACGAGATTGAGAGGAAGGGCAGGGGGCACATGAGGTGGATTCAGTTCACATGCCAGAACCACCACCTAGATTTGTTTAGAGGACACCCCGTGATGCTGGAGATCATATTAGAGATCTTTTGTGGTTATAGCCACCTTTATATTATGGTTCTATAGAGGGAACATATGTCAAGGCATGGTTTTTGAGCTTAGATAGGTGCTTTGAGTTACATCAGTATGATAGCAATGTCAAGGCTTGTTTTGCAGTACTCCTTTTGAGAGGTGGTGCTTGCACATGGTGGAAATAGGAAGAATATAAGAACAACACCACTATGGACACTATGACTTGGGAGACTTTCTTAGAAAGGTTCAAAGATAGATACCTATCAAAGCACTATAGACAAAGATGTATTGATGAGTTCCATGAGCTCCAGCAGATGGGACTCATAGTGTTATAGTATGAGACCTGATTCCTTGAGTTTCTACCTTATGTAGACTACATGAAGGATGAAAAGCTATGAGTTAACTAATTTGTTAAAGGGCTCATTGATTGGGTATCAGGACAGGTTTGTATGACCTCTCCAGGGACCCTTCATGAGGTAGTTGAGATGGCTTTAGTTGCAGAATAGATTCAGAGTAAGTTTAGAGATGCTCGTGACAGGTCTCAAAATTATAACTCCACATCATAGTCACAGGGGAGCTAGAAGAGTCACTGGAAAGGTAATAACAAGTTTTCTTCAAGGTCTTTTAACAAGAACCCACAACAATAGACTCAAAAAAACCAGAAATAGAAGCCACCACAAGGATAGCAGGGCTCTAAGCCCAAACAGTGGTAGACATAGGGACAGAGAAAGGATCAGTGATAGCAGTATACATATGCACCCCCAGCATAGACTCAATAGTTCCCTTAGGGGGGTTTTAGTGGTTCTAGTAGGATCGGTGGTCAGTAATTCTCTAGACCACAGGGAGTACAAAATTTCACATGAGGTCCTTGCTATGCATGTGGTGCCATGGGGCACTTAGCTCATGATTGTTCTTAGGGACAAATGTCAAGTGGTCAACATATGGCAGCTTCAGAGCCTATAGTTGGAGACTTTGGAATGTCTCATAGAGTATTTGTAGTAGTCGATAACCGCTAGGCTAAGCACCAGGCCACAATGATAGAGGCTATAGGTATGATCAGTGGTATTAGTATTACTATATTTTTTGATTCTAGTGCTACTGATTCTTTTATATCTCCATTGGTTGTGGAGCATTTTGGGCTTATGGTAGCAAGATAGGAAGTTAGTTGGGAAGTGGAATTAGCATCTAGGTCTAGAGTGTCAGTCAACTCTTTAGTGAAGGATAGTTAGGTGTAGATTGGTGATCTCATCACTACTATGGATCTTCGAATCACACCTCTTGGTTCTTATGACATGGTACTTCGCATGGATTGGCTTTATGCTTACAAAGCTAAGTTAGATTGTCGACAAAAGAGGATCGAGTGCCTTGATGATCATGGTACACCCATTGTGATTTGTGGGATTCAAAGAGGCATCTCTCTTCATATAATCTCAACCATGCAGCTTAAGCAGAGCATGTGAAAGGGATGTCAGTTTTTTGCTATTACTATCAGTGATAGAGAGGATGAGGAGGAAGGGAAACCATCTCTTGATGATTATCCTATACTTCAAGAGTTTGCAAATGTGTTTCCTACTGAGCTTCCAGGCATGCCTCCTCATAGAGTAGTAGATTTCCATATTGATCTTGTGCCAGGGGTTGCTCCAGTTTTGAGGGCACCTTACAAGATGACCACTAATGAGCTTAATGAGCTCAAGATTCAGTTAGAGGAACTTTTGGAGAAGGGTCACATTCATCCTAGTGTTTCACCTTGGGGTGCACCTATTATCTTCATTAAGAAGAAGGATGCATCCTTGCAGTTATGTATGGATTATTGACAACTTAATAAGCTTACCATCAAGAATTGGTATCCATTCCCTAGGATTGATGATTTATTTGATCAGCTTAAGGGTGCAAAAGTGTTTTCCAAGATTGATCTTAAGTCAAGATACCACTAGTTATGGATTTTTGACAGTGACATTCCTAAGACTACTTTCTATACCAGATATGGGCATTATGAGTTCACAGTTGTACCCTTTAGACTCACTAATTCTCCAGTAGTTTTCATGAGCCTTATGAATGGGGTATTCTGCACTTTCCTAGATAAGTTTTTGGTTGTGTTCCTTGATGATATCCTAATTTATTCATGGGATGAAGAGGAGCATGAAGGGCACTTGAGAAAGGTGTTGTAGTGTGTTAGAGACAATCAATTATATGGAAGTTTGTCCAAATGTGCTTTTTCTAGGAAAGAGATTCATTACCATGGGCATGTTATTTCAGGAGATGGAATCTTAGTAGATCCATCATGGATTGGTTTGCACCTACTTCAGTGATTAAGGTTAGAAGTTTTATGGGATTTGCAAGATACTATAGGCATTTTGTAGAGGGTTTTTCTAGAGTAGCACATCCCATCACTTCTCTTCAGTGAAAGGGAAAGACATTTGAGTGGACCGAGAAGTGCAAGAGGGGCTTTTAGGAACTCAAGAAGGCACTTACTAGTGCTCCTATTCTAGTAGTGCCTAATCCTTCAATGGATTTTTTTGTATGCATAGATTCTTCCTTAGATGGTTTGGGAGTAGTTCTTATATAGAATGGGTGAGCCATTGCATATGAGTCTAGGAAACTTAAGACTTAATCACTCAATTAGCCCACTCATGACCTTGAGTTAGCTACACTGGTTCATGCCTTGGTGAGATCGTGGCATTTCCTTTTTGGTCATCAGTTTGAGCTCCATTCAGATCATCAGAGCTTAAGTATATCTTCTCTTAGCTGAACTTGAATGCACGTTAGCGTAGGTGGATGGAATTCCTTTGTGAGTATGATTTTGATGTCCACTACATCAAGAGGAAGGAGAATGTGGTTGCTGATGCTTTGAATAGGAGACACCATGGGGCCTACTCTATGATAGTAGGTACCAAGTTGAGGGATTGGATATTGCATCACTTACATGAGGATGTTTGGTATATAGAGGTTAGTCAGATCATTCGGTCTTAGAGTACTCTTGAGGGTAAATATTCAAGTTATTCCCTAGATTTTGATGGGATTTTACACCATAGAGGATGCATCTATGTCCCATCCTCCAGTGACTTGTGAGTATTCATCATGCTAGAGGCTCATAGGGCACCTTATGTAGTGCATCCCAGAGTCAAGAAGATGCATGCAGATTTGAGGTAGTTATATCATTGGCTAGGGATGAGATAGAACATAGCTGAGATAGTGGCATGATGTCTTGAGTGTTAGAGGGTTAAGGAAGAGCATCATTACCCTAGTGGTTTGCTTCAGCCTCATGAGATACCAGAGTGGAAGTGGGATGTTATTTCCATTGACTACATCATTGGTCTCCCTATGCCATCTTGATGCCATGATGCCATCATGGTGACAGTTGACAAGCTGACCAAAGTAGCCCACTTTTCACATATTCGGACCACTTTTACAACCCCAACAATAGCATAGGTTTTCTTGGAGGACATTGTCAGACTTCATGGCATACCTCGTAAGATTATTTCTGATCAAGATTCTCTCTTCACATCATCTTTCTGGAGAGGATTACAGATAGCTTTGGGCACTAAGCTCAATTTTAGCACCACTTATCATGCAGAGATCGATGGACAGATAGAAAGGGTAAATTAGGTGTTGGAGGATATGCTCTGCATGTATGTCATGGACCAGTAGACTAGGTGGGAGGAGTACCTTCATTTGGTGGAGTTTGCCTACAATAATGGGCATCACACTTCCCTAGGTATGCCTCCCTATCAGGCATTATATGTCAGACCATGCTAAACACCTTTGAGTTGGGACCGCATTGAGGATAGAGTTTCTTTAGGTCCTAAGTTAGTGCAAGAGTTGGAACAGCAAGTGACATTGATTAGGCAACATCTAAAGGAGGTACAAGATAGGCAGAAGAAGTACACAGATGCCAAGAGGGAAGATCATAGTTATCAGGTAGGAGATAGAGTCTTTCTAAGAGTGTGACCACATAAGAGTCCAATCCAATTTGGAAAGGGCTCTAAGCTTGCACCCAAATTTTTTGTTCCTTTTGAGATACTTGAGCGGATAGGTCCTATCACCTATCATCTTGCTTTGCCACCGATCCTATCATGCATCCATGATGTTTTTCATGTGTCAGTGTTGAGGAACTATATTTTTTATGAGAATCATATCATAGATTGGGATGCCTCGTAGGTGGAGTTGGATGGTGAGCTGGCTTTGGAACCCATCCACATTTTGGCTTGCCAGACACTAGCACTTTGAGGCTGAGAGCTAAACTAGGTTAGGGTCCAGTGGGATTGCTATGATGAGGTTACGACATCATGGGAGGATGCAACATAGATGAGAGCATAGTACCCCCATCTTTTTGATGAACTCCAGGAGGAAGTTCATGCCTAGGGGGGAAGATGTGAGGCCTCAACCTGAGCTTGTCATAGCCATTTAGTTCTGAATTTGAGATAGACATATTTAATGATTATAGTTTGATGCACTATGGGTTTATTGATACTTTACGTTATGGTTTAATCACCTTAGAGATTAGTTGCACATTTAGTTATCTTATTTTGATGAAACTGTTATATCTATTTGGAGCCTTTATGTGAGATTAAGTAGATTTTATGGATGATCATGATGTCATGATGAAGTTTAATTGCAATTAAATTATATATGTATGCAACGATTATGTTTCAAGTTTAATTTAGTGATGAATTGTATATTTCATGATGAGATTTATGTAAGTTATAAATGAATGATTATGCCATGTGAAACTTTGACTTAATTATGATTAATTTCTTGAGAATTATTTGATTATGAAAGTTATGGAATTTACATGTATATTTCCTTGGACTACTGATATTGGACTTGAGTGTGCAGGGAAATAGGCCATGGTAAATTTGGGGAACCAGAGCATAGATTTTTGTGATCAATTTGAGCCAAGGTTTCTCATAGTGTGAAGCAAAAACCTCATTGTATTGTAATTAATTCATGAAATTATTGTGCATGAATATGTTTAGGTTACATGTTTAATTGTTATGTATTTGTAAATGTAATTTATGTGAGTATGCCCAAGTGGATATGCCAGATGGCATGTGATGTGTCATTTTTGTTTGTGTCACTTAACACATGTGTGTGTACTTAAGGCCATGACATGTCCACTTGGGATTGGATGTCATCAACCTAGGATGGTACCCCTTTAGGATCCCCATGTAAACCTTTGGTTAGGAAGCCTTAGAGTAAGTCAAACCATGTTGAACCCGAATTCAAACTTCTAGTGCATTTTAGGGAGGTTAAATGAGCCCCTAGCATGTAGTTAGGGTCTTTTTTAGCCACCCCACTTGATGTAGCTTGGTTTGGGTGTTTAATTTTAGTTAGTATTGAGCCCATAACTCATTTATGGTCCTTCAAAAGTACCTCTCAACTATAATTTCGAAAATGGAGGGTTGGCAAATGAGGACAAGCCCATTCCTCTTTCCCCATTCTTGGTCTCCATATCGTTTATGAGGGGAGACAAGGATGGATGGAAAATCTCCTTGAGCCATACCTATTAATGAGGGTTAGTTGGAGGTGTGGTGAGAAAACTCTTTTAGTAGGAATTTTGGGGGAAGAATTGGGTTGACACCCACTCTCTAGATTTAGAGATTGGCTAATTTGGAGAAGACTTAGGAAAGTGGAAAGCTCTTCATAAACTTTCTTCCATAAGCTTGGATCAAGGTTGGTGGTTTTTTTCATTTTGTTTGTTTTTGTTTTCTTGTTGAGAGAAAGAGTTCTCATGTATGTTTATTTTTGTATGCAAAAATCTAGTTAGTGTGTGCTTGTAGTGTTTATATTTTTGAGATCCTATGATTTTGTGATAGTGGTTGTTATGTGAATCTTGAGCTTGTTTTAGTGCAAGATTTATTTGCATTATAAATGTGTAGATTCTTTTGTTAGTTCTTTAAGTTTCTTGTATGTGTTGTAGTGTATTGTTGAGGGAGTTCTCAAGGCCATACTCACCCTTGGGAGGGAAGATTAGCCTTGGGGCTGAAGGGATTGTTGGGACATTCAAGGGTATAGAGTCTCTCGTTGGATAGGAGAGGGATGAAACATGGATGTATGGGCTCCATGTAGCCATCTCTTTTGTTTGTTTTGAATATTGGGGGTCATAAGGAGATTGTGAGATTGTGTTTGTGGTGAAAGATACATGATGAGGAAGTGAAGTGATGGCTTATCTCTTATCATGAGATGTGCTTTCTCCCCTTGAGTATGGTTCCACCTTCACCCTATATTGAGTCATTTGAGACTCCTTGGTTTAGCCTTGGAAGGGAGATTTTATTGTGTTTTATGTTTTACATTGTTGTTATTGTGGGTTTGCTTGATTGTCTCCTTGTCTTTGTGATGGTTCACCAAGCTCGGGGGTGGCTTCTTAGAATCCTAGGATGGGAGTTGAGATTTCCATGGCCTATATTTTGTTTATTTGTAGGTTTTGGAAGCTATTGAAGACTTCAAGTTGAAGTTGAAACCTTGAGAAGTTGAGGGTGTAATCAAGATTAATATGGAAACTACTTGTTTTGTGTATAATGTTATTGTAAGGGAATCTTGTGAATCCCATGAGTTCAATGTATACGTGTAATGGAGAAATACTCTCCAAGACTAGTGCTTGTATCATATTATTGAAATAATTATAGTCTTGAGAATGTTTTGTGTTTTTGGATAGATTCATTTTCTAATGAGATTATTAAAATGCTCAAGTAGAATTTTTGTGTATTCTTTATATATTAAATGAGCATGAACAATGTATTATGTTGCCAGAAAGAAAATAAAGTTCTTGTTGAAGAAGATTTTATTTGTGAATATTTTGTGTAATTTTCCAAAGATAAACTCTAAACTTTCAAGTTGATATTCTATAAAGAAGTCAAGTTAATATAGCTTCATTATAGTTTCATTATATAGTTTCTTTTAAATAAAATAGGAAGTTAAGTGAAAAGAAAGGAAAGAACCCAAATACTCTTCCTCTCTTTCAAGTTAGATCTTGCTATTGATTTTGCTAGCTATGATGAAAACAATAGAAGAGAGACAAGTAAACTAGTAAATTAAGTAATGCTAGCCTTAGACTAATGAGAATATTCATTGTGGAATAATGTTAATCATGTTATTATCTTAATTAATAGTGTATTGCAAGCTTAAAATTCTAGAAAGAAAATTCTATTAGAGATGAAACAACGAGAATGAAATAACAAAACAAACAAATACAAAGCAAAAAAAAATGTGTAAATGAGACCTACAGGTCTCTAGAAAATGTATGGGAAATGTTTCCCACACATTTTCCATTGCACAGTCATTATTTTATTGTATTCCTTCATCTACTTGGCAGAAATTAACATTATTATATTATGACATAGGAGGGATAAAGCCTACTCTACCACACCTAGAGGTCTAGTCCCTTTGGGGGACCCACCTGGGTCTCCATCCAAAAGGACCTATAAAGGCCTTTAAAAAAAAACACAATAATAAAAAAAAAGGAAATTCTCTCATGTCTTTTTGCAGGTATTTAATATTCCTTTAAAAATATATATAAATAAACAATTTAAAAAAAACATATTAATTAAATTAAACAAAGGTTTTGTTTCTTTTAAAAAAATTTATAATAAAAAAAAATATTAAAGTGGGTGGGTGGGGCAGTGGACCCCACGCCACCCACTCCTCCCACGACTAGCATAGGGAGGGGGCCTGCAGCGCACCTACCAAGGCAAGGTATGCACTGCATTGGCAATGCGTGGGCCCGCCACCAGTCCCTTAAAAAGGGACTTAAAACTATCGCATGCATTTTGTTTTTTTTATATCATTTTTTTATTATTAATAAAATTTAATATATTATTAATTATTAAATATTATTTAATAATATATTAATAATTAATATATTTATTATTTATTATTTATTAATAATTGTATTAATAATTTATATATATATATATTAATTATTATCTATTTTTATTTATTATTTTTTTTAATAATTAATAAATAATTATTTAATATATCTTATTCATTAATACAATAATAAAATAAGTAAATAATTAATTGATTCAATTTGTTAATAATTAAATTATTATTAATTGTTAATATGAATTAGTTAATTAATTTGTTTATTAATCAATATTTTATATTGATTAATCTTAGTATTTTTTTAACAACACTTGATGTGCCATTATCATTAATTAATTGATATAATTAATTAATAGACTATATTAACTAAAAAAATATATCCTTTATATGGAGATTCGTGAAGTTTGTTTCCATTGAAGAGATTAAATTTGTAAGTTTAATTAAATTAACTTATTCTATTAGAAATTTTCACTAATGCATTTGGTCGATTTATTATTGAAGGATTGTTTAGTATTTTACTAACCCAAATTTTTAATTATAATTTAACTCACTATGTTTATATTTATGCAGATGCAATTCAAAGTACGCATACTTCATTGGATTGAGATTAAGATCAAGTTAGTAAACCAACTCTCTCTCCGGTATAGCCATGCAACTTTAGTCATGTTTTAAACTTTAAACATAAACTTTTATCCCCCTCAAAAAAAAATTGGTGTGTTTTAGAGTGAAATTTTGTGGGCATGACAGCAACTAAGCTTCCTTCAATATCTGAGACCACCAGTTAAAGTTGCAACCAAGTAACACAGAACCAAACTACCACACCACCATGTAGATTCATCGAGGACCCAAGAATTCCCTTGCATCAGACACCCCAGGTTCAAAAAGATGTTCTCATATGCTGGAAGAATATCTTCCAGGATTCAGCAGATAAACCTTGAACTGGTTCTTCACATACAAGTCCTCCAACTTTTTAGCTTGCATACTTTTCCACTTATGTTTCCTTTGTCTTTTCAAATATTTCCTTGATAACACATAGGTCTATTCTATATACTAATCATCCATACCTTTAGGATCCAACAATGCAACTTGGCTACCAATACTCAGGCTTCTCCTACCAAGTGTTGTATCCAGGAAAGGCATCAGGGAAAACTTCCTATCATCCTGCTCAACAGTAAACACATTCTTCACAAAATCATACATAGCTCTGTAATCATATTGCTAAGATATACCAAGAAATATATGACAACTATTCATTTCCACAATATCACATAACACAAGATCCTTATACTGGCCAATCTGAACATCAATAAAGCATTGTTCTCTAACTTCCAAAGCATGATCATCTTGTAACTAGCCAATCCTATAAGGATAAGGATGCTTCATTCTATTCAAACCACATTCCTAAATCATCTCCTCGACAACAAGGTTATTAGTACTACCACTATCAATAATAACATCACAAAGTTTACCTCTAGACTTGCACCATGTCTTGAATAAGTTACTCCTCTGACAAGATTCCACCTTTGTACCAAGCAATGTTCTTCGAACCAACAAGTTCTCAGATTCAAGTTCATTCTAAATGTTCTCATTTAGCACAGCGGTTTGTTGGTCACCAAGATTTTTCTATGTACACTTTAAATAATGTTGAGAATGAACCCCTGCCTTCTTCTTTGGTTCAATAGGTTTCGATTCATCCTCTATAGTCGGTTTATCCTTCACTAAGAGATCAATATTTTCCTCCCCTCAGGGATTACCATGTTGTTTCCTTTTCAACTTATCTTCTACCTTCAGAGCATATTAATAAGCTTCTTCAATAGAATCAATCTTTAGCATACCAATCTCATCCTAAATATTGAATCTTAAACCATTCACATACCGAGCTACCTTTTCCTTACCAAGTTCTCTATGTTTAGACCAAATAGTAAGTTTGTAGAACTCCTTAGTATAATCTTCAATAGTCAAATCTTTTTGCTTCATATTCTACAACTTCTTAAACAAGTCAAGCTCATAGTCAGTAGCTATTAACTTAGCTTTCAATTTAGTCACCATCAACCTCCACTGATTGATCTTCATTTCACCTTCATCTTCTCTATCTCTTTGTAATTCTTTCCACCAAAAATTTGCATGTCCTTTCAACTTAGTTTGTGCCAACCTCACCCTACAAGGATCTTAAATTTCCTCAAGTTCAAATAAGTCTTCTAATTCACCAATCCAATCAATCAAATTCTCAGGTTTCAAAGTACCAGAGAAATTAGAAACTTCCTTTCAGTTAATAGTACTTAACCGAGCTCCAGATCTCTTCAACTAACTAGTTCTATCTTCACTAGATCTGTCCCTCTGATTGGCTCTATCATCAACACTAGATCCAACAGCTTCAAAGTATTCAGCAACCTCCTCATAACCATCATCAATACCAAGATTCTGATGTACACCAGTCATAGCTCACATGGTTTTAGCCATCATGTCATTCATCATCAATTCCATCTCTGATCTAAAATCAAATTTAACCTTCTCTGTAATCCTAGATTCCATAGTATCATAAAGATCAGCAATTTCTCTAGGGTCCAATCTTCTCGGAGGCATCCTTAAAGATAAAAAAAATCCTCTTCAAAAAACCCTACACCGACCACCTTGTGACAATATCCAAGTTGTATGCAAGTCAGATCATCCTACCACCTTACATGATTGACTAGGTCAAGATTCAACAAGTTCAATGCCATAGATATGCAACTCAAATCATAAGATCTCTTCACCAACAAGATCAACTCAGCTCTAATACCACCTAATGCAGATCAAGCTTGGAGAATCCAATTAAGGAAATTCCAAACAGGTAGCAAAACACCCATAGTGGAATAACACAACAAGATATGTTTCAATTTAGATTTTCATTAACATGCCTGCCTGTAAGGCCTTCCGGGTTATGGCCAATTACAATCAAGAAGCAATTCGACAAGATCAACAAAGATTCAACCCCAACCCTAGCTAGTCTAGTTTTGAAAAAAAACAACTGATGGAAACCCTTAGGAAGATCTGAACTTGAGCTCGTAAGCCTCCAAGCAATCTCCTTGTCTCCAAGTAAGAAACCACTAGCTCTTCTATTACAAACTATCAAATAAAAATTAGATCTTTAAGATCTTGTAGGATCCAAGTCTATCCAATATACTAATCTACTTCTAAAAAATATTGCCTAAACATCTACCTAAACATTCCTTAAAATACTAATCTTTAACCACAAGTCGGCTGGAAGAAACAATTAACTCCTAAGCCAAATCAGCTTCTAAAATAAACAAATATTAAATACAACAATAGTCAGCTCTCAAATAGCCTTACAATTATTAAATTCTCCATGTCGGCCTCAAGATATGCATAGGAGAATACAACCAAATCTACCAACAATAAATGCACCAAGTCAGATAACCAAATCATCAAGAACTCTAGTCAATAAACTAGAACTACCGAGTGCCAGAGAAACAACTGAGCACTAGTGAAACAACTAACCATACCAAGCATCATAGAGAAACATAGGCATCACCAACCAAGCATGTTGACCAAGCACCACAAGCATCACCAAGTACTAATTTCACCGAGCACAAGAGGTTTCACTGAGTTCCTTCATGTAGGACCCCTCTGTTTCCCTCATCTTGGTAAGAACACTTTGGTAAGCACTATTGTTATTTCTTGCAAAACTTTCCGTAGATTTTATGCGAAGTTAGTAGATATCTTGACTGTAGTTTGTTAACTTAATTAGAATAGATTCATCTTCAAATGAATTCATGGAATATGTTAATTTAAGACATAGTTTCGAAGTAATATTACCTTTAGTTAACTATTGTGGTATTAGAACATGAAGATATAAACATGTGCTTACATGATAGTATTAATGTTACTCTAGAATGCTTGGAAATCTTATCTGAATTATAATTAGGAAGCTTATGAGGATTGGAATATTCCCCTAATGAATAATAGAATGTGTCAATTGTTGAGACATTTTAGAGAAAAGATGATCTATGGTAATTAAACAATAGGGATTATTGAATCAATAGTGTCGATGGTTGAAGTACATTAGCGTAACCAAGACTAAGTTAAGCTTAAGGAAGTATAGAAACTTTTTGAGTTTGACATGTCCTCACTATTAACCAATTTGATTAGTGAAGTTGTAGATTTTAAAGACATAATTGGATCAGAAAATAAATACGACATGGATTAGAAATAACCTTGAGATAACCATCTTTGTGACTTGTCTTCTTGAAACATACTCGAAATTAATAAAGAAGGAATCCAAGAAAAATTGTATTATGGATGATTTCATAGTAGGTAATTATGTTTTTAGGATCAATGTTTATCATGGGTTAAGGATCACCTTGTTTTAAGATAGCATTGTGTATTCTAGGATATGAACCTCATGATTGAGTACCATGTGTTAAATTGAGATAATGTTATTACAAGATGATACATTCTGATTTGATTTGTTGGAAGGCCCTGGTGCATTGGTACTACATCTTATCTAGGTTATGTTTTACTTGCTTATAGTTACGAGCTAAATGAAATGATATAGAACTAAGATCTTGGATTTTATATTGATATGTGTGACTTGATGCAAATAAATTGAGGTAATTTAAATAAATGAAAATTATGATATGCTTTAGAGTTAGAGAGTATAAAGGAATATGGACTATGTGGAATTGAGTTATGAAACTTGGTTAGGAGGTATTTTCAATTACTATATATATTGTTTGATCAATTTTGGATTTGGATAAATGTAGATTTATATATGTGAATGAGGTGATGTGGATGTAAAATTAATTGTTGTATATGTACAAATGGGTTTATATGATGCTTTAATTGGATTATATACATGACATATTATTGGAATTACTGATATTATCTCGAGTGTGCAGGGATAAAACCATTGAATTTAGGGGGAGTCAAGCTAACATGTATTGTGTCTCCCATGACACCAAGGTCGTGTCCAGAGGGAGACAAGAGCTCATTTTGGATGTCTTTTATTTTGTGAAGTGAATGTGTGTGTGTGTACTTTAATTTATTTCTTCTTTTTATATCTTGTGAATTTATATGTGACATGTCAAGTGTGTTATGAAATGTTTTTCTTGTGCTAGTGTAATGTGTTGGCATGTCTCTTGGGGAGCTTGAAGGGTCACCTAGTTGTCCTTCCCAAGAACAACCACTTTATTAGAGAGCCAAGGAAGAGTCCCATCCATGTCAAATCTATAGGGTAGCTTAGAAGGGTGTTTTGAAGACTCATGTGGACACATTGGGTAGTCTTTAGCACAAAAATGACAAGTCCCCTTGATAGACCATTGGGTAAGGGGTATTTATGACTATAGGACACCTTACTTTTGACTTGGGGGACATCCCAAAAGTGGGTTTTCCAAGATGGACGAAAATCCACTTTTGGGGGACTCACCTTGGGAAGACCATCCAATAGGAGGACAAGCCCATTCCTCTTTCCCCATTCTTGGTCTCCACCGCATTTATGAAGGGAGACAAGGAGAGATGGGACTACTCCATGAACCATACCCATTAATGAGGGTTTGGTGAAAAATCCCTTTTAGTAGGAGTTTTGGGGAAGGTATTGAGTTGACACCCACTCTCTAGTTTTAGAGAATTGTCAATTTGGAGAAAGCCTTGGAAAGTGGATAGCTCTTCTACAACTATCTTCCATTTAGCATTGCACTTTAGGTTGGTGAAATCTCATTTTCACTTTTTTATTTTGTTTTCATGATGAGAGAAAGAGCTCTCTTGTAGGTATTTTCTTGTATGCAAAACTCTTGTTATTCCTTTGTATTGTATGTTTGAGCTTAGTGATGTAGTGTTAATGGAGTTTTTTTTTCTTGTTGTGTTCCTTTCTATGGTTATTGTTAATGGGAGTTATTATTTCCATTCTTGTTGGGTGGGTCTTAGAAGATCTGGTTTGTAAATGGTCATGAAAGTAAAATTTATGATGCAAAGCCTTGTGTGAAGGAAAGAATGACTTGTTGTCCCTATTTTTCCCATAGGGTGGTTTCATGTTAAATGGTTTTAGTAGTGTCTCGCATCTGTTGTTGTTTCATAAAGTTCTGTGTTGTATTTACAATATTTGAGGGCTGCATGTGTGTTCCCTAGTTAGCTTGGCTCCCCTTGCTTAGGGTTTGGCTAGGACCTATGAGGTCTCATGATGCCATATGGTAGGGAGGAGAGTATTCCATGGATGGCTATTTTTTTGATATGTAGGTTTTTGGCTGAGTAGAGATAAGCTTTTAGTTGCAGGAATCCTAGTGTTGCAGCCCTCTTGAAGAAAAGACCACTGAGGTGTTTCCTAGTTATTTTGTAGAAAAATATGCAAAGAAAATATTTGTGGTATTTAAAGTTTATTTGACCTTGTAATGTAATCTAATGATGTATCTCATTTGAGTATGAGTGTAAAATGATTTTTGTGTAATATATGTTGATAACTTTTGTTCATGTTTGTAATGCAACTTTAAAAAAAACTAATATTGTAATTTTGTGTTTGCTGTTGTAGAAAGTGCTTGAAAACATTAATAATGCTTAACTTAAACTCAAAAAAATTACATATTAGCAAGGTGGTTAAAGGAAAAACTTATTTTATGGTAGTTGAGTTCTTGCCCAGAAAATTTGGCCATGACACTTCAACAACTGAGCTTCCTTCAATAACCAAGACCACCAATTAAAGCTACAACTAAGTAACACAGAACCAAAATACCACACCACCATGTAGATTCACCGAGGACCCAAGAATGCTCGTGCATCACAACTTGACAACAAATTTCTTGTTTATGTTAGTGACAATCAGTTAGGGGACAATTAGAAAGTTACTTAGTAGGTTCCAGTTAGTCTTTTGAGGATTAGACTCTATCTTTGAAGATGTCTATGGGGGTAGATAGGAGAGATAATTGTTGATGTGTAATGGTTGAAGTTTGTAATTGAATCAATCAATGAAAATAAAGTTCTCTACATTTCTATAGTTCTCTATCCCATGGAATAGTCCAGGCAACAGTGAATTGATTAGAAAAAATCTAATGTGATCTTCGCTTGGTTGTGATATAGAAACAATTTCTTGCATTTTTTTACAAGTTTATGTAACTATTTCATTATTTGGAATATCATTAAGATATTGGAATTTAATGATGTCGAGGATAGGACTGGCATTGTAGGCATAGTCAGCATTTAATTTTGTAGCCAGCCTTGTGTATTGACCCTCCCACCCCTGTGGTGACTGTAACTTGGTGGAAGAGGTCTAAACATGTATATTTCCTTGTATATTAGTTTTTAAATGTAGGGAAAGTGCAAGAAGGGGAGAAGAGGCAAAGACAGGCCTAGTAAACATATAGCGAAAGGGTGCATTTGAAAGTACCAGTGTTGGTTGTGGAATACTTGATGAAGGGAGAGGGCATATGATGATTGAAGATGTCTATAGGGATGTATTGGAAGGGTTTATGACCTTTATAGGGATTAAGAGTTGTAGGTAAGGGTAGTTTCCCTAAAACCCTAGGCTATTGACCCTAGAAACAAGGGTTTATTGATTTGGGAGCTTGATGGATGGTGGGACTTTAAGATTTTGAAAATATTATGTTTTGGAAGGTCTAGGAAGATTTTTTCAAGTCTTTGAGTCCTAGAGATAAGCGGGGATAGGAGTTTCTTCTTTGAGAAAGGACTAATTAGGCTTAGATGGAGAGCTAGATGGTAGAGAAAGTATTCACTAGTCAAATGATGAAGGAATGAGATTGAGATGAATTTAGTAACTCTAAAAAGGGTATTAGAAAATATAAATATCTTGTCAGGTTGTTTGGAGAGTTCAAGAGTAATTTGATGATTTTAGTGTTTGTAGGGCTACTAGATAGGCCTATAAAGTCTATATAAGATAAATGGTTGAAGTTGAGGTGATTGGAGTGAATGGGAAGTTGGTACATGGTAAATGGACCATGATAGGATGATCTATGGTTTTGGGATCAAGGTGAGAGGTCTAGTTGGAGTTTTGGTATGGTGGAGGCACTAGATGCACTAGGTAGCCTAGGATGGTGTTGGTAGTTGGAGAGATTAGTGTAAGGAAATAAGATAGTGAACTCATGAGAATGGTTGTGGGATTGATAAATAATTTATATAACTCTACTATATCCTTGAGTGGATTCCAAGTTGTTTGTAGAATCCTTGAGTTGAGTTAGTCTCCTTAGGGTGATAGTGGAGGGCTCTGGATTAGTAATCCTTCAAATGGATCCAAAAGGAGTCTACACCAAGCCTTGGGGAGGATTTAAGGAATCCAAAAGTTTATCTAGATCAACCATTATTTTCTTGAGTTGTTTGGAAAATTTTGGAGAAAAAGGTTGATTTATGACTGGTGAAGGCTACAAGCCTAGAAGGGCTATTGGAGTGGATTGGTGGAAGATGAGTTGACCAAAATTGGTAGATTGGTGGAACATAGTAGATGGACCATATTAAGATTTTATATGGTGTCACAGTCAAGGTGGAATACCTATTTCAATTTTTGACAAGATGGAGGCTCTAGGTGCACTGAGAGGCCTAGAATGGAGTTGATGCCAAGAGAAGTTGGTATGAAAGGTTAGAGGAAGTGAACTTGTTCAAAATGTTGGATGTGTCAGTTCTCTAAAGTCAAAGCACTCTATTTGACCCTTGAGTTGAGACTAGCTCCTTGAGTAGATTCCAAGATGCTTGTAGAATCCTCAAGTTGAGTTGAGTTCCATGAGGGGATAGTAGAGGTCTCTGCATCAGATTTTCTTGGTTGAGAGCATCAGATACACATGAATAAAATGTAGCACATAAATTTTGAATTCAATTTAATGATGAATTACACATGTGAACACATGTAGCACATAAAGCATACACATAAATTTTCTTAAGTCATGAAACATACATGTAGCACATAGATTATAAAGCATACCACATGAATTCACTTAAGTCATCCATGAAACCCATATACATGAATTTAGGTTATGAAGAATCTACTTGAATATACATGAATATACTTAAGGCATAAATCCTACACATGAGTACATACACACAAGAATATATACATACTAACAATGAATAAATGAACACATAATTAACAAATTAGATCGAATATCAAGTTTCATATATATCAAAATGAACAATAATTCTGTACATATTTACATGTCAACATATCTAGATACAATGTGGCATATGCCATCTCCAAATGTGTCATATGCCATCTAAAAATAAGAAGTTCAACTACAAATATTTCTAGGACATCCTATTCTATTGGTGGATCATCAAAATGTAGTCTCTTTGAAGTGTTATTTGGCTATGATGGATCTTGCATTCAAACACAAAAGTGAAACCCCAAGTTAGATTAAAATTTAGAATCATAGTAAAAATAATAAATAAAATTTAAACTAAAATTGAACTCTCATATACCTCACCTCTCTATCTCCTCCTGAAGACAGGAGACCTAATATAAGTTCCTTGGTAGTGTAGGAACAATGCCACCATTGTCGACTCTGACCTGTATATGTTTGCGAACATGAGATTGATCTATGAGTTATACTATTTAATTTTAAATACTTGGTAGAAAATATATGTTTACAAAATAATTAAATTAACATTAAAACTTACCTGTGTTGAACTTTCTTCAAGAAATGTTGGCTGAGTCATCAATGATACAAACCCTTGGTGTTCTACCTCCCTCAAACTAGGAGTGACCTAAAAAATTCAAATAGATACTTCATACTATCATAACTTGATCATAATGTATATACTTGATAGTAAAACACACACAAATAACTTAAGAAATGTATGTACCATGGAGCTATCACTACAAATGGATATGTCTATGACTGTATCATGACAACAGGGTCTCATGACATCATCATATGCCACTCTCTGTCAAATAAAGCATGTAAATTAAAAATGAGTATGCACAACTAACAAGTATACATGTATTCATAAAAAAACTAAATTACTTAATTACCTTTCCCTTGTCAACTCTTGACACCTACACCCCCTCACATTGCCCCCCAGTGGCAACTGGTGACACCTACATCACTATGTAATAAGATGATTGTAAAAATTAGAAAACAATGTACATATACTATTATAATAATTTAAAAGGAAATAAATGAGTACATTAAAACATATGTACCATGGAAGTGTCAAGACCAAATGATATGGCTGAAAGCATGGACCTCTCCACTTGTGCGATCTCCTCCTCTATCATCAACTTAAACATAAATGTAACACAAAAAAACATAAGTGGGAAATTATTATAATAAAATTCTACTAAAAATATGAATAATAAAATTTAAATACAATGTAAAAAGTCAACTATTTACCCTTACCATAATAGTAGGAGTCCATGGCTCTATATGCCTTTGATGCACATCTTCATGAGGTGCTTCAGTCCTTGTAGTGTGCTATATAGAATCATTCACTTCGAAGACGTAATTATATGCATCACTATAATTTAGGGGACCTAAGCACATGTTCTTGCATATAATGCAAGTGTGGGCCACACAAACATGTGAGCTTGTGGAGGATGTGGAAGGGCCAGAAGTATTAGGATGAGGAGGCAATAATTTCATGCCCTACTTAACCAATAGATCACTCAAGGTGTGAATGGCTCAAATAGTCTATGAGCTAGCCTTAGCAATAATGTCAGGATACTACACTGTGGAGGTGGTGAGATCTTGGGAGGGGGGACATATGTGTAGGATTTCACCCATTGTGCCCATGGCCTATCCTGTGGAGCACCTAAACCTACAACCTTGTTTGGTCTCATACTCCAATAATTAACCTTGTGACCAAGCACAAATTTAGCATATAATTTTTTAATAAAATAAAATGGGACATGCAAATTGTTGTGAGGTGGTCTATCAAAAACAATCCACCAGCGGTCCCAAAAGTTGTCACATATTGCACTATTTGTGCACCATTTAATTGACAAATTGGTTTTTTTAGGGTCCACTTTTAGACTGGTTTTTGGATCTACAAAAAGATTACATATGTCATGTTTTGTTATATTTAGGTTCATGACTTGATCATAGTCAAGCCCATCATCAAACTGGGCATGCATGGAATTGTGCCAGAGAAGTGCAGGACTATGTTGCTCTGTAAGTTTCTCCATGTTTTCAATAATTGAGTTCAATGTCATAAACATGGGGTGCAATGTGGGGATATTGGTATAGGTGGTTTGAAACCCTCTAAGTTCATTTAGATTGTCTCCTATTAGATCCTCTAAATGGCAAGGGTTTAACACTAGTACATCTTCTGGAAGTGGGGGATTGCTAGGAGGTATTTCTATATTATTTGTGGGATCATTAGGAGGGTTTTATGATTCCATGTCTGATTACAATTAGAAAACAAATATATAAATACAATGAATTTTAAAAAACAATACAAAAACTCATTTAAACAGGCTAATTTTTATATAAAAAACTATAAATTTCTATTGAAAATAATAAAAACAATAAAAATTTGAAGATTGAACTTACCTTAGATTGAAGCAAAATTGGATAGGTGATTTCAAACTGGATATTTGAAAGCCATAGCCACATTCAACATTTTCATAGTGAAAATGTTGAACGTGGCTAGGGTATCAAATATATAATTACTGGCAAATATCAAATATTCGATTAGGCCTTTGCTTTGGCTTTTGGCTTGGCCAGGTGTACTAAAACCTAGGCCTACTAAAAATTTAACAAATCCATTTGTGTACTTTTGGACGAGTGAAAATAGTTTTTTTTCACATTGCCACTTTTTTGCATACCATAATCCTGCACATACCCATCTCTGAGGTAAGTTAGGGGTTCTTCCCCTATCCAATGTTCACTAAGGCAAGATGCATGTTGCATCCAGAGGAAAATATTAATGAGAAAGGGGACATTTATAGTCAATTAAGTGAATTGGACAAATATCTATCTTGTGACTTGATGCTAGTGTTCACTCTTTAGGTGAAGCTTGAAGTTGTGAAAATATTTATGACTACAATGAGAAATCAATACATTTGAAGTATAATTTACTACTTGAGAAAAGTTTGTAAGAGTTTATATATCTTTGGCATTGTTTTAAAAGAGGGATAATATCAATGACAATTGTAAAAGGAGAATATAATTGATGCATTGATAATGCAAAGGGAGATGAACAATGAAGATTAGAAAAATAAATTATCAAAGATGAACAGTGAAGAAGATCTACTGATGGAAAATATTGAAGAACACTCAAAGAGGGAGAATATGAACAAAAAAGTTAAAGCTCAAAGAGAGTACATGAATAAAAGTGAAGTGTTATCATCATCAATTGAACACAAAATATTGTTAGTGCTGTCATCAATGCCAAAGAGGGAGATTGTTATTGTAACTAATATTAATGATGAAGACTGACCAAGATAAGAGGAATACAAGATAGTAGAAAGGTTAGATCAGTTATTATATTGTCATTGATGTCAAGGAATTCATTTATAGTTTAAATGATGTTTCCATATCATTTGGTATATGATATAAGTTGAATGAGTTAAGGAGAAGAAGAAATGAGATGTTGTGAAGTTCAAGAACTTAAATGGGCAACTAATAAAGATCAGATAATGTTAATATTATGTTGATATAATTGTTTTCTACCTATAATATGATTATATCAAGTTGGTAAAACATATTAATGAATGTTTGACAAGTCGGTAAGTGAAACTATTTTGGCTACTGAGTATGAAAAGTCACTCGATAAAGAGGAAAAGTTATTTGGTAAGAGAAGAGTATGTTTCAGTAAAGGAAAAGGAACTCAAGGCACATAAAATAAGTTTTAGGTACCAAGGAGTGAAGTTAACCAAAATTTAGATTTATCCACTAAGAAAGGAACAAGAATTAAATACAAAGGATTAGAACAACATTTAATGATTAGCTATGATAATCTGGAAGGTTATGATGATAAGGAAAGTCAGTTAGAGATATCTATGATTAGGAAAATTCATGATGATGATCTATGGATTAGAGTTAAATGGTTAAAATAGAATGAAATTTTTTTAAGAAATTTCAAGTTCTGGGGTGAAGAGAAAACATGTTACCGAGATCTAGATACATTGAATAAGTTTGTGAAATGAATTGGGTAGCTAAGATTGATCGAAGGAAAATGTAATAGAGGAGATTAAGTGGAAAAATGAAGTCTATATAAAGGATGGATTTTTATGGACAAATGGATGGAAAAGTGAAAAGTTGATAAGTCACTGACTGATGTAGTAAAGAAGGAACAAAGAGATTCCAAGTTAGAAAGTATGATCTAATGAAGTGTTGAAGCCAGTAGAAAGTGAAGGATTAAAGTGAAGAATATAAGAGTGGAAAAAGGATCTAGTTATGTAAAGATAGTTGCACATTTACCGGTCAATTTATTTATTGTTTCTTATTAGTATTTATAACAGAGAAATATCTTAATGGAGTAAACATAGAAACCTTATTGTAAAATCCTTGCAAAAGGTAACATTCTAAAGTGCATTCAAAGTCATTTTATCAATCCACTCCTAACAGGGTGAAGATACTAATAGATCTAAGGTAAATCCCTTGATCTGGTCACACCTAATATTGTGTATTGTAATCTTTAACTGGATTGACTCTTAACTGAGCATACTTTAGAAGAGTATTTTCTTAGTGGGTGACAATTCCCACAGTGGTTTTTCCCAAAGCTAGGTTTCCATGTTAAATAAATGATTTATGTGAAATATTTGTTAATTGTTAAATTTTATTTACTATTGTTAGTAAATAGTAAATTGTGTTTAACCAATCTGACAATGAGTTAATCAGAGAAAAGTTTTTAAGGTACATAGAATCAAGGTGAAATGAATTGTGTTTAACCAATCTGACAACGAGTTAATCAGAGAAAAGTTTTTAAGGTACATAGAATCAAGGTGAAATTTCCCCTTTCTGATTTTTATATCATATTTAAATCCTCTAATCATATTATTAAATCAAACAATTAGCACTTTGAAAGATTATGCAATTTCTCAATAAAACCCAAATCGGGTATGCCCAAAATAGTGCCAAAAACTTCACAACTTCACATATTATTGATAAATCTGAAAGTAGAAATTTTTATCAAAATTTTTCTAGCATAATGGCCTATAAAATGACATTTCTAGATCTGCAAATACTTTACACAACAGCTCCAAAATGGAGAACAAATGCAATGCTCATCAGGCTCTCGAAAATAACACAAAATAGCCTGGAAAAACCATGAAACACTAATAATGTATCATATAAGTAGAATCATGACCTAATAAATATATTCAGCTCTAATTTAACAAAAAAAATGGCTGCAATATAGAAGCAACCCAAACTGATATGAAAAAATCAACTAGAAACATCAAAATCTTACAAAAACACACCCAAAAACTCACAAATCTGCACTGTTTAGCACAAGGGAAAACTCTTCATGAGCTTGCACATGGAATGGCCTCAAAATATCATCCTTAGAATTCCTATAAAATTGAAAACTCCCATCTTTGGGTCTCCTTCTCCACATGTTTGGCAGCCTCTGAAGAACAACAAAGCAATGAGCAAAAGTCAAGTTCAAGAATGAGCCCGAAATACGTCCAAACCCCTTTAAAAGAGGGCATAAACCTAATAAAAAACAAGAGGGTAAACTCACCTGAGAATTTAGGCTCAAAGTGTAGGAGGACATCAAATTATTATCTAGCCATGAACTCACTGAAACTACCTTAAATACTTTAATCCTAACTTTGTTAGGAACTCAAAGATAATTTCACAATACTCTTTGTTTACCATATGCTAACCCACTTTGTGAAATTAACATATATGAGCTCAAGAACAAGATAAGAAGACATACACAAATATGAGATTGGAATCCAAATGTATTCTCATTCAGATTTGCTGGATCAATACATTACCAAAAAACAAAATGCCAAGGAAAAAAAAAAAAAAAACTAGATCCAAGTTCTCCTTCTTCAATATAATACCATCAACAACCTAGAACCAAAAAGAAAAGTTTTGGAAACTCAAGCAAATTTTTGGAACCCCTACTAAGTCAAAATTACATCAATATATACCTCTAGTTGTCTTGGAATCCCAAAAATAATTCATGATGCAATAAGCTACGGATAGCTAGGGCTAGGGTTTCACCCACCATACCAACTAGAAACAATCAAAATTCAATGCAGGGATGGAAACCCAGTCAGCCATGCCTGAGAAAGATTTTCCCTTATAATAGATCTTTGAGAAAGTACTACAAATCATGGAATTCTATGTCAATCAGTCCTTTTAGCTGCCTGCAACATGCTTTAAGCACATTTTCCCATACCCTCACGGCATAAAAACACCTCTGCAGTCAATCATCAAGCCTTTGGACTTTGCAGACGCACTAAGAAACCAACTTCACCAAATCCAGCCACTGAAACAATAAATTTTAGTCCTTCCTATCACTGGAAGCCATTTAAAAATTCAAATCTGCAGAGAAATGGCTACTTTCATGGTGCCAGCAGTGTATCGGCAGTCCACATTTGAATTTAGGTCAACTTTATATCATGACCATTGGATCTTCATGTTTCCCAGGCATTATGACTTAACCTTTATAGGAATCCTAGTTTACATTTAGCAACCATGCGACCAAAGCTTATCTCATTCACGAAATGAAAACCTAACTCACCGCTTAACCCAGCGACGTAGCGAACAAAGGGAAGCAACTAACCCCGGTCCCTTTTTAGCGAGTTGGTGACTAAAGGCTTTTCACCAATTTGTAGAATGCTTTATCTGGCTACTAAAATATTTAGCAATTATGTGACCTTCCTTTGCTAAATCGCTAGACCTTATAGAACACCGCCAATTTTCTTCGCGAACGAGTGAACCTTTTGAAATTTGTCAGGCTGCCAACCTATTTATTCAGACTACCAAACTTCAGACCCCCTCCTAGGCCCACTTGATGCCACTTGTCACTATAACATTCACTGCTCATCACCCAGTCACCTCTGACACCCACCAAATCATCAATATGCCGACCAATAAGAAAATGAACACACTGGCATGACCTAGAAATTAGAGTACACAAAAATATTTCTTTATTTGCCCACTACATACTTAACCCCTAAGCATTTAGCGAACATGTGGCTAAGGCATTCTCCCAGTCGTGAGGTACTTATCTTATCCATGGTTTGGTCTTGAGAATATGTGAACAAAAGACTTTCGCTGAATTGTCGAAACACTTGTTAACCATGAGTTAAACCTGGCAATTAAATACCAGCCGTCAATCTCAATTTCATCTTGTGGCCATCACTAAATCTCATAATCTTCTTATCAACTAGGGTTAAACCTTGAGATCACGTGACTGAAGGACCTCACCCATTTGCTGAATATATTCTTGACCTTGGGTTACAACTTGAGAATGCACGAAAGCCTTCAGTCACCAAGTCACTGAATACTTCATAACCTCAAACATGCTGACACCCTACCACATCATATTCTCAGCCTGAACAATGAACATCTAACACCTCAGCATCCTCTGACAACATCTCCACATATAACACTATTTATGAAAAGGGTCAGGCATTTCGCGAATTAGCGACCAAAGGAAAGATAAGCCGCTTCACCAGGTTGCTAGAAGTCAAGGGCTTAACCACCAGATAAAGGGATATTACATGAACACTACATTCAGACAATCACTGAATGAGAGATGCTAACTACTAGATATCAAGTGAATAAGAGAATACACATTCACGGACTTGCCAAATAAAAGACACAACTTCCTGAAGACTTGGAGAATACGCGACCAATAGTATTCACCGGTTCATTGAGTAACAAAGGGATAAAGAAATACATTGCATGATTTAGCGAGCATTATGAGGGAAATAACCATGTGCATAAATGGGAACTTAAGTGATCTAAAAAGGTAATGATGAAATAGAACAAGGCTAGGGCACACTTAGGGCTTTTTCTTAGTAACGACTGGAAATTTGAAATTTTTGCCTAGGGTTTAAGGCCAGAGACATACAAAACACTATAGAGACCAGAGGAAAATAGGTAAAGCCATGAAATTTTTTGCAAGTATAGACCATTTTCTAAGGATCTTTACTATGACAAGAAAATGGGCTAACATCGCCAACCTTAGCAAAATTATTAATTTTAATTATTTGAAAAGGGAACATGACAAGTCCTCCATCCCAAATATTACTTTTCCTCAATCAATGAACATTGGGATGCTCAATAATATGTGTTCCTTACCAAGTTGTATCCTCCAATGGTAATCCTTTCCATTTGACCAAATGCTCCGTGATGCTCCTATTTCTCAATATTTTATCTCTTGTATCCAAAACCTCTTATGGTATTAAGACTAATTTCCCTTCATCATCAAGAGGTGGTAATTCTGTAGATCCTATGGGTTTCTAGTGTAGAACCTTTTTTAGGAAAGAGACATGGAAAACATTATGTATTTTTCTATTTGGTGGGAGCTCCAATCCATAAGCTACCTCTCCTATCTTCCTAATGATCTTATAAGGCCCATAGAACCTTGGCTTGAGCTTCTCTACCCCAATCCTCTTCAAGGTGCTTTGCTTATATGGATACAACCTAAAAAATACCAAATCTACCCCTTTAAAAGATCTTTCCATCCTTTTCCTATCAACATACAACTTTTGTTGGTTCTATGCATGTTGTAGCTTATCCTTGAGGGACCTTAATATGTCTTGGCTTTGCTTAATGAAATCACTTGCTATAGGTACTCTTCTATCTGAGAGTACTAGATCAAAAAATTAAAGGGCATCATAACCATGGAGAGCATGAAAAGGAGGCATACCAATAGACATGTGATGAGATGTATTGTAAAAATGCTCCCCTAAGTGCAACCATTTCACCCAAGCATGTTGTTGATTTGAGACATAGTTCATCAAATATCCCTCTATCCATTTATTAACTATCTCTACTTGTCCATCTATTTAAGGGTGATGGCTAGTGTTGGGAGTGAGTTTAGCTCCTTCCAAATGAAAGAGATCCTTCCAAAAAGAGATAAGGAATCTACTATCTCGATCACTAACTATGTTTCTAGGCAAGCCATGTAACCTAAAAATTTCCTTGAAGAATAATTATACCACTTGTGATGCCTTGAAATCAGATGTGATGGGAAATAAATGTACATACTTAGTTAGTCTATCTACCACCACATATATGAAATCCTTACCTTGAACCTTGGGTAACCCAGTGATGAAGTCCATGGAAATACTTTCCCATTTTTGTTCGGGAATAGGAAGTGGCTGCAACAACCCTTCAAGAAAATTTTACTCACTCTTGTTTTGTTTCCATACCATGCATTCCTTAATGTGTTTAAAGATATCCTCTTTCATACCCTTCCATGAAAATTACTCTTGAAGTTTCCTGTATGTCTTGAAGTATCCTTGATGACCAACCAAAGGTGTGTCATGAAATACCCTCAAAATCCTTTCCTTAATCTTTGATCCTGGAACTAAGAACATCCTGTTCTTATAATAAATCAGCTCATTAACAACCTTGTACCTATTATCATCCACTAACTTATCCAAAATATTGGTGGCAAAGGAATCTTTACCATATTCTAAAATTATGGAGACTTTCCAATCAATAGAGATAGGTGTTAAGGAACACAAGGTGGGCTTCCTTGAGAGAGCATAATCAACCACATTATTCTTTCCTTTCACATATCCAATATAAAAATCATAAGCTTGCAATTTACTTACCCATTTTTGTTGACAATCATTCAAATCCATTTAGTTCAAGAAGAACTTGAGGCTATTATGGTCTGTCTTTACAATGAATCTCCCACATACCAAATATTATCTAAACTTATAAAGTGCATGCATGATTGCCAACATTTCCTTATCATATATGGAATAACCTTTCTTTGATTGATTTAATTTTATTCTCTCAACTGATATTGGATGTCCCCTTTGAGTTAGGACAGCCCCTATACCTTCTCTAGAAGCATCACATTCAACAACAAAAGGTAAATAGAACTCTAGAATTGCAAGCACAGGGCATGAACTCATTACCTGCTTAAGCTTATCAAATGTTTTTTGTGCCTCTTCTATCCAAATAAAGGCTCATTTCTTTGTCAAATCAGTCAAGGGGTAGAAATCTATGAAAATCACTTGACAAACCTCCTATAATAGCTACACAACTTGAAGAAACCTCTCAATTGTGTAATCTATTAGTATGTGGAGGCCAATCCAAAATTACCTGAATGTTTTTTTGATCAACCTGTACTCCTTAAGAACTTACAATATGTGCCAAATATAGGATATTCATCAAACCAAACTCACATTTAGATAGCTTAGCATAAAAGGATTGCTGCTCCAAGATTCCCAAAATAGTGTCTATATTCTCTAGATGCTCTTTCCATGTTTTAATATAAATCAAAATATCATCAAAGAATACCAAAAAAAAATTTCAAAGATACTTGTTGAATACCTTATTCATACAAGACTAAAATGTTTCTAGTGCATTAGTGAGGCCAAATGGCATAACAAGAAATTCAAAGTGCCCATAGTGACATCTGAAAGTAGTATTTTCCACATCTTGCTTCCCCATGTAGATTTGACGGTAACCTGATCTTAAGTCAATTTTTGAGAAGTATACAACACCATGTAACTCATCAATGATTTCATCTATGTGTGGTATGGGATACCTATTTTTGATGGTCTTCTTTTTTAGATCCCTGTAGTTTATACACATTCTCATTGTACCATCCTTTTTCTTGACAAGTACCATAGATGATACAAATGGACTAGAGCTAGGCCTTATGAATCCCATGTCTAGGAGTTCCTTAATAGTTTTTTCTATTTCTTCCTTGTAACCTCTTGGATGGTATATGGAGTGGTTATAACTAGTTTGGCACCCTACTATAACTCTATAACATGCTCAAAACCTCTATCTGGTGGTAATCCTAGAGGCAAATCATTGAAAAACTATACTATGCTTATCAAGAAAATTTTGAATTTCAAAATGGAAATTACCTTGATTCTTTTAAGAGCTTGTTGGGTGAATTATGACTCTTGTTGTCCATGTTACTTGTCCTCCTTGAAAAGACCTCTCCATCCTCTTTGCAGTGAGCACTCTAGGTGCTCCATTCGATAAGCCTCTCAATAAGACTTCTTTCCCATTGGAATAAAATTTGAACTCCATAGTTTGATGGTTCATGTAATAGCCTCCAATAGAGTGAAACCATTGAACACCCAATACAAGATCTATTTCCCCAATTACAACAACATTGAAGTCATCACATAGCTCATTATTTCCTAAAGTCATCCTAAGTTGTTTCACCACCCGTGTGTAAGGCATAGTGAATCCATCAACTACAGTAACATTGAATCCCTCAAAATATTTTACTTTAAGCCCTCTTTTCATTACAAATCCCTCATCAATAAAGTTATGAGTTGCCCCACTATCAAGAAGAACTGTAAACCTTTTCCTTGCTAGTACCCCTCAAATTTGAAAGGGATGGTATATTGGGACTCTTGATAATAATGCCAAAGTGCCATCCTTGTTGATTTCCTTTTCTTTCTCTTATTCTTCTTCCTCCTTATTTTCATGAAATTCCTCACGCTCATCTGAATTAGATTCTAAAGAAACCTCAATATAGTGCACTTGACCTTTCCCTAAACATCTATGTCTTGGAACCCATGGCTCTCTACAAGTGAAACAAAGCTTTTTCCTTCATAGTTCATTCCTAGTCTCTTCATATGCCTTCTTTTTTTTTGCATTTGTCACATTCTTTGGAGATGGTTCTGGAAAAGTCTTTTTCTAAAAATTTCCCTTATGTTTCCAAAGATTCAGGGGTTTTTGATTAGTGACTGGTTTCATAGGAACACAAGTTTCAAGTTGCAAAATTATTTGGATAGCTTCCTATAAGGTTGAGGGTGAGAAAGCCTTAACCAAATGCTTAACTGAATCTTCCAAACCATCAATAAAAAGATAAATAATCCTCTTTTTACTCATATCATGTACCATAATAGCCACTTTTTGAAATTCTTCTACATACTCATTAACTGATTTGGTTTGTCTCAACTTTGACAATTATTTAAAATACTCTTCATCATCCTTGAGATCAAATCTATCTATCAATCTTTGACTAAAATCATCAAATGTAGTAACCTGATCATGACCTTGAGTAGTCATTCCATGATACCACCAATCATAGGCCATATCTTCCAAGTGTAGACTTGTGAATTGAATGACATCACTCTCCTTCATGGGATTAAGTGTGAAGAAGGTCTATAATTTTTATAGCCATGCTCTAGCAAAAATTTTATTTGTTCCATCAAGAGTAGGTGCTATAAAATTGCTTATTTTATTTTTGAGCTCTCTTCCACTTATGTTTTTCTCCCTCCTATACTCTTTCTTGGGCATCAAAGTGTTCCTCATATCCACATATTCTTTGGAAGGTACTGAATTGTGAAAGTCATCATCTAAGTCATTGTAAGTAGCCCTTAATGCAATCAAGTTACCTGTATCCTCTTTCATAGGATTAAGGGATGGATTTGGTACCGGTGGCCCATCTGTAGGTAAGAAAATAGTTTTTGTTGATTTAGAGGGTGTGGGTTTCAAATTTCTTGGCTCCTCTAAAGTTCTTCCTCTCTCATTAGTAGATACAACTCCTTGGATTTTTTCTGTCAATAACTGCAAAGCCTCTCTAGTTTCTGCCAAACTATCCACTGTTTGTTTTTTAGTGTTATGGATGTCCTGGAAGAATTTTTTTTCCATCTCATCTGGGTCAGCCATTCTTGTTCCTTCCTTGGATTTTTAACTTTTATTTCCAATTGGAAATTTGATCAAAATTTGTTTATTCTTTTCTCACTGCAAATATCTTTGTTCTCTTTCACTCGGTTGCATGCAAACTTCTACAAACCCTCAGGCTAGAAAGATCATAGCTCTAATACAACTGAAATGTCCCCTTTCTAATTTTTATATCACATATAAATCCTCTAATCAGATTATTAAATCAAACAATCAGCACTTTGAAAGATTATGCAATTTCTCAATAAAACCCAAATCGGGTATGCTCGAAATAGTGCCAAAAATTTCATAACTTCACATATTATTGATAAATCTGAAAGTATAAATTTTTAATAATTTTTTTATATCATAATGGCCTAAAAAATGACATTTTAATATCTGAAAAGAGTTTACACAACATCTCCAAAATGGAGAACAAATACAATGCTCGTCGGGCTCCCAAAAACAACACAAAATAGCTTGGAAACACCATAAAACACTAACAATATATCATAGAAGTATAATAATGACCCAATACATATATTAAGATCTATTTTAACAAAAAAAATGGATGCAATATAGAAGAAACCCAAAATGATATGAAAAACTCAACCAGAAACATCAAAATCTTACAAAAACACACCCGAAAACTCACAAATCTGCACTATTTAGCACAAGGGAAAAATATTCATGAGATTTCACATGGAATGGCCTCAAAATCCCATCCTTATCCTTCCTATAAACCTTAAAACTCCCATCTTTGGGTCTCCTTCTCCATAGGTTTGGCAGCCTCTGAAGAACAACAAAGAAATGAGCAAAAGTCAAGTTCAAGAATGAGCTCGAAATACGTCCAAACCCCTTTAAAAGAGGGCATAAACCTAAATAAAAAACAAGAGGGTTGAATAAGACATATTTAAATAGTATTTAACATTTATTAATCCATTGGTTTCCAAAGATTAGCCCCTTTTCCTAAAACTTTACTTTTTGACCCCGCCAGCCTTAGCAAAATTATTAATTTTAATTATTTAAAAAGGGGACATGACATAAGGATTACTTAATCACCCCCCCCCCCCATCTATATAATCCAACACTTATTAAGGTTGAAACTACATTCAAAGTTAGTGTGACTAAGTATGAAAAGGGAGAGATCTCCTCTAAAGACAACTTGAAACACTATGATAAGAAATGACAAGAGATCATGGAAGAAGAAAGGAAGATTGATGAGCACGAAGCCTTGGTTTCAAAAAGTATACCTAAGGGATCCAATAAGTATGAAGAGTTCCCTTTGAAATGCTTTAATTGTAATAAGATTGGTCATATTTCATTTAGTGTCCTAATAAATCCTCTAAGGAATCTAAGATCAAATCTAAGAAATTTTATCCTAAGGGGCATACAGAAGGTGTGACAGATGATGAATTTGGTGATGAAGAAGAGATTGTATTTTTGGTTATTAAAGAAGATAATCCTAAAGAAGAGAAAACTTTGGTTTTGCATGTTGATGAAAGAAATGAATGGGTCATTGATAGTGGATACTCACATTACATGACCAGTGATAAAGATAAGTTTGTGAATCTTGAAGATTATGATGGTGTTGATTAAGTAAAAAAGGGTTTTACAAGGACCCAAAACCTATAAAAGAGAGTTAAAAGTATAGCAACAAAGTTTAATAGAAACTGTTGCACAACACCAAAGACCAGAAGCCACAACACAAAAGTAAACAACCATAACCACAAGCTAAAAATAAAAAAGCCCATACAGGGACAAAAAATATAGGACACCAAAGAAAAAGACAACTTTATGCACTTCATAAGGTCTTCATCCTAGATCATCATAAGTTGCATCTACCCAATAGAGTTCTTGAGCTTCTCCAAGTCCTTGCCCTCTTTGTCATGTTTGATACTAGATTTTCTTGTGCTAGCCCATGTATGCTTTCCCATCCCCCTAGTGTCTTTCAATGCCTTAACCTCTTTATCACCATTCTCCTATTGCATCTTGTCAACCAAGATCTTGGCATGTTTAGTGTAGGCTCTAAGACTAACAAGGGATTGCTCACCTATTTTTCTCATGTTGTCTTCTAAGTTATCCACTCTATTATTCAGCGTATGGAGCCTGCCCTCAAAGTTCCCATCCATAACCCTATCATCCTTCTCTTTGAGGTTTTTCCCTATCTCATAGACCTTATCCACCATTTAAGTAAAAGCCTCTACCCTACCCACCACATCTTTCATTTCATCAAGGCACACAAAAACTGGCTTGTCCCCTAGACTAGTCTTCTTAATGATGTTCACCTCACAACCCATCACCCACATTTCCTTTTTAATATTGCCTATATCATCCTTCATTTTACCAAGCATATAGGTAAAATCCACCAAGAAACTCTGGTTTTAAGGAAAATCTTTTTTCCCACATTTTTCCTTTTCATTATTCTCATTGGTTGTATTCTCTATCGCCTTGGTTCCTATAATGTCTTTGTTAATACTATCCAAAATATCCTCCATGACCTAGTAGGCATTTTGTAGATTATCCTTCTCCTTCTCTAGAGGAATTTTTCCTTCACTTAGACTACCAATTTCAACCTCCAACCTACCATCTTCATCTATCTCCTCCCTAATATTTTCCCCAAAACTCTTCTCTTGCTCCTGATTCTCTTCATCCTCTGAGGAAAGAATGATTCTCCTCTTACTACTACTTATCACCCTTCATTTCTTTTTCTTGGTACCAATGGTCTCACCTATTTTCCTCTTGTTCCCCTATTTCCCCTTTTCCTCATCATAACCCTTATTTCTAGTGCCCTTATCAGTATTAGACTCTTCAATAGAAGCCCTTTTAACATTTTCTTAGAAGAAAATCCTTTAAACTTAGCTTTTTTCACAAAAAAATCCCTAGAGGGCTCCTCCTCCTCATCCTCTATTTCCTCCACATACATATCCTCCTCATTAACCTCTATTTCTTCATCATCCCTAGTATAACCCTTCAAAAAGAGTTTTTCCACTTTTTTATTTATTTTGAGAAGATCATACACCAAAACCATGAGACCCTAATGAGAGGAATGGTCCCCTTTCAGATCCTCCTAAAGACAAATAATGGTGGAATCCAATGAACTCAAAAATAAAAAGGAAGACTAATCTTCACATTATGTCTAAAGTGATCTTTAACAACATAAAATGATGCCCATAAGCTCTGGTAAATCTATCATCAAGCATGATATAGTTAATGAAAACATATAAAACATACCTCAATGACTAATAAATGCACTTAGGGTTATAGTAGGAGGTATCCTCCTTCACCAGTCTCAACATTTCTAGCTCCATAATAGGGAACTTTATGGGAGCTTTGTCAGAGATACTTATATCTCTATGAAACTTTAACCCTTCCATTGATGCAAGGGAGGATGGTCAGAGGGGCCAAAGGCACATCCTAACTAGATCTACCTTTTAGAAAAACACATAGAAGAAACAACAACAACAAGTGAGAGAGAGAATGTAGGATCTTTTCATATATTATCTTGAAATTGATTCATACATGCCAACCTATAAGGCCTTCCCAATTCAAGCTAGATATTACAATCAATTACATAAGTCCTCAAACATGTGAGGATCTACGAATAATCTCTAATATTCTATCCAAAAATTACTCCCCAAAACTCCCCCCTAAACTCTAACCAAACAACTACATTTACACAAGAGGCTACCAAACAAGTCAGCCTTCAGATCCATCAATCATGGAAGGAATGACCAAATCTAGGTCCACACACTTCCTAATGATAGATGCCAGTATTAAATCTCCAACCAAAATTAATTGCAAGAGTCGACATCAACAAGAACTCAAAAGAAACCTATCGGTAAGCAAGGATAACTGAGCACTAGACAAACATCACCAAGCACTAGGGAAATTCATTAAGTGCCAAAGAGATAATTGACCAACACTGGTGAACAAAGGAAACTAAGCAACACCAAACCAACTCAATGAAGGAAGGAACTGAGTAACACTAAAAACTACAAACATCTTTTTGGTGACACGAGATTGCCAAGGACTGGAGATGCTCCTGCATCATACACCTGGGGTTATTTGGAAATGATCCTCTGAATCATGAAATAGGTATGATCCAAGCTACATCCAACTCATACTATGAAATCCATGAACTATCTTCAATCAGTCTATTCTTCCACTTTACTAGATATTCCATATACTATTTTCCTCTTATACTTCTACCAATTATTTGCTCCAAGATATGCTCAACTTCTTCCATCTACTTCTTAGGATAATCATTCAGTACTGTCATTTCTTCATCTAACTCATGATACTCATACAAATCAACAATATTGAATATAGGTGATATATCCATGTCATTAGGTAACTCAATTTCATATGCATTTCCACTATCAAATTTCTTTAGAATCTTGTAAGGCCCAAACTTCTTCATTTTCAGCTTCCCATATGTTCCAATAAGAAATCTACCTTTCTTCAAATGAACCATCACTTGATCACTGACTACAAAAGTGTTGTCTTCTTGATCTATTAGTTCTATCTTTATATTTGAGATTACTTTTCTCCAACTTATATTTCACATCTTCATGCAATGTCTTCATGTACTTAGGAAACTTTACTCCTTCAACCCTTTTCTTTCTTTCATCAACAATACCTCTCAAATCAAATATACCTCTTGGTTGTATGCCATTTACAATCTCAAAAGGTGACTTTCTAGTACTCCTATTCACTGAATTGCTCTAGCTTTGTATTTCTGATTACTTTTCTCCAACTTATATTTCACATCTTCATGTACTCAGTAAACTTTACTCCTTCAACACTTTTCTTTCTTTCATCAACAATATCTCTCAAATCAGATATACCTCTCAGTTGTATACCATTTATAATCTCAGAAGGTGACTTTCTAGTACTCTTATTCACTGAATTATTGTATGAAAACTCTACTTGTGCCAACATAGAATCCCAATTACTTGGTGTGTCTCCTACTAAACATCTCAAAATATTATACAAACTTCTATTCACAAATTATGTCTATACATCGATCTGTGGGTGAAATGTAGAACTATATTTCAACTCAGTGCCAAACTTTCTCCAGAGTTTTCCAAAAGTATCCAAAAAATTTATTGTCTTGGTTAGAGATAATACTCCTTGGTAATCCATGCAATCTGACAATTTCCTTAATGAAAATATCTACTATATGTACTGCATCTGATGTCTTTCAACAAGGCATAAAATGTGCCATCTTAGAAAATCTATCCACAACAACAAATATAGAATCATTTCCTCTTACTGTCTTCTGTAAGCCAAGAATAAAATCCATACTGATACCAATCTAAGGTTTCTCAGGAATACAAATCGGTGTATACAATCTAGTATTCTAACTTACTCCTTTTTCAGCTTGACAAATTCCACAACTTTTCACAAATTTTTGAACATCTTTATACAACTGTGGCCAAAAGTATTTCTCCTTAAGTAAATTAAATGTTTTATCAATACCAAAATATCCATCCAAACCAATACTATGTTTCTCCTCTATCAAATTAGTTCTCATAGGTCCTCTTGGTATACACAATTGAATATCTTTAAACAACATACCTTCCTAAATAAAATATTCTTCCCATTTTGTACTTAGTTGATCTTGAATAGGTGCTCTACACTTTCTCCATGGATCAGAAAAATTAGGATCAGTTTCATACAAATCTCTCATATCATCAAGACCAAGAATTTCAATTCTCATCTCGATCATCAAAGATCTTCTTCTACTCAATGCATCAACAACTTAGTTAGTGACTCCACTCTTATGCTTTATCACAAATGTGTAACTTTATAAATACTCAACCCATTTCATATGTCTCTGATTCAACTTATTTTGACTACCCAGGTCCAAAATATTGTAAATCTTTATGATCGATATATGACACAAATTCACTCGGTATTAAATAATGTCTCCATTTCTTTAGTGCTTGAACAATAGCATAGAATTCTCGATCATACACATAATATTTTCTTCTTGCATCATTCAACTTTTCACTAAAGAAAGAAACAGGTTTACCTTCTTAACTCAATACAACTCCTATTGCACTTCCACTTGCATCACATTCCACTTGAAATACCTTGTTGAAATCAAGCAATGATAACAAAGGCAATTCAACAACCTTCTACTTTAGAGTCTCAAAACTTTTACCTGATCCATGTGTCCACTTGAATTCTCTTTTATCTCCTCTCATAGTCTAGGTCATAGCATTACAAATTGGACTAAAATTCCTAATGAACTTTCAGTAAAAACTTGTCAAACCATGAAATGATCTTACCTCACTAGAACTCTTAGGTGTAGGCCAATTAAAAATAGCTTCAACCTTTTCAGGATCCATCTTCAAACCATTAGCTGAAATCACAAATCCCAAATATACAATCTCTTCTTTCATGAATGAACACTTCTTCAGATTTATCAGCAACTTTTCCTCTTTCAATCTCTACAATACTTGTCTAACATGCAACAAATTTTCTTCTCTAGTCTTACTGAATATTAGAATATCATCTAGGTATACAATCACAAATTTACCCAAGAATTTCTTCAAAACTTCCTTCATCAATCTCATAAAAGTACTCAGTGCATTAGTTAAATCAAAAGGCATAACCAACCACTCATTCAAACATTCTTTTGTCTTGAAAATAGTCTTCCATTCATCACCTTCTCTATTTCTAATTTGATGATACCCACTTTTCAAATCAATCTTTGTAAGATACTTTTCTCTAGTCAAACTATCCATTATATCATCCATTCTTGGTATAGGAAACCTATATTTCACTATTATCTTGTTGATTTCTATGGAATCAATACACATTCACCATTCTCCATTCTTCTTAGGTGCCAATACAATAGGTACTACACAAGGACTCAAAATTTCTCTTATCAATCCTTTCTGTAACAATTCTTGAATTTGTCAGTTCTCGGTAGGTGTCAATTGATGTGGTGCCTTATTTGGAAAACTAACTCGAGGAATTAGATCCATACAATGATCAATGCTCCTCTTCGATGGAAAACCATAAGATACATTATCAGAAATGATTTTAGTGAGTAACTTATCAATCTCTTCAAAGACACTATCCTCAGTATTCTTACTCAGTTTGTTAGGAATCACAACAAAACATACATCATTCCTTTTCATATCCTTAACAAACTTTCTTCCTTCCATCAGAAAAATTTTCATAGATGTGCAAACATTACTAATAGTCTCTTCAATCAAAGGTAACAAGATCTATTTTCTTCCATTAGCCCAAATAGTATATTTATGCAATCTCTTATCATATATAGCATGTCTATCATATTGCCAAGGTCTACCCAATAAAATATGACAATAATCCATAGGCATGATATCACATAACACCTTATCATAGTACTTTCCAATTTTCAAATTCACATAACATTGCTCACTTACCAAGAGTGTATGCTCATCCTTGATCCATGAAATCTGATAGGGCTTCAGATGTTCCAACCTTTTCAACTTCAAATTTGTAACCATTTCCTTAGATGCCAAATTCTCTGAGCTACCACTGTCAATGATAACTTTCCAAACTTCATGAGAAACTCTACATCTGGTCTTGAACAAAATTTTCCCTACTGTATCTTCTTTATTTCCTTCATTCCATAATTCTCTCCTTACCATCAAGTTATTTTCCTTCTTAGGTTCATTCGGTGACTCTTATTGCACCAAAGCATTTCTACTGCTACCATCCTTCTCACTTTCATGTGTACACTCAAATGATCTATTTCCTTCTTCTCCACAATTGTAACAAGTTCCTCAGAAATTACCTCTATTATAACCACCTTAGTAGTTACTACCTCTACCTCTTGATGAACTTTCACCTTTCCACTCAATCTTGCTTTTATCCAAATTTGTCTTTTTTGGTTTAGATCTACTACCTCTTTGTCTAGGGAATCTTCCACCTCTACCTCTTTGTCTTTGCTAATGTCTCTTATTCAATTTCTCCTTAGCTTTCAATGCAAATTGATAAGCATCTTCAATTTTCTGCAACTTGACCAAACTAATTTCTTCTTGGATGAAAACCCTCAGACCATTAAGGTATCTAGCAATTCTTTCCACATCATCTTCATCATCTCCAAATCTAATATCTAATCTATAGAATTCCTCACTATAATCCTTTATCAAGCTATCTTTCTACCTCAAACTTTGCATTCACCTAACTAGGTTAATCTGACAATCACAAGGTAAAAACTTTACTTTCAACTTATTCACCATTTTATTCCATACCTTGATTTTGTCTTTTCCTTTCCTCTTTTTGTCTAATTGCATATGTTCCCACCACAAGGATGCATGGCCTTTCAACTTTGTGCTTGTAATTTTCACCTTCTTTTCCTCAGGTACATTTTCATACTCAAAGTACTTTTCCATCATGGTGATCCAATCCATCAATTCATCAAAATCCAATTTTCCACTGTACTCGAGAGGATTAAAGTGTGGTGTGGATTTTAGATTTGTCAAAGCCTTCAACAATCTTTCCTCACCTTGATCCATCATCAGTGCAGGATCTACATCAAATTGTTCCTCTTCAACTTCATCATCACTCACATCCTCAAGATATCTTCCTCTTCCTAGGGCTATTTCAATAGCTTCCAGTCTAGTAGCAAGTTGTCTCAACATGTCTGCCAATCCTAGATCCACATCTCACCTCCCATGAACCATCTTGAAAACCCTCTGCAATTGTAGGTCAGATCACAATCTTCTAGGCCACAAAAAATTAAATAGGGCTTCACAAGAAGGAACCTACAAATCTAGATTCACAAACCTAGATCTAGATCTCACCATGCTCTAATACCACCTGATGCAAGGGAGGATGGTCAGAGGGGCCAAAGGAACACCCTAACCAGATCTACCTTGTAAAACAACACATGAAAGCAACAACAACAAAAAGTGAGAGAGAGTATGTAGGATATTTTTATATATTATCTTGCAATTGATTCATACATGCTGGGTTGTAAGGCCTTCCTAGTTCAGGATAGATATTACAGTCAATTACAGAAGTCCTCAAACATGCGAGGATCTACAAACAATCTCTAATCTTCTATCCAAAACTTACTCCCTAAAACTCCCCCCAAACTCTAACCAAACAACTACATTTATACAAGAGGCTACCAAACAAGTCAGCCTTCAAATCCATCAATCAAAAAAGGAACAACCAGATCTATGTCGACACTCTTTCCAATGATAGATGCTAGTATGAAATCCATGACCAAAATTAATTGCAAAAGTTGGCCTCAACAAGAACTCAAAAGAAACCTGTCAGTAAGAAAGGATAACTGAGTGCCAGACAAGCATCATTGAGCACCAAGGAAATTCACTGAGTGCCAAAGAGATAACCAACCAACACCAATGAACAAAGAAAACTGAGAAATACCAAACCAACTTAGTTAAGGAAGGAACCAAGCAACACTGAAAACTACAAACATCTTTTTGGTGATACAGGATTGCCAAGGACCTGAGATGCTTCTGCATCATCCATGCTAATACCAGTAGTTTTTGTAATGATGTCCTCCATAACCTCCATTAACTAATTTCCCACAAGAACCATGCCATTCTTCCAAGTTTTGAAGAGCTTCTTTAACACAGTAGAGTTTATGCCATGCAATCTCTCTAGAAAGCTTGCCATCCCACCTTTCTTCAAAATATCCCACACCTCCTTGTTCTATTTCCAGTCCTCATAGTTCACCAGTTTGAATCTCTTTCTACTACCACCCATGTTATCTCTCTGATAACCCTACATAGTATCACTGTGAAAACTCTGAATACCATTGTAAATAAAACTATCTTCACTAAACTTAGCAAATATTACCCAAAAACCATGCCAATTCAAAACATCACCACTAATTTGTACTTCCCACAAAAAAAGAAATAATGAAACCTCACCTTGTAATCAATAATCATCAATAAACATATCATTTAATACACTTTCTTCCTTCTCTATGAATGGTCACTATCTATAAATGAATTCACCTCAAAAGGAAAATCACTCCCGTAATCCCATGTCATCATCTTCTCCAATTTGCAAGCCATGTTAGCATCCCAGTCAGCAAGGGCATTCATTTCTCTAAAATTATGTGTGATGACACATTCTTCAAACAAGATAATTAGGATTTGAGCCTTTTGCATAACATTATGAATGATGGTGTTTTTGTTGTTAGCTTCAGTAATAATAGTCCTTTCTTTATTAGTGGAAAATAATGTATCACTCTTGATGGTAAGAATAGCACTGATGATCTCCTATATGTTTAATGTTTAAGACATAAATTACCGAATGCTAGACAAGTACTAGATAAGGGCTACCAATTGGAATTCATGGAAGGGAAGTGTCAAATCATTTAAATAACATGAAATCTAATTGCATCTGGTACACATACTGCATGTAATCTATCTAATTTTAGACCTATTGAGAATAAGATCTTGGTTGCTATGATTGATGATAGCTAGTTGTGGCATAGAATATTTTTTCATGTAAATTTTTATAATATGATGAAGGTCAGCACTACTAATTCTATAAGATATTTTCCTTACTTGATGAAGCATGATCATATGTGCAAAGAGTGTCAATTGGGTAAGATGACTAGATATAATTTTAAGAATAAGACATATTCTTCAAGTGGATTTATAGGTTTGGTGCATATTATTGATTTGTGTGGTCCTAATGAGACAAGAAGCTATTATGGAGATAGATACTTTATTCTATTTATTGATGACTATTAAAGGATGATGTGGGTTACCCTTTTGAAATAGAAATCACAAGCCTTTAAAAAATTTTAGATATTCAAGATGATGGTAGAGACTGAGTTTGGATAGAATTGAAGTTCTTAACATTAGACAGAGCTGGATAATTCACATTCGATGAGTTTTATACTTTCTAAGAAGAACATAGGATAAAGTGCTAGAGTTATACTCTACAAACCCCACAATAGAATGGTGTTTCAGAGTGAAGGAATAGAACTTTTTTGGAGATAGCTAAGTGTATGATCATTCAACAAAATACTCTATAGATCTACTAGAGAGAAGGGGTGAACATTTTAGTATACAGTTTGAATTGGGTACAGATAAAGAAAGGAACTAGTAAGACTCATTATTAAAAAAATATTTTAAAATTTTATGAAGAGTTATATATTTGAGAGATGAGGATATTGAAAAATTTGATCCTAGAAGTGATGAAGGGAAATTTCAAGGATATTCTACTATGAGAAAGGCATATAGATGTTATAAATATAGATTGAAAAATATTTTTAAAAGTGAAAATGTTACAGTTGATGAGAATGTGTAGAGATCCAAGAGAATTTACATGTATGAGATAGTTGAAGAGGGTAATCAGATTATGGAAGCACAAAATCATAATCAGAATTAGAATGTTTTGGAAGAAAAAATTGAGCCTATGGAAAATGAGGAGGATGTTGATAATAAAGGATCCACTAAAAATCCTATTAAAAAGACTCTATGGTATGTAAGGATTAACCATTCTAAAGATGCTATTATTGGTGATAAGAATAGAGGTGCTCAAACTAGAGGCGGAATTTCTAGAGAAGAAACATTTTTGATATCCAAGTTTGAGCCTAAAGATGTAAATGAAGTATGTAATGATGAAATTTGGGTGAAAGAAATGAAAGAAGAGCTTGATTAGATTGAAAAAATAAGACATGGACTCTTGTTCCTAGACCTATGAAAAATAATGTGATTAGAACTAAATGGGTATTTAGAAACAAGTTGAATGAATATGGTAAGGTGGTTCAAAATAAAAAAAGACTAGTTTGAAAAGGGTAATACCAAATGGAAGGTATTGATTTTACAGACACCTTTTCTCCTATAGCTATACTTGAACCTGTTAAAGATTAGTTCTTGCATATGTAGCTTACAAAAAATTTAAGGTATATCAAATAGATGTTAAGTCTACATTCTTGAATGGTGAGTTGGAGGAAGATGTTTACATAGAGAAGCCTAATAGATTTCCACTATCCAAGGACAGAGATATAGTATTTAAATTGTATTTCAAAGGATTGTATGGATTTAAGCAAGCCCCTAGATCATGGTATGTTGCATTGGAAAGGTATTTGATAAAGATTTGATTTAGGAAAGGTATTGTAGATAGTAACTTATATTTCAAAATAGTTGATGATAATATCTTAATTGTTGAAGTCTTTGTTGATGATATCATATTTAGTGGTAATGATGAGTTGAGTAGAGGATTTTCTGATGAGATGCAAAAAGGATTTGAGATTTCTATGATAGGTGAGATGAAATTATTTCTTGAATTACAAATTACTCAACTGGATAAATGAATTTTTATTATACAATCCAAGTATTTTAGAGAATTGTTGAAGAAATTTAGTAGGGACTCCTATAGTTACTGGCAAATTGACTAAGGGATACAATAGTATGATTTTAGGATTGTAATATCTAACTCATTGATGCAGGAGCATCCTGGGTGTAAGTGCAATCTTGCATCACCCAAAAATATTTATGTTTTTGTATTCAATAAGGGCTATCTTGTGTAGAGCTGCTATTTATGGAAACTTGCTATTTTTAGTAAGTTGGTCATAAATCTCAGAATGTTATGATTTCTACATGTGGAGGTTCATCTCAGTCATATCAGCCTGCCAGTAAAGTTTCATGGCTAGATCAGGTCTAGTTTTGAAGATAATGAAGATTTTCAGTATTGGCAGTAGGGTACAGAAATTTTGAACTCAGTTTTGAAGGCTTTAGAGGCCCCGGATGAGGTTGAAAATTTGGGTGATGGGCGCTTGCACAAGTCAGGCCTATAGAGCACTTCGTGGCATTTTTGAAATGGGGTTATAATAGTCAATCAGGTCAACTGGTGATGACTTATGGTCTCCGGAAGTTGGGTCACCTGAAATGGCAGAAAATAATTTTCCTTCAAAATTTCTGTTCGGGTTTCAAAGGTTATTTTGAGCTAACTTTGATGTAATAAATTGAAAATAAAATAATTCTAAGTTTGGTCGGCCCTTAGGGCTAAATTTCTGGAACCTTCTTGGGTGGTGGAAAATGCCTATCTAAAGAAGGCCCGCAGTGTTGTCTGGGGTAGTTCTAGGTAGATTTAGGTAATGATTCAAGGCTTTGTCCTATAGAATATTGTAAGGGAATGCCCATGTGGCTTTTCATATTGTAATTCTGAAAGTTTGGAATTCCACATTTGTGGAGATAATAAGAAGCCAATTTTCTATTCTTGTATATTGTTGTTGTTGTTTCTCTGTTCTGTTGTGTGTTTGTGGTATTAAGGGGAGCACCCTTCATCAAGTGGTATCAGAGCAGGAGTTCTTGAGTGTGTAAACAGATCACTGACTGTGAGGTAGTTTGCACCAAGACTGTGGTTAGGGTTTCAGCACGCATCACAAAAATGCCTCCACGAAGGGAACATGGCAGAAGAGCTGGTGTTGTAACACCTAAGGTTAGAGCGCTCTAGAGACAAGCGTGAGCATTGCAAGAGGAGATTCACAGAGGAATGAATCTTAATGTCAAAGATGAAAGTGAGGATGAAGCCGAAGAAGAAGATCAAGAAGGAGAAGGAGAAGGAGAAGTCGAAGTTGTGAACCAGGAGGAAGAAAGACTATTTTGAGCCATTTCCAAGATTGAAAAAAGACCTAAGATTGAGGTTCCTGCATTTTTAGGAAATCTTAACCCAAAGGAATTGATTGATTGGATCAATGAATGTGAGGAATATTTTGAGTATGAAGATGTTGAGAATCCTGATAGGGTCAAATTTGTGAAGGCCAGACTGAAAGGTCATGCAAAGATCTGGTGGCAAGAGATCTAATTAGAGTGAAATAGAAGAGGGAAAGATAAAATCACAAGATGGGATCGGATGGTGGATAAATTGAAGCGATAGTTCATTCCTGTTGATTATGAGCTTGACCTACTAAAGAGAATGCAAAGTTTGAAGCAAGCAGGAAGATTTGTTCAGGAGTATACAGAGCAGTTCTATCGACTCCTCATCAGAACAGGCCATGTAGAAGCTGATAAGGAGAAAGTTGCCCGATACCTTAATGGGTTAAGGCCAAGCATTCAGGAGGAGTTGAATCTAGTTTGAATGAACAGTATTGAGGAGGCATACCAGTTTGCCCTAAAAGTAGAGGAAAAGCTGAACAAGAAGTTTGAGAGCAGACAAAATGGAAGAGGTCATGGTGGAAGATCTAGCGGATGGTCATATGGTGGCTGAAATGAAGATCTGAAAAAAAGGATGAGGCTAGTAGCAGTCAGAATCAAAGAGGAAATAATTATAATCATTTCCAGGATTAGAGTAATAGAGATCAGAGAGGAAGAGGAAGAGGACAAGGATCTGGAAGAGGAGGTTTCCGTGGAACATGTTTTCACTATGGAGAAGAAGGTCATAGGGAATTTGAATGTCCTCAGCACCAAGGTAGAACAGACAGGAGAAATGAAGGCCAGGCCAGAGTTGCACATGTAGATGAAGATGCTAGATCATCAAATTTTGAAGATACTAAAAGAGGAGAAATGCAAATTAACAGAAGAGTCTTGCTGAGTGGTGAGAATGAACCTGAACAAAGAAGGAGCCTGTTTCACACTAGATGCAAGTGTGAGGGTAAATGCTGTGATGTGATTATCGATAGTGGAAGCACTAACAATTTGGTGTCAGAAGAGATGGTGACAAAGTTGAAGCTCAAGAGACAAAAACACCCACATCCATATCGGATTGCCTGGGTGTAGGATGACCACAAGGTCATGGTCAATGAACAGTGCTTGGTAAAGTTCAAGATCGGCAGGTACCAAGATGAGGTACTATGTGATATCATCTCTATGGATGCATGTCATATGTTGTTGAGTAGACCGTGGAAGTTTGACAGATATGCTGTACATGATGGTCGTGCGAATACCTATTCTTTGACAAAGGATGGAGTGCGACATAAGCTAAAGCCATTGAAGGAGACTAAAGAAAAGGTATGTGGTAATGCAAGAATAACTTTTGTTGATGGAAAAAAATTCCTAGATGGTATGAGGCATGAGCATGTGTGTTTTGTTTTAATTCCAAAAGCTGGTAAAGAGGAAATAGAGGATATACCTATAGAGGTTGCAGATTTGTTGAATGAGTTTAAAGATATTGTATTTGATAATGTACCTGATGGATTACCACTGGTAAGGAAGATTAGTCATCAAATGGATTTGATTCCAAGAGCCAGTTTGCCAAACAAGGCAACACACAGAATGACACTAGCAGAAAGTGAAGAGTTGAACAGACAAGTACATGAGTTATTACAGAAGGGGTTGATTCGAGAGAGTTTGAGTCCCTATGCTGTACCAGCAGTATTAGCACCAAAGAAGAATGGTGAATGGAGGATGTGTACAGATTCAAGAGCAATAAACAAGATCACAATCAAGTATAGGTTTCCATTGCCACGAATGGATGATATTATGGATTGTTTGAGTGGAGCTGTGTATTTCTCAAAGATAGATCTGAAGAGTGGATATCATCAAATTCAGATCAGAGAAGGAGATGAATGGAAGACTACCTTCAAGACAAAGGAAGGACTATATGAGTGGTTAGTCATGCCTTTTGGGCTAACCAATGCACCGAGCACTTTCATGCGGCTCATGAACGAGGTTCTAAAAGAATTTCTGGGTAAGTTTGTCATTGTTTACCTAGATGATATTTTGATCTTTAGCAAGACATTAGAGGAACATATGATGCATATTCATATGGTGTTTGAGAAGCTGAGAGATGAGAAATTGTTGATTAATTTGAAGAAGTGCAGTTTTGTGAAGGAGTTAGTATATTTGGGATTTGTAGTTTCAATAGAAGGTCTGAAAATGGACCCAGAGAAAGTACAGGCTATCCTTGAATGGCCTACTCCAAGGAGTGCTACTGAGGTAAGATCTTTTCATGGTTTGGCTAGTTTTTATAGAAAGTTTATCAGAAATTTTAGCAGTATTTGTGGTCCCATGACTGAAACAATCAGAGGGGATAGAAAAGAGTTTAAGTGGACTAATGGGGCACAAAAGAGTTTTCAATTGTTGAAACAAAAAGTTACAGAATAACCTATTTTAGCACTTCCAGATTTTAATAAGTGTTTCAAGTAGATTGTGATGCTAGTGGTACTGCAATAGGAGCTGTTATGAGCCAAGAAGGTAAACCTGTTGCTTATTTCAGTGAGAAGTTAAATGATGCCAAGAGAAAATATTCTATTTATGATCAAAAATTTTATGCTATAGTTCAGGCATTGAAAAAGTGGAGGCACTATCTGCTTCCTAAGGAGTTTGTTTTGTATACTGATCATCAAGCTTTGCAATATTTGAATAGTCAAGGAAAGTTGAATCAGAGGCATTTGAAATGGGTTGAGTTTTTGCAGAGTTATACATTTGTTTTGAAACATAGAAGTGGAAAGTCTAATAGGGTTGTAGATGCTCTTAGCAGAAGGCAACTATTGCTGATAGAGATGCAGATTGAGGTGGTTGGGTTCAAGGAACTCAAAAATTTGTATCAAGAGGATCCTGATTTTGGTGAAGCTTGGAAAGCTTGTACAGAACCTGTTACTCTAGACAGGATGAAATGGCTCAATTTTATCATCCAAGATGATATGCTATTCAAAGGGAGTCAGTTGTGCATTCGATGAAGTTCTATGAGGGAGAATCTCATCAAGGAGAAGCATAGTGGAGGATTGGCTGGACATTTTGGTCATCATAAAACCCTTGCTTTGGTTGGTGAAAATTATTATTGGCCACAATTGTAGCAAGATGTGAAGAAATTTGTATAGAGTTGCAGAGTATGTCAGATGGCGAAAGGAGTGAAGCAGAATATAGGGTTGTATCAGCCATTACCTATACGAGAGAAGCCTTGGGAGGATATCAGTATGGACTTTGTTCTTGCTTTACCAAGGACACAGCGGGGACATGATTCAATTTTTGTAGTAGTTGATAGATTTTTGAAGATGGCACATTTCATTCCCTGCAAGAAGACTAATGATCCTGTTCATGTAGCAGAATTTTTTTTCAGAGAAGTGGTGAGACTACATGGTTTGCCAAAGACCATAGTGTCAGATCGAGATACTAAGTTTGTTGGATATTTCTGGCAGACATTGTGGAAGAAGTTGAAGATAGATTTGAAGTTCAGTTCATCACATCATCCACAGAATAATGGACAGACAGAGGTGGTGAATAGAAGTTTGGGAAATTTGCTGAGATCTTTGGTTGGAGATAAGCCAATAGGATGGGATTTGATTTTACCATAGGTAGAATTTGGATACAATAATTCTGTCAATAAGAGCACTGGTAAATCACCATTCCAGATTGTATATGGAAGTAGTCCAAGAAATGCATCTAAATGAGAAAGATAGATAAAGGAGAAATAAGTAGTGCTAAAGCTGAGGATTTTGCAGAACACTTGAAGAACATCCATGAGGAGGTGAGGAAGTATATTACCAAGATGAATGTGTAGTATAAGGCTAAGGCAGATGAGAAAAGGAGGCATAAGAAATTTTAAGTTGGAGATGAGGTCATGGTTCATTTGCGAAAGGAGTAGTTTCCAGTTGGTACATATAACAAGCTGAAAATGAAGAAGTTTAGACCATGTAAGATATTGAAGAAGCATGATTTAGAAAATGCATATGAGGTAGATTTGCCTAGTGAGCTAAATATTTCACCAGTGTTTAACATTTCAAATTTGATAGAGTATCATGAAGGAAGTGTTGAAGATGAGGTTACAGTAGCACAGTGGAGTATTCCAGCAAGTAGTTCAGATATCAAGGAGATTGAAGACATACTGGACAGTCACGTTGGCAGAAGCACAAGGCATAGGACATATGAAGAATATCTGGTCAAGTGGAAAGGATGACCTGTTGAAGATTTGTCATGGTTGACAAAGGAGGAGGTTAACCGTCTTGGTTTTCCTCTGCACACTTGAGACGTGACGGGGTCACTTCTCAAATTACCCTGGGTGTCTAATGCAGGAGCATCCTGGGTGTAAGAGCAATCTTGCATCACCCAAAAATATTTATGTTTTTATATTCAATAAGGGCTATCTTGTGTAGAGCTGCTATTTATGGAAACTTGCTATTTTTAGTAAGTTGGTCATAAATCTTGGAATGTTTTGATTTCTACATGTGGAGGTTCATCTCAGTCATATCAGCCTGCCAGTAATGTTTCATGGCTAGATCAAGTCTAGTTTTGAAGATATTGAAAATTTTCAGTATTGGCAGCAGGGTACAGAAACTTTGAACTCAGTTTTGAAGGCTTTAGAGGCCCCAGATGAGGTTGAAAATTTGGGTGATGGGTGCTTGCATGGGTCAGGCCTGTAGAGAACTTCGTGGCATTTCTGAAATGGGGTTATAATAGTCAATCAGGTCAACTGGTGATGACTTATGGTCTCCAAAAGTTGGGTCACCTGAAATGGTGAAAAATAATTTTCCTTCAAAATTTCTGTTCAGGTTTCAAAGGTTATTTTGAGCCGACTTTGATGTAATAAATTGAAAATAAAATAATTCTAAGTTTGGTCGGCCCTTAGGGGTAAATTTCTGGAACCTTCTCAGGCGGTGGAAAATGCCTATATAAAGAAGGCCCATAGTTTTGTCTGGGGCAGGTCTGGGTAGATTTGGGTAATGATTCGAGGCTTTGTCCTATAGAATATTGTAAGGGAATCCCCATGTGGCTTTGCATATTGTAATTCTGAAAGTTTGGAATTCCACATTTGTGGAGATAATAAGAAGCCATTTTTCTATTCTTGCATATTGTTGTTGTTGTTTCTCTATTCTGTTGTGTGTTTGTGGTATTAAGGGGAGCACCCTTCATCACTCATACTAGACTAGACATATCAAATGGAGTTGAAACTATCACAATATTTCAAGTATAGTCAAAGGAATTGTATATGTTTGTTGTTAAGAGAATTTTTAGATACTTGAAGGGTACAGTTGACTATAGATTATGGTATGTAAAATATTATGATTTTACATTGAGTGCATATACTGATACTAATTGGGTAGGTAATGTGGATGGAAGGAAAAGTACAAGTGGTGGTGCATTATTTTTGGGTAAGAAACTAATCTCTTGGACTAGTAAGAAACAAGATTGTATCTCTCAATCCTCTGCTAAAGATGAATATTTTGTTGCTATTATAAATTGTAATTAAGTTGTTTGGATGAAGCAAATGACAAAGGATTTGAGGATAAAAATTCATGAACCTATTGTTATTTACTATGATAACTCTAGTGCTATAAGTATTTCAAATAACCATGTGTAACATTCAAATATACAGCATCATGTCTTCTATAGCCGTATTAGTAAATACTTTTTTTACTATCCCTTCAAAATTGTCAAATTTCATATTCAATATTGAACCTTGAACATGGAGCATGTGAGAGAGGGAGTAGGGGTGGGAGGTTTTTTGAATTTGGGAGTAGGTAGGAAACCAAGTTTGTAGGCACCGGGTGCTTTTGAGGATGCTCATATCAATGGGTTTCAGGTGGATGAGGACACATAAGACTCAACAAACAAGGATGGGGCCCCACATGACAAATAGAAAGATCCTGGTAAAGGGGATGTGGGGGTGGTGGGGCTCTCCGATGTTCTTCCTTGTCTAGTTTGAGGCACAGGGGGCCAGTCACATGATTAGTAAGGGATTGCCTTGAATTGCTAGTGGTGAACATTATTTGGGGTTAAGCTCACATGTAAGTATTCTTTCCCAATAATAAAGGACCTATTTGATAAGGAAAAGGGTAAATATGCTATTGTAATATTTGATGAGCTGGTTGATCACAATATTGCTACCATGGCTCTCACTCTGGTTGGAAAATATTTTGGGTCGAGGCCTAATATTGACATAGTAAGCACTTTTGCTAAGAAATTATGGGACCTAAAGGGTCAAGTCCAAATAACTGCTATGGAAAAAGGCTTTGTCTTTTGAGTTCTCTTTCCAGGAGGATTTTTCTAAAATCTTATGTGCTAGTACATGGAATACTAGGAAATCCTCTTTAGTGCTGCAAAAATGGTCTCCTAGTTTGGATCTTAATGATTCATTCTTTGTCCAAGCCCCTATGTGAATAATATTACCATAACTTCTTCTGGAATATTGGTATGAAGATGTTTTTGATAGAATAGCTAGATCTTTTGGAGAGCTTCTATTGGCAGACCTAGTGATGGTGGCTAGGTGGTGCCTTAAGTATGCTAGGATCTATATAGGGGTGGAAGAGGGTAAAGATATACCATAAATCATAGAGATTCATTCAAAACTAGGAAAAAGAGTGTAGAAACTGGATTATGAAAGTGTGCCCTTTGCTTGTTTCTACTGTAAGAAAGCTGGACACTATGCCAAATCATGTCACATGCTCTTGGTGTTTGAAAAAGACAAGAGAGATAGGAAGGCCCAAAGGAAAGCTAGAAATAGCAAGGACCAGGATTCGACAAGCTCACCAATGGAGAAAAAGCTGAAGTCCCAAGAGGGAATCGAGGCAAACATCGAACAAGTTAGGAAAAAAAAGGATTCCAATGTGGTGATCCCAAAAATGAATAAGAACCAAGAGTAAATCGCATAAAATAATAGGGTATGTGTAAGATCATGGTATGCCAAAAAGTGGTGATGTGAAAAAGAAGTCCTAATTGATAGAATCTTTGAAAAACAACTATAACTTTCAAACAATATAACATTTTTGAAATATGAAATATACGTCACATTCTATGCTTCACCTAATACAATAATAATAAACAATTCTTTCAATTTGATGAAGTTTAGACTAAGTTAAGGTGGTAAAAAATGAGATTTTTTATATTCAGGAAAATTTGTAGCAAAAAAATTATAATTAATTATTTATTTAGAAAAAAATACAAAAAAATATACATCGGATCAAGACATGAATCTACTACCTTTTTTTAATATGATTTAGAACAACAGAGAGGGGGGGGGGTTGAATCAATTATTCTCAAGTCTAGATGTATAAAACAAAATATTCAAACCAAAATATTCACACAAGTACAAACACCCAGATTTATAGTGGAAACCCAATTTGGGAAAAACCACTTTGTAACATGTTACTGATATTTTCACTCTTCTGAAGTGAGCTCTGTGAAAAGCCAACCCTGTTAAATGTTACAAACACATTGTCAAGTGTGACTCAGCTAAAGGATTTAAACCACTTTGTTAAAATTGTGCCTTGTTATAGGACTTACATACATTCCATTAGAATGCAACCTTGTTCAAAGGATTTATACATATGACTATCATGTCAACCTTGGTTAAAAGGATTTTGACTGATAAAATGGTTAGAAAGTAATAGTAATATTGATCTGAAAACATACAACTCACTTTGGAAATATCAGATCCAATTTTGTACACATATGTTGGCTTATTGATTATGATTCATTTTCATCTCCATCATTGATCTGCTCAGAAATCCCTTCAAGCAATCACAACACTTCTCCTTTAGCCTTTTCTGCTTAGCCAGTCGATAACATCAATAACATCTCCAACATCCTCTACTTCTTCAACCTCATGCTTAGGTCTCCTTAATACTTCCTCTATTAGGTCAATACATCTTTTGTCATTTAATCTCCTTCGTAGATCTTAGAGTTAGGTCAGATTCATCGAATCCTTCTAACTTTAAGTTCTTCATCTATCCTTCTAGAAATATCTCAAATCTCTTAATAGATTTACAATAAAACATTTTATAGTGCATTAAATACTTTTATACAATCAATAAATAAAGTCAGCACAATTTACATAATCCAAGAATTCAACTATGTCAGATGGGAATCTGAATTATTCCTCAAATGTAAATTACTAATGCTTGGTTAATATTGTATTCAACTCCTCGGTCTTCACTAGAAAGCTCGGTCACCACTAAAACTATTTCCTTGGCTAATACTATCTTTCTCGATAATTAACTGATGTTCAGTCAACACTGAATTTACTTAGCATATACTAGCACGGTCGACACTAACATCACTTGGCTTAAACAAGATTTCTTCACTTTTGCTCGGTTAAGCCTACTTGTTTAGTCTTCATTCTTACTTAGATAAACAATACATTATCTTATCATTGTGCCAAATAATCAAGTACTCATTGAAGTATCAAGATAACTCAACCTTTCCTTAGGTGCTATTATTACCAACCTTGCCCACATTCCTTCACAAGAATCAAATAGATATAGTACTTTCTTAAATAGAAACAATCTTACTAGTTAAGGTTTGACATCAATGACAATACAAAAATTGCTTCAATTGCAGTTTCCAACAATCTCCCTCTTGGGCATTGATAGCAACACCATATGAATAACACATAAGTCACCAACCAATCCAAAACTTATCTATCCATTAGAAATATTTATAATATCCTTAGCTTCATTCTGATACAGAATCAATTAGCCTTGCTTACATGACCATCTTACACAGTAACATTCTTTCCTCTGAATCTCTCCCTCTTACTTGATCTTCCATGAAATCTCACCATATGTTTTCATCTTGTTCATCTCCCTCTTTGACCAAAATGCCAAAGAAGAAACTAAAACATACATCTTGCAGATGTAGATATAATCTTTTTCAGTTTAGTAATAGTATTCCTCCCTCTGTCATCTTTTCTTATGATTGATTATCAACTTTGTTGTACTTTTCACAACTCTAGGCTACTCCTAAATGTGACCTGTCTCTACATCAATTTGTCAAAAACTCTTTGCAGCACATTTGATGCAGTGCTCCTAGCTTGACTAGGCAGCCTCAGTTAGGGGAAGAACCCCTAATTGTCCTCTCAGATATTCATGAGCTTCTTTAGGTAAAGCTTTAGTCAATATGTCTACTAGTTGTTCCTTTGTATTCACATATTCCATTCTGACCTCTTTACCTTGTACTAGTTCCCTCAAGTAATGATACTTGATGACGATGTGTTTGGTCTTTGTGTGCATCACTAGATTCTTAGATATGTTGATAGCACTTGTGTTGTCATAGTAGATGACAACTGGTTCAGTGATCTCTTCTTTCATGCCTACCAACAATTGCTTTATCCATACCAAATTTGAATAGTTTACTGCTACAGCCACATACTTAGCTTTAGCACTAGATTGGGAAATGCAATTTTGTTTCTTGCTTGTCCAGGAAACTAATCTCTATCCAAGAAAGAAAGCGCCACCACTAGTACTTTTTTTGTCATCCACATTTCCTACCCAATCAACATCAATATACACTTTTAGTTCAAATCTTTTATGTTTCTTATAGTACAATCCATAATTAGTAGTCCCTTTCAAATATCTCATTATCCTTTTGACATCCATCATGTGAGTTTCCTTAGGATTGGCAGACAATCTTGCCACAATCCCAACAGCTAGAGCAATATCAATTCAGTTGTGAACAACATACTGTAGTTTTCCAATCATGGATCTATACAAGGTCTGGTTTACTTTAGTAGCATCATCATTGTTAGACAAATTTTGTCTAGTACCCATGGGAGTACTTACTAGCCTTGAATCCTGCATACCAAAGGTTTTCAGTATCTCCTGAACATATTTAGACTAGGTGACAAAAATACATCTTTTCATTTGATATACTGGTAAACCAACAAAGAATTTGATCTCCCCAAACATACTCATTTCAAATCTAGTTTGCATTTCATTTGAGAATTTCTTACACAAGGCATCTTGTCCACAAAATATAATATCATCTACAAAAATCTTAGGCAACAAGATTCCTTTACCTTCTTCATCTTTCATGTATAGATTGCTTGTATCATTTGTCCTTGAGAATCCAATCTATATCAGGTAGTTGTGCAACCTCTCATACCATGCTCTGGGAGCTTTCATTAGTCCATATAGTGCTTTATTCAATTTGCAAACCATGTGTCTTTTGTTTGGATCAAAAAATCCTTCTAGCTGTTCAATGTACACTTCTTCTAATATACCATTTAAAAATGCAGACTTGACATCCATTTGGTATACCTTGAAATCTTTGTAGGTAGCATATGCAAGTAAAGTCCTTACTCCTTCCAATCTTGCTATAGGGAAAAATGTCTCCCCATAATCTATTCCTTCTTCTTGTACATAACCTTTGCATACCAGCCTAGCTTTGTTCCTTGTGATTTGACCATACTCATTCAACTTATTTCGAAACACCCACTTTGTTCCAATGACATTTTTATTTTCTGGTCTCGGCACTAGAGTCTAGGTATCATTCTTCTTTATCTGATCTATCTCCTCATTCATTTCTTGTATCTGGTCTTCATTCTCTAATGCTTCCCTTGTTGTCTTAGGCTTGAATTCACACAAAAAACTAATGAACTACAACTAATTTAAAACCTGATTGAAGAATCTATGATTAAAGATCACCGAGGAGTTTCTAATTAGATATGTAAGATGATTAAATCAGTATTGTGTTGTCATTGATGTCAACTAAGTTTGATAGTACTTATCTTTTAAGTTACTCTACCGAAACATTTATAGAAAGGGAGTGAAAGAGATGAAGTACAAAAATATCTACATGAGGAAGATGGATATGACAGATGATGAAAAAGAATACATTGAGTAACTTGTTGATGAGTCTATGACCTTATGATATTGACTTGATTATGTTGCATACATCTATGATGAAGAATAGAGTTGAAAGACACAAAGTAGTGTTGTCAGTTAATGAAGCATTATAGTATACACCGACAGAGTGTAGTGTATACCGAGCATAGTGTAAACCAAGCTTGTGTTCACTGACGTATTTCTTTGTTAACCGAGTAGGAGAAAGGAATTAAATGACTAGCTTAGCCGATAAGATTAATGAGTTGGAAAGTACCTCGAAGTTAGTGATAACAGATAATGTTTGTTACAAAGATCAATGACTAACAAAATTTAGGAAAGATCTAATGGATTGAATTGAAACATGTTATTGACACATCAACTGAGGAAGGTTAAAGCAGTAAAATCAATGATGATGATTAAGTAGAAAAATTTTATGGAGGAGAAGAAAATGATTTACATGTCTATATAAGAGATAGAGTTTCACATTGAAATAATGCTAGAAGAAGAAGATACTACAGAATTATTGCATGAACAAGTTTTCATGCATTCTGATGATACAAGTTAGTGAGAACTGAACTGTAGAGCATCACTGAGTGACAGAGAGTAATTACTGATGGATAGTAAGTTGATATATTGTTGAATACGAAGTGTTACATTAATCAAAAATATTTGAATGAGTTTAATATTGATCTGTACATCTGCAATTTAAGTTGTATCAAGGTAGATCACCTACTATTACATATTTAACCATTGTACATAGTTAAATCTCTTAACCTAGTGGACTAAGAGAGTCTTATTATGTATCATTCCTAGAATGAACATTGTTATCCTATCAACCCCATAGTGAATGCTGGTTGGATGATAATGGTTAGGGTTAAAGCCTCTAACAAGGTCACACCTAAAAGTGTGTTTGTAACCTTTAATAGGGTTGGGTCTTCACCGACCTCACTTCAGAAGAGTGAAATTTTTTTGGGTTGCCGGTCCCAAGTGGTTTTTCCCTTCATAGGGTTTCCATGTTAAATCTCTTATGTTATGTGTTGATTGTGATATTTGTTTGATGTCATATTTTCATGTTACATATTTGATTTGATCGGTAACTATTATATGTTTTAGGCTTGTAATTAGTAAAAGCACTGATAGTACAGTATTCTAAGTTATCAAGTATCAGAAGTTTTAAGTATTTGTTTTTGGATTATATATTTTGTATTGGGACATTGGATAACTAATTCACCTCCCTCTTAGTTATTCTAACAATTGGTATTAGAGCATTGGTTGCTTAGAATAGAGTTTTAAGGACTTCAGTACAAAGACCTCAAAATGTATAAGAGGGAAGTGCCAAAACTAAACAAAGAGAACTTTGTAGTATGGAAAAGCTAGATGAAGTTATCTGGAATTGGGAGTTCTACACTAGAACTGATGAAGAATGGCTATATAGAACCAACCACTAGTCCCCTGACACTTGATCAAGTGAGAGACAGGCATGAACACAATGTTACTATGATGGAGATTACTGTTGCCTATACCGATGCCGAATTTGAAGATATTAAAAGTTTCACTACTACGAAAGCTATGTGGGATAAACCTTCTCAAGTTTATAGTGGAGATGTGAATGTCAAAAGAGCTAGATCTGAAAGCCTAAGTGGTAGATTAGATGATATGAAGATGAAGGAAGGTGAGAATATTGTCCAATACACAAATAGACTGAAAGAGGTAGTACATGCTATTAGAGAATCTAATGGTGTTATTAGTGAAGAGACAGTTGTAAGAAAGGTACTCAAAACCTTATTGCTAGTTTATGAAATCAAAATATTCACTATTCAGGAAACAAGGTCTACAGCTGGTAATGTCCTTACAGTTGACAATCTAATTGGTAAACTTACAACCTTTGAATTGAATAACTTTGACAATAGTGTTGTTCCATCTGTGGAATCCACCTTCATGTCTTCTCTGAAGATTGGTAAGTCTAACAGGAATAATAAGAATGATGATAGTGATAGCAATACCGATGATGAGCTTGATGAACTTGAAGCTCTTATGGCTAGAAGGTTACCCAAAGTTAAAGGAAGGTATAGAGGTCACCTACCTTTGGCATGCTTTAATTGTAAAGAGGTTGGCCACATCGCTGCTAGATGTCCATATAAGAAAGATGATGATAGATCCAAAGACCAATCTGAAGGAAGCTATGGGAGAAGAGTCAACAGAGGCTACCGACACAACAACAGAGACAATTGAGAAAACAATGACAAAGGCAAAAAGGTATGTTATATAGCTAAAGAAAGTGAATTTGAATCTAATTCTGATGATTATGTAGAAGTTTTATTTGTTGCTACAAAAGATGACTCAGAGGAAGAAGAAAAACATGTAGAAATAGCACTGATTTCTAAAGTAAATAGAAATGATACATGGATCATAGAAAATGGTTGTACACATCACATGACTAGTGATGTAGGGAAATTTGATCAACTTGATGAATACAATGGAGGATTTATGAGAATGGATAATGATGCACCATATATGGTAAGAGGTAAAGGTTTACTAATGATTAATGATAGAATAAAATGTGAAAATGCATACTGGGTAGATGGACTAAACTATAATTTGCTAAGTGTGGCACAACTGAACAATTCAGGCCACCAACTTTCTTTTGAGAGAAAAAAAGGTAAAGATTTATGATGATGGAGGAAGACTTGTCAGAACTAGTACACAATCCAGAGGTAATCTATTTTATCCTGATATTGATCAATCTTCTTGTTTGATTATGAAAGATGAAGATGCATGGTTGTAGCATAGACAGTTATGTCATGTAAATTTTGATAACATGATTAAGATCAGTAAAAGGAAAAGAGTTAGAGGTTTGCCTAACTTGTCAAAACCTAATCATGTTATGTGTCATGAATTTCAGAAAGGTAAGATGACCAAGTCTAGTTTCAAAAGAAAAGACTATTCAACAAAGAAGATACTTGAGTTGGTTCATACCAACCTATGTGGTCCTATGAGAACTCAGAGTTATTATGGTGATAGATACTTTATTCTTTTTATTGATGACTATCATGTTTTTAAAAGAAAAATCTAAGGCATTCAAGATGTTTAAATGGTATAAGGAAAAAATAGAAAAAGAGATAGGTAAAGAATTGAAATGCTTAAGATCTAATAGAGGAGGTGAATTTATCTCTGATGAATTCACTAATTTTTGTAATGAACATGGAATTAAAAGATAGGTCTTAGCACCAAGGACACCTCAGCAGAATGGCATTGTTGAAAGAAGGAACAGGTCAATAGTTGATTGTACTAGAACACTGATGTTGCAAAAGAATGTTGCTCAGACATACTAGAGGGAAGCTATCAGTATAGCTATTTATGTTCTTAACTAAGTTCAACTAAATAAGGACACCAACAAGACACCCTATGAGTTATGGTTTGGACACAAATTGATAGTAAGTTATTTCAGAATTTTTGGAAGAAATTTTTTTATTCTGAAAGATGAAAGAAATGGAAAATTTGACTCAAAAGGTGATGAGGGGATATTCCTAGGATATTCCACTAAAAGCAAAGCATATAAGTGTCTGAATAAAGTTAAAAATAAGATGATTGAAAGTACTAATGTTTGGGTAGATGAGTTTGATGAAAAAAATGTAGAGGAAAGTAGAAACGAACCAGAAGACTATGGTAGATTCACTTACATTAAACAACCTAAGTATCTACTTATGAAATAGATAGTGATAACTAGTCAATAGGCAAACCCTACCGAGGAACAGGAAAGAGGAACCGATGAGCAGGATGGTGCTACTAAGCAAGTAAATGAACCTGCACATGATGAACAAGAAAGAAGAGACTGAGTACTGGCAAGATTTGTCAGAAGACATCATCCTGAGACACAAATAATTGGAGACAGAGAAGCTGACATGATGACAAGGAGCAAAGCAAGACAAGGTACATGTCTAATTTGTGAATTTGAACTAAAAAATGTGAAAGTTGCATTAGAGAATGATCAATGGATTAATGCAATGAAAGAGGAAATAGAGAAAATAAAGAAGAACAAAACTTGGCATTTAGTACCCCAATCTAAAGACAAGAATATTATCAATACTAAATGGATATTCAGGAACAAGCTGAATGAGAATGGAGAGGTGACTGTTGGAAATATTCAGGAATTAACCGAGTTACTGAGAGGAGAGGGGTGAATCAGTAACTCCAAATTTTCTTACAATTTTAACATGTAATTTACTTTTTAACCTTTGCATACAGAAAGCATGAAACTTAAAAACATTCACAATAATGACACATAGATTTGGTTACCTAGAAACCTTCCAAAAGAAAGTAAAACTGGGGTGGGGATAAAACCCACAAAGCTTTAATACTGCAGAATAAAGTTGGCCGGTTAGGGCTTACAATTGATCACTTCTGATGATCTGCCCTATTAGGAGCAATAAGGATTGCTAAATCCACCCTGTTAAAGGATTTACAAAACATACAATGAAGTATGCACTCGGTAAAGAGATTTTTACAAAGACTGTTAGGTCTACCCGGTTAAAGGATTTAGTACTGATTCACCTGTTAGAATGAAACAGTAGATCTCTGCTTTGCAACTGGATTGCTGATTTGAGATTCGCTGATGTATTGATCACCTTCCGTGATGAATTTGTCTTTGCTATACCTTATACTTCTGAAGCCTTCTGTAATTCGCTTATCTCTGCCTTTCTTTCTCTTTCACATATGTTTTTTTTTCATTCATATATTTCATTACATCTTTTTATTTTTACAACATTGTTTATATACAAGTCTTAAACAATTAACTACAATTATAATTACACAGTCAGCTTGACAAATAAACATAAGTGCTACTAAGTCGGCCCAAGTATGGTTACACGGTTCCTTCAAACTGACTCGGTGACTTTCTGATACTCGGCGTCCACTGCATTACTCAGCATCGTCATGCACTCGGTAGAAGTGAAGGCACGGTTCATACTGATCACTCGGTAGGTTTTGAACTCGGTAAGTACTGGTGACTCGGTAGACATGATGTTACTCGGTTTACACTGTCCTGTTCAGTTTGCTCGGTTTCCACTGTCTGCTCGGTTTGCACTGTCTGCTCGGTTTGCACTATCTGCTCGGTTTGCACTGTCTGCTCAGTTTACACTATCTGATCAGTTTGCACTGTGTGCTCAGTTTGTACTGTCTGTTCGGTTTGCATTGTCTGCTCGGTTTGCACTGTCTGCTCGGTTTGTATCCAGAATGCAAATAAGTGTTGTCACTAGTGGCAATTCTGCTTAATGCCAACAATCTCCCCCTTTGGCATTAGTGACAAAAACACTTATTGGCCAAAATTTATATACACGAATCATGCTGAGTTTTATTTTGATTTTTCAAAATTTGTCTTTGTTATAGGGCTTTATACATTGTCTCCCCCTTTCAATGTGCTAACTGTTTCTTATACAAATCTATACAGTATACATATCTCTCCTTCTATACATATCTCCCCCTTTTTGATGATAATGCCAAAGGTGCATATACAACTTATTTATAGAGAGAATCCAAAATTTGATAGGAAATCAGCATGTACCTTCATTATTAGTGCCAGGGTTCTGTCCCAACTTTCTTGCAGAATCTTACATGTTTGTATAGCAATTTGGACTTCTGTAGAGAGTTCAATCATGTGATCTGCTATAGAGAACTGATTGTCATGAATCAATGTTTTGGAATGTTCAATATGCTTATACATTGTATTCATGATGGGAAGGATCAGGTGTTGGATGTCTAGCAGTGTGGACCGGATCCTTGAGTCTTCTTTCAGTAGTTCAGAATGCATATTAGATAGGTGTGAAATTTTCATGTGATGAGCAGAGCTTGAACTTGGTTCAAGTTGCAGCTTCTATATGCTAATCTTCATATCCTCATCCATTTTATTCATTTTATCTTTAACATCCTTTGTGAACTCGGCAATATTGCACAGTCTGGCCAAAAGAGAGGTAGCATTCGAATAGATAGATTCTATGTTAGACAAAACTGAAGACAATTCCACTTGGTTAATAGCTATGTGCTGAGCAATGTGCTCAAGCACGTTATTGTTGAATCTCTTCTCGGCTCTTTCAACTAACTTTTCTATCCCGGATGAGTCCTCATTGTATTTCTCAACTGCTTCTACTAATTGTAACAAAACATGCTGGGAGGAGTCTACTTTAATGCCTAATGCATCAGACAAAATGTCCTTAGCATCCTTGATGATTTGATACTCCTTGTCTCTCTCCTCTTTAAGCTTCTTTTGTTTTGCTTTCCTTTGGAGGATCTCACCTATATTCTGCATTTGGTCCGCTGAGAGATTTGCAAAATCTAATGTAGGAATCTCTATCTCTTCATCTAGGTCTATATCCTCTACTATATTTTTACCCAAAAATTTTATACTCGATAGAGCCTTAGGCTTATCTGTACTTAATGCTTTGGTAGTAGTGACAGTAGATAAAGTAGGGCTGGCTATAGATACTGGCATACTTTCTACTGGAGAACTTAAAATATTTACACTTGAAGATTCAAAAGCTGGAAAACTTACTGCTGGAAAATTTGATGGTGCAGGAGACTGCAGCTCGGTAGAAGAAATGGTAGCTGCTTCTGATGTTGCTAGGGATGATTGGACAAATGTGGAAGTTGTCACAACCATGCTTGAAGGTGTCTCCGGGCGGGATGTAGAGACTTTCACTGGAGAGGTAGGAAGGGATGCAATGACTTCTGCTGCTATCCTTACAGTATCATCTACCTCAGTGTCTTCTTCTTATTCATCACTGTCATCTTCAATATCTTTTATTATTACAGTTTCAATGCTCGGTTGGTGAAGGTGGTATATGTTCTTCCATGTGGCATTTGCAGCCTTCACAACTGATTCAATATTGTTGATCAAAATCAAACAAGTATTGAATTTCAATGTCATCTTATTTTCATTTTCTTTTAATGCCTTCTTTACTTCATCATTATTCAAGCTCGGCATCAACTGTCTCAGGTTTTGATCAAATATGTCTATCACAGTTTGCCTTGCATTGCTCCATCTCATTTTTATTGGATTCAATAGAACTGCTGGAACCTATGGGGCAATTTCTTCAGGAGAGTATTTCCACTGTCCCATCTTCTCAACAATAGCATCTTCTATTTCCTTCTATTCTACTTCCGATCTGGTTTCATATCTCAAGGATTTTATGTTACTTACTCTAGATCCTGATCCATCTCTAAAGAGTTTGAGCTTTTCTTGAAGGCTTAGAGGAGGCCTTTTGAATACTATGTCTTTATTTTCCTTTTCTGCCTTGTCTGCCTTGCCTCTTGTATTTCTCCTTGTAAACACAGCAGTGGGAGGCACAGGTGCCTTAGTGATGAAAACTTTTCCTTTCTTCTTTGCAGGTTCTGGTTCCTCTATTTTCTCATCCTTTTCCTCTTCTTTTTCATCTATTTCTTCTTTATCCTCAGTTATCATTTGCATTTTGGCTATCCTCTTCTTTCCTTTGTTTACCGCCTGTGGAAGCTTTATGCTTAGTTCAATTCTCACCTTAGCTTCATCATATGTTCCAAAATATGAAGCTTTGGGATTGACAGGCTGATTAAGAAGAGCTTCAATGATATTCTTGGTTTCATCAATATTTACCTCATAAGGAAGAGGTTTTACATATACAGTTCTTGGTTTAACTGCTTGAATATACACATTATCACAATCTACCATAAAATAGATGTCATCTTTGTAATCTTCCACCATTTTCTATGGAATCTGGAATCTGTCATTCATTTTCTCTTTGAAAGACTCAAAATAATTATCCATGATGCTTTCAAAGTTTTCACCCATTTCTGAGATGTATTCATTTATTTCATAGAGGACTGGCACATCTTTTCTCCATACAACTTTTCCTTTAGAAGGGAAGAATTTCTGAACATAGAAGAATAAAAAGACCAACAAGGATCCAAACTTACATGGATTGTTTTTGGAAGTTTTAATGCTTTCCATGTTTTTGTTAAATTGTTTCAACAATAAGTCTGCTAGGTCAAATGTCAAGTTATTCTTGACCACTTTGTATGCTAGGTCAATAGCTTCACAGGAGACACTGTTCTGTCGACTAGAACTGTAAATCTTATGGGCAATGATGTGTGTACCAAACTTCAGTTTAGCGTCGGTAATGCTGCTAACTTTCATGCCTCTACCGTCCCACTCGGCTAGGGTTTTCTTCTCTAGTTCCATCTGACCTAGGGTTTTGGTAGTTTTAGCTTTGTTCAACATGGGAAGACCGGTGACTTGTTGAATCATTTTCTTTGTGATCTCAATAGGTTTCTCAAGCCAAATCTTGCCATCATGTACACGGCTGAGAATATATCTAACCCATTTATCTCGAAAGTTTTGAGGAAGATGTGCAATGTGAACTAAACCTTTATCTTCCAGATGTTTGTGCTCGGGTTTCAGAATACCATCCACACATAGTTCCTCACGCACAATGTCTAGTTCTAGGTTTCCCATTTCATGAATTGAATAGTTAAAATGATTGTGGATATCATTAATAAGTAGTACCTTAGGAGGAATCTGAGATTGAGCTCCGTTCGGATCTAGGGCTATTGCAATTGCGGGCACGATCTTAAAATATGGTGCTCTCCACTCCCCTTGGACTAACATATCAGATCCTTTCTTCGCTAAAGTGCTGGATGATGCCATGGTAGCTCACAGAAAATTCCTTTCGCAAATGTATTAAATCACCGGGTTGCTCTTGAAATTTTCTACTCCCAAAGTGCTAAAGATTCACGGTGAAGAATGAGTTCGATTACTTGCTTTTTGTTTACAACTCTGTCATTAATGCTCATTTCAAATTAGGGTATGAGTTCTGACAGACTGTCACCCACTAAGAATTAATTGCTCGGAAAAGACTTCGCAACTCGGTGAACTCGGGAATTCATAATGCTCTGACCTCACTCGGTAAAGATAGGTACCGACCTTGCTCGGTGAAGACTGATACCGACCTTCCTCGGTGAAGACTGATACCGACCTTGCTTGGTGAAGACTGATACCGACCTTGCTCGGTGAAGACTGATACTGACCTTTCTCGGTCAAGACTGATACCGACCTTGCTCGGTGAAGACTGATACCAACCTCCCTGTGATCTCACTGCATCTTGCATGCTGATTTAGATCTTTCTTTTAATTTCAGTTCTGGAACTGCTTGAGATTGATCTATGAGAATACAGTTCCAGTGCTTCCTTGGAAATTTAGTTTGAGTCGGTAGAGCCATCCATTCCATTACTTGGAGTGGATTGCTCGGTAGCTTTAGGAATCCATTTTTGTCTCACCTGTTTCCTGACCTTAGTTGCTTCATTCTTCTTTCCTTCTTCAATTCCACTAGCATTCATGCAGTTTCTGGCTATGTGACCGAGTTTAGTGCATTTGAAACATCTTATGGTAGTATCTCTTTTCCTTAGATGATGTTTTATGCAATTCATGCCAATGTGTCCATATTCTCCACAGTAATGACATCTACACCAGGTGTTGTAGTCCCATCCAAACATTGCTTTCACAATTTGTTCTGCTGGATTAAATGTCTTGGATCTGCACTCGGATGCCTTGTGACCTTGTTTGTTGCACTTGTGACAATTACCTCTGAATCTAGGTTTTTTCCTGCATTCATTTGCTTTATGACCAGGTTGATTGTAGCTATAACATTTTCCATTGAATTCTACTTTTTCATTGTTCCAACATTTATTTGAAGTATGTCCTATTTTACCACAATGATTACAAGTAGGTTTTTGATTTCTTTGAGTACCTTTCTTAGAGGATTCACCTTCTTCTTTGTATCCAAGTCCTGCTTTTCCTTTTTGCCTATGAAGATTTCATTCATACAGCTGATTCAAGTCTTCTTGACTTTTCAGCATTCCTTCATTGATTTGTTTTTCAGCGTTTAGATCATCCACCAATCTTAGATTGATTTCCTTTTCAGATCTTAGTTCTTCTCTTGTGTTTTCTATTTCTGATCTTAGATTTAGAATTTCTTCATTTGTATGAGAGATCTGATCAATTAGGTTTTCTAGCTGAAGGGTTTTGTTTTGGACTTCAATGTTTCTTCCATCTAATTCATCTTTCAACTTGTGTCTCTGTTCCAAGATCTCACAGAATCTTGTAGAGTGTAGCTCTTGTTCTCTTTTCAATTTTCTCACTTCTTCCTGTAGAGACCCATTCTTTTCTAGGAGTTCTTTGACAGCATTATTTGCTTCATCTGAGTTATTTGAGGGAAGAAGATCTTCAATCTTTTCTTCAATGTAATTCTGATCATTCATCTGATTTGCAAGTTCCTTCCTTCTTCTTAGGGATTGGGAAAGATGTTCTTTTGCTTCTTTGAGTTTAGCTATGGCCATTTCCAGATCTAGCTTTTCATTTTCAATCACCTTGTTCAGTTTGAATACCTCCATTGTCCTGGATCTTTGCTCAAGCTAGTTAAGCTTTGTCTTGAGAACCAATGCTGCTATGATACCAATTGTTGGAAATATTCAGGAATTAACCGGGTTACTGAGAGGGGAGGGGTGAATCAGTAACTCCAAATTTTCTTACAATTTTAACATGTAATTTACTTTTTAACCTTTGCATACAGAAAGCATGAAACTTAAAAACATTCACAATAATGACACATAGATTTGGTTACCCAGAAACCTTCCAAAAGAAAGTAAAACTGGGGTGGGGATAAAACCCACAAAGCTTTAATACTGCAGAATAAAGTTGGCCGGTTAAGGCTTACAATTGATCACTTCTGATGATCTGCCCTGTTAGGAGCAATAAGGATTGCTAAATCCACCCTGTTAAAGGATTTACAAAACATACAATGAAGTATGCACTCGGTAAAGATATTTTTACAAAGACTGTTAGGTCTACCCGGTTAAAGGATTTAGTACTGATTCACCTGTTAGAATGAAACAGTAGATCTCTGCTTTGCAACTGGATTGCTGATTTGAGATTCGCTGATGTACTGATCACCTTCCGTGATGAATTTGTCTTTGCTGTACCTTATACTTCTGAAGCCTTCTATAATTCTCTTATCTCTGCCTTTCTTTCTCTTTCACATATTTTTTTTTTTCATTCATATATTTCATTACATCTTTTTATTTTTACAACATTGTTTATATACAAGTCTTAAACAATTAACTACAATTATAATTACACAGTCGGCTTGACAAATAAACATAAGTGCTACTAAGTTGGCCCAAGTATGGTTACACGGTTCCTTCAAACTGACTCGGTGACTTTCTGATACTCGGCGTCCACTGCATTACTCGGCATCATCATGCACTCGGTAGAAGTGAAGGCACGGTTCATACTAATCACTCGGTAGGTTTTGAACTTGGTAAGTACTGGTGACTCGGTAGACATGATGTTACTCAGTTTACACTATCCTATTCGGTTTGCTCGGTTTCCACTGTCTGCTCGGTTTGCACTATCTACTCGGTTTGCACTGTCTGCTCGGTTTGCACTGTCTGCTCGGTTTGCACTGTCTGCTCGGTTTGCACTATCTGCTCAGTTTGCACTGTCTGCTCGCTTTGTACTATCTTCTCAATTTGCACTATCTGCTCGGTTTGCACTGTCTGCTCGATTTGTATCCAGAATGCAAATAAGTGTTGTCACTAGTGGCAATTCTACTTAATGCCAACAGTGACAAGAAATAAAGCTAGATTGGTATGCAAGGGATATGCACAGGAAGAAAGAATTGACTATGGTGAAACATTTGCAATTATTGCTAGATTAGAAGGAGTAAGAATGTTACTTGCATACACTACACACAAAAAATTCAAAGTTTATCAAATGGATGTGAAGTCAACACTTTTGAATGGAATACTTGAAGAAGAGATCGACATATAACAACCAGAAGGGTTCGTTGATACAGATAACAAAGACATGGTATGTAGACTACATAAATCCTTATATGGCTTGAAGCAAGCACCGAGAGCATGGTATGAGAGGCTGCATACTTACCTGTTAAGTATTGGATTTGTTAGAACTAGTGAGAATAGCAATTTGTATATGAAAGGTGATACTGATGACACTATTCTTGTTGCTGAAATATTTGTGGATGATATTATTTTTAGAGGTCAAGATCACATATGCAAAGCCTTTGCTAATGAAATGAGAAAAGAGTTTGAAATGTCTATGTTTGGAGAGATTAAATTCTTTCTAGGACTACAAGTGATTCAACACAGTGATGGGATATTCATCACACAATCTAAGTATATAAAAGAAGTATTGAAGACATTTGGCATGAAAGATGCTAAACTTGTGGGAACACCGATGGCTACTGGATGTAAACTAACTAAGGAGGATGAAACTATAGAGGTAAACTAGACACTGTACTGATCTATGATTGGTAAGTTAATGTATGCAGTTCATAGTAGACCAGATATAGCACATGTTGTGGGAATTGTTGCTAGATTTTTTGCCAACCCTAGAGAATCACACATGGTTGCTACTAAGAGAATCTTAAGATACTTGAAAAAGACTAAAAATTATGGCTTATGGTATCCTAAGGAAGGAAAATTTGAACTGAAGGTTTATACTGATGCTGATTGGGCTGGAAATGTGGATGATAGAAAAAGCACCACTGGAGGAGCATTCTTCTTTGGTGAAAGACTTAACAAGCTTTCATTTCTCACTCTATAGCTGAAGAAAAGTATGTTGTTGTTGCTACAAATTTTTCAAACATTGCATATATTAAGCAAGTATTGGAAGGAATGAATGAGGTAATCACAAAACCGGTGATTATATATTGTGATAATACAAGTGCAATAAATATTTCAAAGAATCCAGTGATGCACTCTAAGATGAAGCACATATCTATTAAGTATCACTACTTAAGAGAAAAAGTACATGAGAAGCAAGTGAAGTTAGAATTTTTTACATCTAAAGAACAACTTGCAAATATATTTACAAAGCCTCTACCAAAGGACACATTTGAATATTTGAGGACAAGACTAGGGGTCTGTTCCCTATCTCCCAGTCATTAATGTGATCTGGAAGTTGCATCAGCCTAATCTTATTAGAAGATCATTCATGTTAATGCATCATATTTCATACTTTGGATCATGTCTAAGGCTGTGAAAAGTTTGGAGAATTGGAACAGATTAGCATATCAGTATACAGAGATACAGAGTATGCACCAGACAACAAAGAGTTATATGGCTAATAAAGAGCAGTTTGTTTATTTGTTTCTTTGGCATTGTTGTCAAAGGGAGAGATAAACAATATGAAACATATGAAATAACATGCACTGATGAGAATACTGAGATATCTATCTAAGGGAGAGACAATTTGAAAAGAAAAGAACACTGAAGATTAGTTATAGAGAACAAAAGGTTTACAATGTTGTTTAGTAACATAGTGATTATATTAAGCTAGGGAGTGCTTGTATAGCATTTGTTCATAGATTTGTGTTGGAATTAAGAGAGCTAGATACTAAGAGGGGAGGGTGAATCAGTGTCTTCAAAACTTTCACTTGTAATACCTTTCAAATCTATATTAACAATTTGTAATAACCGATCAAATTGACTTGGATCTAATTGCATAAATCAATCATTTAGTTAACTTTTAAGAAAGTAAACAACATGAAATCAATATGACAATCACATAACACAAGTATTTTGGTAACACAGAAACCCTTGTTAGAAGGTAAAAACTGCGGTGGGGATGACACCCACAAATTCTTCACTACTATAGATAGAAAAGGTTTTCCTATTAGGGCTACAAGTTTTGATCAATTCTGGTGATCTCACCTTGTTAGGAGTGACATGTTAGATCAGCTAGATCTACCTAGTTATAAGATTTCAGCAACACTACTGAAGTGTACACTTGGTGAAGAGATTTACAAACGACTGTTAAGTCTACTCTATTAAGAGATTTAACAAAAGCTCTATTACAATTGTCAGAAAGTAATATGCAAAATTATTTGCTAATTGACACTCAATTGTTTGAAACAAATCTTATAATTCTCTAATAAAATATCACCTTGACTATGATGAATCTTTACTCTGTTCTGCTTGGTAGCCTTCTTTGAATCTGCTCAGTGTACTATTCTATTCTCCCAACTGAATGTCTTGAAGTTAGGAAATGACTTCAAGTGCTTTGTGAATCATATATCTCAATTCAACAACCCCATAAGGTGGTGTGAACATACTGAATATATAGTGTTCTATTTTTTCGCTTAAGCAAAAATTAGGTTACAAAAATTATCATAACCCTAAGATCTACGGTGCAAAATAAACCTAGATCAACTATTACAAATAAGATAAACATTACATTTAATGAATATCTATTACATTAAATGCTCCTCGATCTTGGTAAACCATTTTACGATCTATTGTAACCATCTGCATAGAAGAATTTTCCATTTATAATTAATATGCCATTTTCTATGATCATCGGTAAACACTGTATAGACTACTCGGTGTATACTATGATGCTTGGTGTTTACTGACTGTCAGTGTCGGTGTCTGCTGGTGCCCGGTAAACTATGTAATGCTTGGTGTAAGTCTTTACCGACTGCTCTGTCTTGCTTTTAGTTACTGACCTTCTTAATATAAGTTACCAATTGATCTATTTGACATATTTTGATACTAACGACAACCTTGAATGCTCAGTAGAGATTAACAATCTCCCCCTTTGGCATTAGTATCAAAACTTCAAATGTATATAGACAAAATATTCTATATAGTCCTTATATCTCTGCCATATTCATATCCACATCAAAAAAAACTTTCTAAGTACTCTATAAGTACTCCCCCTCAGTACATGCTTCCCAGTAATGTAGTATATAATCAAAATTTGTAACCTATTTGGCATATATACATGTTTTCCCCCTTTTTGATAGTAATGCCAAATACAAAAAAATATGTATAGTATACTTACATCTTAGCAAAAATTAATGGAGGGGTTTTCTCCAATGAGGCCAAGAGGTTGTCCCACTACTCTTTCAAGTTGGTAAGAGCAATATGCTCAAGAACAACTTGCACATGCATGTCAAAGATATTCTCTAACACCAAAATTTCAGGTGTTGCCACTAATTGCTCAACTTTGACAATGTGTGCCTCATAAATCTTCAGGTGTGAAATGAGTTCTAGTTGTAACTCTGTAACCTGATCTATGATTTTATCTTCTTGTCTCCTTAACTCTGCTATCAGCCATCAAAGTTCCTGTACTTAGTGAATATGCTTGAGAAAAGCATTTGGCTCTTGGATAGCTACTTGTGTACTGACCTGAATTTCTGCTTCAAAGCCTTTGATCTTTTCACTGATTTCTATAGTGAAGGTGTCTAAAGTACACAACTTAACCAGTAATTGATAGATTATCTGAGCAATTGATTTGGCCTCGATGATGACCTCAGATAGTTTTACCTTCTTTAGTGTTGTAATGCCCCTCCAACCTTGTCAAGTCTTGGTTATAGTGTCTTAAACCAAACCTCTTCCAACATAGCATAATTTTATATTTTAATGTGGGAAATATTAATACTTACATAAGTATGTCCCTTTATATCTTCATGTGTGTGTGTCAGTGATAGGGTCACTTGATAGACCTATATGCTTCTATGAGAAATGCTCATTATTAATATTTATGTATACATTAGGTTAATTGAATTATAATCATTTAAGGGCTAGATGGGTTACATTCTCTAATAATGTTACTTGGGATTAGACATGATTAATGCATTTATGGTTGTATGATTTGTTTATCTTGATTTGACAATGGACATTTTGAGTACATGTCTGATGGTTAAATGGGTTTGTGAAAGATAATAGATGTTTTATAGTTACATGATTATGTTATGATTCATTATTGTTATATAATATAGAAAAGAGATTATTTTGGTACTAACCACACTAATCCAATTATGCTTTGTTGATGTCATTGTCTGATGTGAGTGTAGGATGAGGGGAGGCAGTCGTAGTTACTCCTATAGGAGGTCCACATGATGTCACACTCTCCCTCCTTGTTTGCAATTGTTTGTATATATATATATATATATATATATATATATATATATATATATATATATATTGGTGTACTTGGTTGGTGTTGTAGGATGCAAGTACCAAGCATTAACTCCACCTGGCTACACAAGTCTAAGCGTGCCTTAAAAATCCTTGAACTATTGTTGTGTGGAGGTATTACCAAGATTGCTCTCAAGATTACCCCATGGACTTAGTTTTCCATTTAGGAGGTTACCCTAGTTGGGGAATTGGAATACGGTATGTGATGTGGTCTTGTGATTTATGATTTGATGTTGCTCTATGATTTATGATGTGGATTAGATTTATCCTTATAATTATATGTATATATATTTATTATATATGTGTGTTACATTGATTATATGTTATATAGGTATGAGTATATGTGGGTGCACATGCATATACCCATGCTTATATAAATAATAATATTTGTATGTTTTTATTGATTATGTAAATGGTTTGTTATTTAAAGTGAATTCAATAAATGTATTAATAATAATAATAAAAAAAAGGTTATTCATATTAAAACTAGCTATCTAGGAGGGAGTTGAACTCGAGACCTCCTAAAAGTTAGGCTAGTTAGTTTCCATGTGTGCTATGTGTTTTCCTTGATAGTTAATTGTTGAGTTTTCTTGTTATGATCTTATTTTGAGATTATTTTAATTAAAAAATTTGATTAAATCTTTTACGGGAAATTATTTGGTTAGACCTCCAACCAACTATGGAAGTTGGAGAAGTTGCTTCCCATAAAGCAACTCCTCTAACCACATAGTTGGAGGATAAATAATTGAAGATTTTGTGTGCGGGAGGGGAATAACTTTTGGAAGATTGGTTTTCCTTTGAGTTGTCCATAATTGATTGCTCTAGAAAATTTTGGTGAATGTTTAAGTGAGGTTGAGAGTCTTTGGGTGATGAAGTCATCTGTGTGAGGATTGCTTGGAGTTGATTGCCAGAGGAATATTTTTGGGAGAATATCTTCTCAAGGCTGGAAATTTTGTAGAGAGTCTCCAACCAAAGGAAGATGATTCTCCACAGGACCCCAGGTAGGGTTCTAAATGGGATGAATCTTCATTCTTCCCATGTGCATGATTATGTATATGTATGATATGTTACTCATTGAGAATATGATTGTTTACTTTTGTTTGAAAATGAGAACTATATATATGTTTTATTTTTTTGTGTATTTGAAATATGTTTCTGGGAAGTGATTTTTATGAATGCTTGTATGTTCTCTATGGTGAAATCTTACTGGGAGGGTAGAAGTGGTTTTGATCATGTAGGATAGTGTATTATATTGTCATTGAATGTATTATGAATGCTTCCATAATTTAGAACTATTATTTCAACCCTACTGTTTCATATCTATTGTTTGTGTCATCTTTCCTTGTCTAGATCTAGAATAGATTTTTTAGATAGATAGGGTGGATTGATGAGCCATATCTAAAGGGAAATTGGGAGATCTCAAATGGGTTGTGGCTAGATTAGGCATTCCTAGTCCAAATAATGCCCAATTTTACCCACAAGTCAGAGTTGATAGTCGTATTTTGTAGTTCTGGCAGTCAGTTTAGTGATGGTCGAGCAAGTTAGTGATGACCGAGTAAGTTAGTGATGATTGAGAAAGTTAGTGGTGATTGAGAAAGCTAGTCTTAGCTGAGCAGACCGTGTTAAACGAGCAGAATAGTGTAAACTGAGGAAAATAGGATTCAGGATTTATACAAGTATAACATTTCTTATAAGTCATAGTACTTTAATTTCTTATACTTTAAGTTATACTTGTATAAAGAAATTAGGTACCTTTTGAGATGATTGATATAGGTTCCAGATTCATAGGAATTAAGATGCAACTTCTAATTTTGAGATTTCTTAAAAATCAGACTTAGTTATTTTTTAGGCATGTGAGATCTTGCAGAGCATTGTGTTTTGGTATATGAAATTTTGTGTAAACTTTAAATATGTTCATTGCTTATTTTTTTGGGATTATGTGGTGCATCTAGATGCTTGAATAAGGTTTATGATGTGTTTTAGGGACCAAAATTAGGGTTAGGGATTGTCCAATGGACTAGGACTACTCTAAGGCCTCTTAAATGTTCCCCAAATGTTCTTAAACTTTTCTATTCTTTTCTATGATTTGATTCTAGTTCTTGAATGTGTTTATGATGTATTTTATTTCATGTATGATGTATTTGTGATATGTGAAGTTTTTATCACCTATGTACATTTGTTACTTGTTTTTTTGAGGTTATATGGTTTACTTATGATGAACTTTCACTTGTCATATACTTGAGTTTAGTTTATGAGGTTAGGACTTGTCTCGGTGGCTTGTGTGCATAGGAGGGTTCCTTATACCTATAAATGAGCCTTGGAAAATTTTACTTGTGCATGAGAAAGGTTTTATGTTTTTCTTTGAGATGCCTTGTGATAGACCTTCTTCCAATGGTTCCTGTTATGCATATGGCTAAGGTTAGGACTCACTCTAAGGGCCTCAGTGCATAGGGGAGTTTCCTAAACCTATGAATCAGGACTTGGAAGTGTTATCTTGTATTTTTGGATTGTGATGGGGTAAGGGAATAGGAACCTTAAGTGAGTGGCTCACCATAGGTTCTAGGACCCTAAAGTGGTTTCTGGAGGATCCTACGGGTGGGTTTGTTAAAAAGTGATAACCTTAAAAATTAACCTGGGAAGGGGGGATTCAAAAGATAATGAAAGAAAACATAATAATGGCCACACATATCTGATTGGAGTTCTAGGACCAGGGATAACTACCAAGATGGATCCCTATTCATAAAGGGGGTACCGGAGTTACATGGTTGCTAGGAAGGATCCCAATAAATAGGTTGTGTGATGACACTCACTTAGGTGGTCTCCTAGAACCTTAACCTTGGTGTTATAGTATGAGGATATTTTATGTGCTTTATTCTTGTTCTTTTGAGCTTTGGTTTATTGGTATTTGAGACTTAGATTGCCTTAAGGTCTTGAGAGTACCTTGGTTCTATCTCCTAGCACGGGGGGTGGAACTTTATCAGTTTCACATGGTTGGGTGGAAAATATCTTTCGAGGTATTGTTCGTGGTTCATGTCGTGGCTTGGATTCTGAGTTGTTGAGTGGTGAAGATTATGTTCTTGTATCATGCATATCTATCTTTTGTTATTGAGATGAAAAGATGTATGGTGAGCTTTGGGAAACTTGATGTAATTATCTTTCTATATGCTTTCGAGCAATGTGCAGTAACTATAATTATGTTTGTAAGAGGAAATTGTAAGAAATAAGTTTTGTATAAGGGAAGGGTAGAATTATGAATCTAAAAAATGTATTGAATATGGTTAAATCAAGGAGTGATTCCTACCTTATATCTCTTGTGAATTTTAAATGAATTGGAAAGCAATGATTTTATGTAAGCTTTTGCAAAGCACTTATAGTTGTAAACTTCTTAAGGAAAACTAATTTTGATATGTGTAATAGTGAAAAGATATGCTATGAGTTTAAGGGTATCTTTAGGTAAAATAATAAGGGGAAAAGGAACATGTGTTTTATTGAAAGAAGTAATGGGATGTGATTTCTTAAATGTACATTTTAATGTGAGTGATGTCGGGTTATTTTAACTAGGTTTTAATCTCAATTCTTAACTAGATGTTTACAAGATTATATATGATAATTTGTGGAAGTTAAACTTATGGAAAAAATGATTCATTTAATGATTTATGTTGGTTATCAATACATGGTTAAGTACTTTATGCTCTTTCTATTATTATCTTGAAATGAAAATAGGATGTAAGAACTCTTATTGGAAAAGCTTAATTAGTTTTTATGGTGCAATTGAGTTGAGCATAGATAATGTTAAGGAGTAAAGAAATATGAAAGTAAATGTTCTTAGTGGATGTGATAAGTAATGTATGCTTGTTTTACTCCTAAGGGTAAATTACGTGTTAGTCAGTAAGGAAACTAATTCCACTAGTTCATTAATGTAATTGGTTTTGACGTGAAATGGAATCAATGTAAATTGAAGTTGTAACGGAAATAGAATTTTTTTGATATGAAATACTTGAAAATAGTAAATGAATTCATTAAGGGAACCTTAAGGAATGTACTTTTGAGTGGTAATGATGATATGTTAGAATGTAAAAAAAATTGTTAGTTGTAATTTTAGGTCATAGACCTAATTCCTTATGGGTTCCCTGGTGGGGACATTACAAGTGCCACTTCTTGGCTTATCTTTTCTACCAATTTGTCCTGAATTCTAGACTCTATTCTCTCTTCAATCCTCTTATCAGCATCTACATCAGGTGTATTTATCTTATTAGCAAGAAAATCAAGTTGATCTATTATAGGAATATTCTCATCAACATCCACTTCAGGTACTATCTGCTGGAGAATATCCCGTACATCATTTAGAACTTCTTTTCTTTTATGCTCTTGCTTTAGCTTCTCTTGCACTACTTTTCTTGAACATAATTCCCCATACTTCATTAAATCTTCGGGGCTCAGGGTTGTCAGATCACATTCTAGAAAAATTATCACTTCATCAATAGTGACCGGCCCTTTTCCTTTCTTCTTCTTCTTTTGTCCAAGAGGTGACTTCTTCTCAGTAAGAACAATCGATCTTTCTCCACTTTTTGGAGTATCTTTCCTAGTTGACACTATATCTTCTTTCTTTTTCTCCTCGGTAGATGGTGTAGGAGTCTTGGTAGTAGTGTCAGAGGGGTTCATCTCGGTTGTGTTTATTTATTTGGGTTTCTTTGGTTCTTCTATTGCTATTGGTTTAGTAGACTGTGCCTCTGTACTATTAGGCTGATTTGTTTCTATAGGTTGTGTAGGTACTTGTGTTTCTGGTGTATCTTTGTGTGGCTCAAGGATAGATGCATCAGGTTGTACCTGTGAAATTATTTCTACTACCTCTGCAAGTACTGGCAGTTCACCTGGTAAAGATGTGAGTACATTTTCAATAATTTTTGTTGCTTCATCTTTATATGATTCAATAATCACATCTGCATCATCTTTGTCATCAAGATAACCATTAGTGATGTCCTCAATGAGTACATCATCATCGGTTTTCTTTTGTAAGTGGATCACTACTAGATCTAGTGCATCCTATGATACATTTACCTCTTCCTTCTTATTGGTGCTATCAATTACCTCAGTAACTTATATACCAGAATCTTGAACCTACTTCCCCTTACCATTATCAATGTAAATTCCTTTACCTTTTGAATTTTGTCTCTTTTTAGACAGTTTGAGGAGTGCTTCCTGCTTTGCTTTCTCTTCTGCTTTTAGAATTGATGTCCACAATGAATCACATTTGACATCCATGTCACCCACATTCTCATCCAATATTTGTAATGCTCAATTCTTGACTAAAAATATTTGTTGGTACTTTGTCAAATATTCACTTGCTTCACCATAGCTCATAGTTGTAGCAATACAAACTAATGACCTTTCTCTTTTCCTTTTCTTTGTTTCTAGTGCAGTAGCCCATTGCACATTTATTCTATCATCTAGTTCCTTTGGTAATTGACATGCAAACTCCATTGGTACCTTTTTGAATTTGATCATCATCTGAATGACCACATGTTCTATCTTCATTTTATCTTCAATTGTCATTGTGTCAAAGTTACCTATACCTGGATCTTCAAGATTTTCATTTTCAATAATGTCTTCAATTATTTCATCAATTATACCTACCTTTTGTTTGACTACGTTGAACTGATTTGTGTCATCTTCTTCTTCAATATCTTCTTTGCTTCTTATGAATCTCTTTCTTTTCTTTGGTGCCTCAACTACATGTTTGTTTTTCCTTTTGACATATTTCCTTCTCGGTGTAGCTACCCTCAATTTCTTTACTTTTACTTCTTCTTGCTTTAGAGGGGATGAGGTTATAGTAGACGATCTTGTCTTCATGCCTTTTTCTTGTTCATCTTTAGTAGGAGGAACTGATGTAGTATCCTTTTCCTTGTCTGACTCGGTTTCCTCATTGTCGCTATCATAGGGCTTGTCAGTTAACATTAGCTGACCTTCGGTTACTTCTTTAACTGGTGACTCCTTAGGTGAGTCTGATACATTACCATATTTAGCTGTGAGATCTTTTCTCATTTTCTTCGCCCTTCTAGACATTTTACCAATTTCAATATCAGTTGTTATTCTAGATTTTGTTTCTTCATATGTTCCAAACCTAGTGGTAGTGATGTCTATCAGTAATTCCAAGAGTGCATTAATAGATTTCAAGGTGAAATCTCTATTTATCCCATATCCCATCAGTGCCAACCATTTGATTCTAGATTCAACTACCTTGTTCATAGTAAAGTCTATACTTACTACAAAAGTTATGTCATTTTCAAATTTATCAACTAATTCCCTCAAAATTATGCTTCTTTGATGCATCCTAGTCTTGAATTATTTGAAATATGCATCAAATTCATTGTTCAAGTTTTGTCCTAAACTCTTTAGCATTAAATTAATCTATCCTATTATTGGTTTATTTGATTTCCATGTTACTTTACCGATACTAGGTACGAAATTCTATAGATAGAGAAATATGCACACAAGTAGGGAACCATACTTACATGTGTTAGATTTATTTGAATGAATAGTTTTCATATTCTCTTGTACTTGATGTAATATAATTTTAGCAAGATCAATCTGGTGATCTTTCTTCACTATCTTATATGCCATGTCCACGATGCTACAGGGTACACTATTTAATCAACTAGATTGGAATATTTTATACCCAATGACATGAGTAGCGAATTTTACCATTGGATCTCTGATTGTCAATATCTTCAATGCCCTTCCATCCCATTGTGCTCCAATGTTCTTCTCAATGTCAAGGCATGATGAACTTCAAAATGATTTGGCTTTGTTGGTAGTCAGGTAACCGGTAACCCTACTAATAATCTTTTTAGTGATCTCCACAGGTTTATCCAGCCAAAACTTATCATCATGAAATCTACTTAAAGCTATTCTTATCCATTCTGATTTAAAGGTCTGTGGGAAGTGCGCAAAGTGTGACAACCCAGATTCATCAATCCTTTTGCTTTCAGGTTTCAGCTTCCCATCTAGTCCACAAATTTGTTGGTAGGCAGCAAGGGTTTCAAAATCACCAACTTCCCCTATTTTGTAGTGAATGTATCATCTGACGTCCTCTATCAACAAAACCCTATCCAAAATACTAGAAAATGCACCCATATCATTTGTTTGTGCTGCAACCCTAGGATGCGGTTTAAACTTTGCCTCCATGAAATTAGTTCTAAGAATTAATTCTACTTCCTCCTGAAAGATGTTCAATTTGCTTGCAGATGATGTTGATGCCATAAATCAAATATAGGGTTTCAACAAGAAAATGAGTAGTAGGTATTCAGTAATAGATGAACTTACTCGGCTCAGTCGAAGAATGTCATTGGTTTGATCTACAGTTGCTTTCAATCTTTTTGAGAAATTTTCAGCTCGAACTCTACTCTATGAATTTTCACTCTTTGAAATCGCAATGTGACAATGACCTCTATTTCCATGTATTTATAGACCAATTCAATATTCACACTCTAAATTTTATGCATTAAATGCTCAACCTAACTTATAGTACAAAACAACTGTCAGCTCGATGATGTCTACAATTTTCTTTGCTCGGTTAACATAGGATTCCTTCATCACTTTGTACTGTCGTCGATTAACCTTGTGTAGTGATTACCAATGGGTAACCAAATCCCAGTCTCTCTTTTACCAACTATATGTAAAATGTGATCATTTGAAATGTCAGTTCCATACATACCTTTGTCACCTTAAGTGGAATTATCGATGTCACCCAGTCTAGTGGATGAGGTTTCACCGACAGTGTTACTTGAATCAGCATTCTCACTAGATGCCTTCTTCCACATAGTGTTCCTTAATCTTGTGATCTTTGCAATGTTATATCCACTCTCAAATATATGATTTTCATCAGCTGCTTGGTCTTTGTAGTTCTTGCTTAAGTGACCGACCTTGTGATAGTGCATACATGCCATTCCAGTGCTAGTCCAACTTCTTGATTGTCCGATCTGACTCTTTCTGTAGCAGTTTGCTGCAATGTGTCCATACCGACCACATACAACATAGTTAGCCCATGTATTATAATCCCAAACATATGAATTACCTTGTCTCTTAGGTTGGTAAGGCTTTCATTGTGGTTTCTCTTTAGGTGTCCAGACTTGTTTCATCTTTGCCTTACAATCTCTTGCAATATGTCCATGCTTATTACAAGTGTAGCATATCTTCTCCACAGTAGTATTATTAGCAAGATCTTTTTTCTTAGCTCTACACTCATAAGTAGGATGTCCAAAATTTCCACAATAGTAATAGTATCCATTGAACTTAGGAGTAATAGAAGGTTTACCTTGTGCTTTACTTCTACACACATTTGATGTATGTCCTGATTTTCCATAGTGATAACCTACTAAAACTTTAGGTTTTTGACTTTGATTTTTGTTGACATTTTTGACTTGTTGTGATGATTCTCCTTCACTGGTGTAGCCTATGCTGGCTTTACTTCCAAATCTTCTCTAATTAGTCAGAAAATCATCAATCTTTTTGGAACTATCCTCAGCTATCTTCATCATTTCATATTGTTGCTTTTGTGTTTTCAATTCATTTCTTAACTTTTCATTGTCTACTCTGAGTATTGCAACATCTTCAAGTCTTCTTGATAATTCTCCATTTACTCGGTTCATTTCTTGATTAACATTCATCATTTGATTTGATGCTTGGAATTGTCGATCAGTGAGTCTCTGTATTTCATTTTCTTTTTCTTGAAGTTGTTCAGTCATCAGTCTTCAATCTTCAATAGCCATATTCCAATCTTGTTCAGCTTGTCTAGCATTGTTCATAATTTCCACCATTCTTACCATCTGGGATTCTTGACTAATTTGAAGTGCTTTCACTTGCTCAGATAGATGCTGATTCTTTTCAGATAAATCAGTGATGATACTTTCTGATCCATCAGAGATGCTTCCAAAACTTGATCCAACATGATCAAATATATCATCAATAGGTTCTTCATGATAACTAAGCTAACTCTGTAGGATTGCAAGGTTCTTCCTATCAACTAGTAACTTCTTCAATTCTTCCTTGGCTTGTTTATACTATTCCACAAACATCTACATTTGTAACTTCTAATTCTCAATAGACTTGTCAAGCTTATATCTCTCCATGAATTAGATCTTTTACCCTTTAGTGGTTAAACTATTCAACAAGAGAACTATGCTCTGATACCAATTGTTGGAATTAAGAAAGATAGATACTGAGAGGGGAGGGGTGAATTAGTGTCTTCAAAACTTTCACTTGTAATACCTTTCAAATCTATATTAGCAATCTATAATAACTAACCAAATTGACTTGGATCTAATTGCATAAATCAATCATTTAGTTAACTTTTAAGAAAGTAAACAACATGAAATCAATATGACAATCGCATAACGCAAGTATTTTGGTAATGCAGAAACCCTTATTAGAAGGTAAAAACTACGGTACGGATGACACCCACAAATTCTTCACTACTGTAGATAGAAAAGGTTTGCCTATTAGGGCTACAAGTTTTGATCACTTCTGGTGATCTCACCCTTTTAGGAGTGACATGTCAGATCAGCTAGATCTACCTAGTTATAGAATTTCAGCAACACTACTAAAGTGTGGACTCGATTAAGACATTTACAAAAGACTGTTAAGTCTTCTCCGTTAAGAGATCTAACAAAAGCTCTATTACAATTGTCAGAAAGTAATATGAAAAATTATCTGCTAATTGACACTCAATTGTCTGAAATAGATCTTATAATTCTCTGATAAAATATCACCTTGACTGTGATGAATCTTTACTCTATTCTGCTCGGTAGCCTTCTCTAAATTTGCTCGGTGTACTGTCCTATTCTCCCAACTAATTGTCTTGAAGTTAGGCAATGACTTCAAGTGCTTCATGAATCATATATCTCAATTCAACAACCCCATAAGGTGGTGTGAACATATTGAATATATAGTATTCTATTTTGTCGCTTAAGCAAAAATTAGGTTACAAAAATTATCATAACCCTAAGATCTACGATGCAAAATAAACCTAGATCAAATATGACAAATAAGATAAAAATTACATTTAATGAATATCTATTACACTAAATGCTCCTCGATCTTGGTAAACCATTTTATGATCTATTGTAACCATTTGCATAGAAGAATAAGCCATTTATGATTACTATGCCATTTTCTGTGATCATAGGTAAACACTGTATAGATTGATCAGTGTATACTGTGATGCTCAGTGTTTACTAACTGTCGATGTTGGTGTCTGCTGGTGCTTGGTAAACTATGTAATGCTTGGTGTAAGTCTTTACCGACTACTCTATCTTGCTTTTAGTTACCGACCTTCTTAATATAAGTTATCGACCGATCTGTTTGACATCTTTTGATACTAATGACAACCTTGAATGCTCAGTAGAGATTAACAAGTTGTAGAATACATTTTTGGTATGTGTATGGTATATTTCATATTACTTGATTTTCCATCAATGCCAAAGGGAGAGATTGATGAACTATGACTGATTTAGAACCTAATTGAAGAATCAGTGATTAAAGATCAGCGAGGAGTTTTTGATTAGATATGTAAGATGATTAAATTAGTATTGTATTGTCATCGATGTCAACTAAGTTTGATAGTACTTATCTTGTAAGTTACTATACTGAAACATCTATAGAAAAGGAGTGAAAGAGATGAAGTACAAAAATATCTACATGAGGAAGATGGATATGACAGATGATGAAAAAGAATACATTGAGTAACTTGTTGATGAGGCTATGACCTTATGATATTGACTTGATTATGTTGCATACATCTATGATGAAGAATAGAGCTGAAAGACACAAAGTAGTGTTGTCAGTTAATGAAGCATTACAGTATACATTGACGGAGTGTAGTGTATACCAAGCACAGTGTAAATTGAGATTTTGTTCACCAATGCATTTCTTTGTTAACCGAGCATGAGAAATGAATTAAATGACTATTTTAGCCGATAAGATTGATGAGCTAGAAAGTACCTCAAAGTTAGTGATAACAGATAATGTTTGTTACAAAGATCAACGGCTAACAAAATTCAAGAAAGATATGATGGATTGAATTGAAACATGTTATTGACACATCAGCCGAGGAAGGTTAAAGTGGTAAAATCAATGATGATGATTAAGCGACAAAATCTGATGGAGGAGAAGAAAATGGTTTACATGTTTATATAAGAGACATAGTTTCACATTGAAATGATGTTAAAAGAAGAAGATACTACAGAATAATCACGTGAACAATTTTTCATGCATTCTGATCATATAGGTTAGTGAGAACCAAATTGTAGAGCATCACTGAGTGATAGAGTAATGACTGATGGATAGTAAGTTGATATATTATTGAATTAGAAGTGTTACATTGATCAGAAATATTTGAATGAGCTTAATATTGATCTGTACATCTACAATTTAGGTTGTATCAAGGTATATCACCTACTGTTACATATTTAACCATTGTACATAGTTAAATCTCTTAACCAAGTGGACTAAGAAAGTCTTATTATGTATCATTCATAGAATGAACATTGTTATCCTATCAACCGCATACTGAATGATAGTTGGATGATAACGGTTAGGGTTAAATCCTCTAACAAGGTCACACCTAATAGTGTGTTTATAACCTTTAATAGGGTTGGGTCTTCATCAACCTCACTTCAAAAGAGTGAATAATTTTTGGGTTGCCGGTTCTGGGTGGTTTTTTCCTTCACAGGGTTTCCACATTAAATCTCTTGTGTTATGTGTTGATTGTGATATTTGTTTGATGTCATATCTGCATATTACATATTTGATTTGATTGGTAACTATTATATGTTTTAGACTGGTAATCGCTAAAAGCACTGACAATACAGTATGCTAAGTTACCAAGTATCAGAAGTTTTAAGTTTTTTTTTTGGATTATACATTTTGTATTGGGACACTAGATAACTGATTCACCTCCCTCTTAGTTATTCTAACAAAAACATGTAGGGTCTCTTAACTTGCTTCTGGTCAAAACTCTAGTATCTTTGTCTCCTATGATCTATTCAGGCTTGTGATGTCTCCTTACATATTGTGCCAAAATATGTTCTGCTCTCCTTTCTTCTTGCTCTTCAAGTTCACCAACAAGATTGTCAGATTCAGCTTTTGAATGCTTGGAAACCTCTTCCTAATACTCAGTAGCATTCTCCTATCCCTCAGCACATTCTTCTTGTCTTTCAACATTATTTTTTTGATGCTCGACATTGTTTACTCGAGACTCTGCATTAGGTGCAAGTTTGTCACTTACCTCTCCTTCCTCTATATATACAAAAGATTTGTAATCTTCTAGTTCTCTATTACTTTTAGATTCATTTTTCTCTACATACTATTATGAATGAATGCTTGGTAGTCATTTTGTAGCAGTTGTTGTTGCACTCATGACTATGATTGTCATTGATGTCAACATAGTAATCTTCTAGAGACTTGCAGAGAAGAAAATAGTGTTTTGATTAGCACACATGTTATATTGCAGATGGTGATATGTGATTTTGAGGTTATATTCTTTGATATGTTATATGTCTATGGTTAAGAACATAGACATTAATTCATTCATTCATGAAAGTTATGAGCATCTTGGTAGAAGTAGTATTCAGGCAGTGTTCCTGAGTAGTGATTTGTGGAAATCGGATGATATCTCCTAATCAGGATGGAATCTATTTTTGCATAGTTAAAGGGAAGCTAGAGACACATTGATAGTGATGTTGTTCATAGTGCAAACTTTGAGGTCACATGAGTGAAGATTTATTGTATTTGGAAGCTGATAGTTTTGAGTAATTTTGATGTAGCATGTGGAAACTTTTATTTTGTAATTGTATGTTGACTCATTTGTAATTATTTGAGTGTGGTATAAAGGAATGAATTTTTTTCCTTTTTGTAAGAAATGTATGAGATAGTTGAATGTGAATGTATGCATGAAGTGAAGAAGAGAGCCAATTCAGTTATGAAGGAAGACATGCAAAGTATAGAGATCTGAGATTGAGATCTGATGTAGCTGTGAGTGCAGTTTGGCACAGTGAGAAGGAGGTAACATATTTCATATTATTCTATTGAATAATCTTAAGGTTAGTTAGATAGTGTGTTCAGTGATCTTGCCATTGAAGCTATTTGGGTAGTGGGTCCTTCTGTCTTCCATAACTCTTAACAAGGTTAGAATCTTTTAACAGGGATTCAAAATCTCCTAATAGGGATTCATGTGTGCTGAATTTATTTCATAATAATCCTAACAGAGTCCATCCTTTCACAAGGAATATTCATATTAGTGCATCTTTTGTGGGCATCATTCCCACCAGGGTTTACTCTTTGATCAAGATGTTCCCTAGTCAACATATCTTGTATCATTGTGTTATTGTGTATGAATATCTTTCTATGGTTGGTAATTATATTGCTTACATGGTTAAATGCTATTGAAATTAATAAAAGTTATAAACATCAGATAACTGATTCAACCCCCCCCCCCTCTCAGTTATCTTGGTGGACTTTACTTTCTAACAATTGGTATCAGAGCAGCAGGTCCTTGAAAGAAAAGTTTAACAGCTTAAGGAGATCCATTGTGAATTTCAGGAAAGAAAGCCCTAAATTTGATGGAGTTAATTTTGACAGCTAGAAAGAGAAGATGAAGACACATCTACTATGATTAGGACCAAGCTATTGGTTGATTACAAATAATGAGAAAACTATCATTGAAGAAGATAATCTTGAGACATGTTTTAATGATGAGAGAGATCTATTCATGTGTAACATACTTGCAAGAGAAACACTTTTGACAGCACTTCCAGAAAATGAATACAGTCAGGTAAAATGTTTGAAAAAGTCTCATGAAATTTGGAAAGCTTTACACTCTACTTTTGAAGGTGATGAACATGCAAAGAGAGTTAGGTTACATAATTGGATATGTGCATTTGAAGATATTAGAATGATGGAAGATGAATCTGTTAGAAGCTATATTGGTAGAATGTTAGAAATTATTGTAGGGATAAAATCCTGTGGAGGAACAAAGATAGAGAATGAAATAATATGGAAATTTCTGAGGACATTGACACCTATATTTAAGTAGACAACAAAGATGATTGAACAATTTATACCTTGTACAATGAACTTTACAAGTGAAACTCTTCTTGGAAGATTGGAAGTAGTAGAGATGAACCTAAGGTTATCAGGAGACTTACCTAGAATGGAGACAACATTCAGTGCTCTTAGTATGCACCCTACCTTATCAAGAAGCATCAGTGTGAATGGAGATTATGATGGCAGCAACAACAGATCTAGAAATGAAGAAGACTGAAAGATTGAAGAAGGTATTGCCCTGCTTGTGAAGAGAGAACTAGACGGTAAGAAAATTTTTAAATGTTGGACTTGTCAAGAATATGGTCATTTTGCATCTAAATGTCCTAAGAGAGTTAAGAAGCATAGGAAAAATTTCAAGCCTAGAAGATCCAAGGAATGTTATTATGCTAATGATGAAGATCTTGAAGCTAGTATTGAAAGAACTCTAAGTGAAAGTGATACTGAGAATAGTGATGAAATAGGATTTGTAGCAATTAAAGAAGAAAATCTTGAATCTGATATTAAGGAAGAAAAAGCCTTAGTTTCCCAAGTTGAAAAGAAAGCTGATTGGATTATAGATAGTGGTTGTTCACATCATATGACTAGAGATATGAAAAATTTCATAAAGTTTAACAATTATGATGGAGTTGTGAGAGTTGGAAACAATGCACCTTGTTTGATTAAAGGTATAAGATCTATTACTCTTGATGGAAAGACTAATACTGATGATGTTTACTTTGTGGATGGTTTGAAACATAATAATTTGAGTGTTGGACAGTTAGTTGATAAGGGATATCAAGTTTGGTTTACTAAGAAAACTTGTGTGATAAAGGATAAAAATGGAAATCTGATTGGAACTAGATCTAGAACCAGAGGTAATGTATTTTAGTTGAATCCCACTGAGATGACATGTTTGATTACTAAGATTGATGACAGTTGGTTATGGCATAAAAGGTTTTGTCATATAAACTTTGATAACATTGTGAAGTTGAGTGCTACACTTGTAGTAAGAAATTTTCCTAAGATTATGAAGCCTACTAACATGATTTGCAAGGAATGTGTGATGGCTAAATAGAAGAGAAGTTCATTTCCTAGTAAGAAGTTCACATCTGAAGAGAAATTGGAAATTGTTCATACAAACTTGAGCGGTCCTACCAAGACTAGAGGATTCTATGGAGAAAGGTATTTTATGATTCTTGTTGATGATTTTACAAGAATGATGTGGATTGCATTTTTGAAAGAAAAATCTGAAGCATTTGATAAGTTTAGGATCATTAAGAATAAAGTTGAGAATGAATCTAGAATGAAGACTAAATGTTTAAGATCTGATAGAGGTGGAGAATTTACTTCTAGAGAATTTAACACTTTTTGTGAAGTGAATGGCATTAAGAGACAATTTTTAGCCCCTAGAACACCTGAACAAAATGGTATTGTAGAAAGAAGAAATGGGACAATGATTGAAGCAGCAAGAGCTATGTTATTTGAGAATGATTTGCTGAAGATATTCTAGAGAGAAGCATTGAACACAACAATATATACAATGAACAGAGTACAAATGAGAGTAGACATAGACAAGACACCTTATGAATTATGGTTTGGACATGCACCCTTAGTTAAGTATTTTAGAATTTTTGGAAGCAAATGTTATATAAAGAGAGATGATGACATTGGAAAGTTTGATCCTAGAAGTGATGAAGGAATTTTTCTTGGATATTATTTGAAGAGAAAAGCATATAGATGTTACAATAAGAGAACTAAGACTATTGTTGAAAGCACAAATGTTAGAGTTGATGAAAAGTTCAAAATTTAGGAAAGAATGCTTGATTATGAATCTGATGAAGAAGCTCATCCTTAGCCTAACATTAAATCTACTAAATTATTCTAGGAGACTGACAATGAATTATTGAATGAGAGTCCTACAGAAGAAACTAGAGAGGAATCTAGAGGAGAATCTACAGTTGAAACAAGATCTGAGACTATGACACCAAACAGGTATGTATCAATACATCATCCTGTTGGACAAGTTATTGGAAGTTTGGATAGAGGAGTTATGACTAGAAATAAGGTACATTTATGTTTGATTTCTCAAATTGAACCTAAATCTACTAATGAATCCTATAAAGATGAACATTGGATTAAAGCTATGAGAGAAGAACTAGATCAGATTGAGAAGAACAAGACATGAGAATTTGTCCCTAGACCTAAAGACAAGAATGTGATTGGAACTAAATGGGTATTCAGAAACAAGATGAATGAACAAGGAGAAGTAGTAAGAAACAAAGAAATATTGGTATGTAAGGGATACTCATAGCAAGAAGGAAATGACTATGAAGAAACTTTTTCACTTGTAGCAAGACTTGAAGTAGTAAGAATGTTTTTGGCCTATGTAGCTTTTAAGAAATTCAAAGTGTACTAGATGGATGTGAAGTCCACATTTTTGAATGGTGAATTGGAAGAAGAAGTCTACATTGGGAAGCCTGAAGGTTTTCCTTTGACTCAAGAAGGAGACATGGTATGTAAACTAAAGAAAGCATTATATGGACTAAAGCAAGCACCTAGAACTTGGTATGCAAGACTGGATAAGTATTTGTTAAAATTGGGATTTACTAAAGGAACAACTGATAGAAATTTGTACACAAAAGAAATTGAGAATGGATTGTTGTAGTAATTTTTATTGATGACATTATTTTTGGAGGAGAAGATGAAGCTAGTGACAAATTTGCTAATGAAATGAAGACTGAATTTGAAATGAGTATGATTGGTGAGATTAAATACTTTTTGGGATTACAGATAACACAAAACAGTGATGGAATTTTTATAAGTTAGACAAAGTACCTAAATGATTTATTGAAAAGATATGGAATGGAGAACTGTAAACTAGTTGGAACACCTATGGTTACAAGACATAAACTATCTAGCAAAGATGAAACACCATCAGTTGAATAGAAGAAATAAAGATCTATGATTGGAGGATTGTAGTATTTGACACATACAAGACCTAATATAGCACATTCAGTTGGAATTGTAGCAAGATCTCAAGCTGAACCTAGAGAATCACATTATGCAGTAGTAAAGAGGATACTAAGATATTTAAGAGGCACAATGGATTATGAATTGTGGTAAGAAAAATCTGATGATTTTACCCTATGTGCATATACAAATGTTGATTGGGGAGGCAGTGTTGATGATAAGAAAAGCACCAGTGGTGGAGCATTTTTTCTTGGAGGAAGATTAGTTTCTTGGCTAAGCAAGAAGTAGAATTGTATCTCACAGAGCACAACAAAAGCAAATTATGTAGCAGCAGCAAACAATTATAACTAGATAATTTGGATGAAGAAAATGATGAAGGATATTGGAATAAAGTTTGTTGAGCCTATTTTCATACATTGTGACAACACTAGTATAGTTAGTATGTCTAAAAATCATGTATTACATTCTAAAATAAAGCATATAGAGATCAAGTATCATGTTGTAAGAGAGAAAGTTGCTGAGAAGGAAGTCAGACTGGAGTACATAAGCACAAAGGAGAAAATAGTAGACATATTCACTAAAACTTTTCCTAAGGATACATTTGAGTATCTGAGAGGTATGCTTGGGGTTATGCCCCAACCTACTTTTGAGTAATGATGTAGTTGGTTGCATCCATCCAATAGTATATGAGCCCTATTTTTCTTTTGGACTGGATGTTGGTACTTCCTCTATGGGGGAGTATGTGTATCTGAGCTGAGTCATGATGACTCTTGTGATTGTATTTTTTGAATAGTGTCTTTTGACATTGAGTTGTTGTTGACATAATGATGATATTTTTGTCATTGATGTCCATGGGGGAGAAGTGTACATGAAAAACCATTTGTACTATCTAAATAGGAAAATGAAGCAAGATTTGATTGATGAAGAGGACTTGAAGCATTTTCAAAGTAGCAATATTGCAGTATTGGATTTTTGGAACATTGTATTTTTTCCATCTATGTTGCCATCAATGCCAATGGGGGAGATTGTTAGGAATGAATACTTGGAAATCATTCTGTAGTAGTTTTTGTTGCATTCATGACTATGATTGTCATTGATGTCAACATAGTAATCTTCTGGAGACTCACAAAGAAGCAGACAGTGTTTTGATTACCGCACGTGTTATATTATAGATAGTGATATGTGATGTTGAGGTTCTATTCTTTGATATGTTATATGTCTATGGTTAAGAATGTGGACATTAATTCATTCATTCATGAAAGTTATTAGCATCTTGGTGGAAGCAGTATTCAGGTAGTGTTCCTGAGTAGCGATTTGTGGAAATCGGATGATATCTCCTAATCAGGATGGAATCTAGTTTTGCATAGTTAAAGGGAAGCTAGAGACACATTGATAGTGACATAGTTCATAGTGAAAACTTTGAAGTCACGGGAGTGAAGATTTATTGTATTTGGAAGCTGATAGTTTTGAGTAATTTTGATGTAGCATGTGGAAACTTTTATTTTGTAATTGTATGCCGAATCATTTTTAATTATTTGAGTGTGGTATAAAGGAAGGAATTTTTTTCCTTTTTGTAAGAAATGTATGAGATAGTTGAATGCGAATGTATGCATGAAGTGAAGAAGAGAGCCAATTCAGTTATGAAGGAAGACATGCAAATTACAGAGATCTGAGATTGAGATCTGATGTAGCAGTGAGTGTGGTTTGGCACAATGAGGAGGTAACATATTTCATATTATTCTATTGAATAATCTTAAGGTCAGTTGGATAGTGTGTTCAATGATCTTTCCATTGAAGCTATTTGGGCAGTGGGTCCTTTTGTCTTCCATAACTCTTAACAGGGTTAGAATCTTTTAATAGGGATTCAAAATCTCCTAACAGGGATTCATATGTACTAAATGTATTTCATAAGTCTCCTAATAGAGTCGATCCTTTCACAAGGAATATTCATATTAGTGCATCTTTTGTGGGCATCATTCCCACTGGGGTTTACTTTTTGATCAAGAGGTTCCCTAGTCAACATAACTTGTGTCATTGTGTTATTGTGTATGAATATCTTTCTATGGTTGGTGATTATATTTCTTACATGGTTAAATGCTGTTGAAATTAATAAAAGTTATAAACATCAGATAATTGATTCACACCCCCCTCTTAGTTATCTTGGTGGACTTTACTTTCTAACACATACTCATCAACTTTGACATTCACACTTTCCACAATTTTGTTAGTGTTAGATTTCAAACACTTGTAAGCTTTAATTTTTGTGGAATAGCCTAGGATATGCCCTCATCACTTTTAGCATCAAATTTTCCATTCCTATTATCCTTTAGTATGTAGCATTTGCATTCAAAAATTCTAAAGTACTTTACATTAGGTGCATACCCATGCCATAACTAATAAGGTGTCAGATTTGTACCTTTTTTGATTTGTACTTGGTTAAGAGTATAAATAGTTGTACTTACAACTTCTCTCCAATACTTTTGTGCAACATTCTTTTCAATCATTAATGTCCTTGCACAATCTAGAATAGATCTGTTCCTTCTCTCTGCTATACCATTCTATGGAGATGTCCTAGGTGTGTAAACATCTATCTCTTGATCTCTCTATTATTGCAAAATAGATTGAATCCATTGGATATGAATTCTCCACCTTGGTCAGATCTTAGACACTTTAGGTTCCTACCTATCTCCTTTTCAACTTTAGCCAAATACTACTTAAAAGATTGAAAAGCATCATATTTTTCTTTTAAGAACATTATAGTCATCATTCTGGTATAATCATCGACAAATAGGATAAAATATCTACTACAAAGGTTAGTATGAACCAAATCTAGAGCATTCTTGGAGGTAAAAGTCTTTCTCTTAAAACTAGACTTTAGAGGTAAAAGTCTTTCTCTTAAAACTAGACTTTGTCATCTTACCCAATTGATATTGTTTACACATTACATTCTCAAGTTTCTTCAATCTAGACAGTCCTCTTACTTTCTTCTTTTTAGTAATTTCTACCAAATTATCAAAGTTAACATGACATAGCTGCTTATGCCATAACCAAATATCGTCAAGTTGTGCAATCATACATGTCTCTTCAGATAGGTCTAGATAGAAAAAATTACCTCTTTTTTGTTCTCCACTTCCAATCAGTTCACCAGTGCCATCAAATATTTTGGCCTTCCTATGATGAAATTCCACTTGGTAACCAGTGTTGTTAAGCTATGCAACACTAAGTAGATTATAGTTAAGACCTTCAACCCAATAAGTATTTTTACAAGTGATCTTATTAGACAACTTAATCAATCCTTTACCTCTAACAAGACATGGTGCATCATTACCAAATTTCATACTTCTACCTTTATAATGATCTAAGGTATCAAAATTACTTTTGTCACTAGTCATGTGGTGTGAACAACCACTATCAATAATCCATTTATAATTTTTGTTCACATAGAAAATCAATGCAGTTTTATAACCTCATTAGACTCATCTTTCATTGCAACATAGACTACCTCAACTTCAAAATCATCACTATTAGTGTCAGTCTCTTCTTTGGCAATATAGAAAGATTTCTTACCTTTACCTTTTTAGTCCTTGTACCTTTGATAACCTCTATCTTCTCTTTTGTCTTTATGCTTGTTGTCTCTTTCTTCCTCCTTATCATCCCTATCAAGACATCTAGCAGCTATATGACCAACTTTATTACATGAAAAACATATAATAGGGAGTTTACCTTAATACTTTCCTTTTCCCCTTTTCAATCTTCTAGCCATAAGAGCTTCAAGATCCTCAAGTTCTTCATTAGATGTGTCGCTTTCACTTTCGCTCTCACTGATGCATCTTTCTTTTTCCTTCTTTGACTTGCTCAGAACCATTTGAGACTTAAAAGCATATTCAACATTAGCAATAGTGAAGTTATCATAGTTAGAAAGCTCAAAAATAGTAAGCTTACCAACCAAAATTTCCAAAGTAAGAGCATTGCTAGGGTTACATCTAGATTCTTGAATTGTTGAAATTTTGATGGCATAAATAGGACACAAAGTTCTCAATACTTTTCCAATAATAGTTTCATCATCACTAGTTCCATTTTCTCCTCTAATAACCTCTTAGGCTCTCAACTTTTGCTCTTAGTAAATTTATGTCACTTCTATAGATGTTTGTAAGAGTGTCCCACATTTTCTTTGCATTAGTGCAGTCTTTGATGTCTTCAAATTCTAGATAGCTTAGCACAGATGCAATATCCAACATTGCTTGATTGTGCTCTTATTTAGCTCTCATCTTCTTGGTGGTCAAAGGTGCAATAGGTGTAACATAATCATGCTCAACATAATACTTTGCAGAATCACCAATACTAGATAGATGTAGCTTCATCAAACTTTTCCATGGAGGGAAGTTCTCCTTATTTAGCTTTGGTACCTCCTTCTTATACATCCTGATCATTTGATTCAAGTACCTTTAAACTTGTTCTCTATAAGCACCAATAGCTCTGATATCAATTGTTAATATGATTTAGAACAATAGAGAGGGGGGGGGGGGTGAATTAGTTATTCTCAGGTCTAGATGTATAAAACAAACTTTAAACTTCTTCAACAAATCAGATCTAACAACCAATAGCTACTTGGTCATTACTGATTTCATAATAGAAACATATAAGAATACATTCCACTATCCAATAGTATATAACTTGAAACACACAGAAATGTTCAAACCAAAAAATTCACACAAGTATTAACACTAGGATTTATAGTGGAAACTCAATTTGAGAAAAACCACTTTGTAACATGTTATTGATGTTTTCACTTTTCTGAAGTGAGCTCTATGAAAAGCCAACCTTGTCAAAGGTTACAAATACACTGTCAAGTGTGACCCGGTTAAAGGATTTAAACCACTTTGTTAAAAGTGCACCTTGTTATAGGACTTACATACATTTCATTAGAATGCAACCTTGTTCAAAGGATTTATACATATGACTGTTAGGTCAACCTTGGTTAAAAGGATTTTGACTGATACAATGGTTAGAAAGTAACAGTAATATTGATATGAAAACATACAACTCACTTTGCAAATATTAGATCCAATTCCATACACATATGCTAGCTTACTGACTGTGATTCATTTTCATCTCCATCACTAATCTACTTGGAAATCCCTTCAAGCAATCACAACAGTTCTCCTCTAGCCTTTTCTGCTTAGATAGTTAATAACATAAACAATGTCTCTAGCATCCTCTACTTCTTCAACCCTATGCTTAGGTTTCCTTAATACTTCCTCTATTAGGTCAATACATCTTTTTCCACTTAATCTCCTCTATAGATCTTAGGGTTAGGTCAGATTCATCGAATCCTTCCAACTTTATGTTCTTCATCTATCCTTCTAGAAATATCTCAAATCTCTTAATAGATTTACAATAAAATGTTTTACAATGTATTAAATGCTTTTATACAATCAATAAATAAAGTCAACACAATTTACATAATCCAAGAATTCAACTATGTCAACTGGGAATCTGAATTCTTCCTCAAATGTAAATTACTGACGCTTGGTCAATATTGTATTTAACTCCTCGGTCTTCACTAGAAATCTCGGTCACCACTAAAATTGTTTCCTTGGCTAATACTGCCTTTCTCAACAATTAACTGATGTTTGGTCAACACTGAATTTACTAGGCATATACTAGCTTAGTTGACACTAACATCACTCAACTTAAACTAGATTTCTTCACTTTTGCTCGGTTAAGCCTACTTGTTTAGTCTTCATTCTTACTTAGATAAAAAATACATTATCTTATCATTGTGCCACATAATCAAGTAGTCATTGAAGTATCAAGATAACTTGACCTTTCCTTAGGTGCTATTGTTACCAACCTTGCCCACATTCCTTCACAAGAATCAAATAGATATAGTACTTTCTTAAATAGAAATAGTCTTACTAGTTTAGGTTTGACATCTTTGACAATACAAAAACTGCTTCAATTGCAATTTCCAACACTTTTATCCAGAATCTTATAAAAAATATTATCATTTTATTTTGTTTAATGTGGTCAAACATACACCTACTTTTTATCTTTCTAGTCCTGATTGATAGACTTATTGAAAATAAGCTATAACTTTCAAACTTTATACCATTTTTTAAATTAAAAAATGATTCATATTCTATGCTTTTCCTACTACAATAAAAATAAAAAAAGTTTTTTATTTGATAAAGTTTAGACTAAGTTAACATGGTCAAACACAAGATTTTTTGTATTCTAGAAAAGTTGTAGAATAAAAATCATAATTAATTATTTACTTAAAAAAAATTACAAAAAAATATGTGTCACATCTGGACACGAGTCTACTACTTATATGTAGAATTTTATCATTTGATTGTGTTTAAGGTGGTCAAACATACACCTACCTATTTTTTCCTAAAATTTTCATACTACTACATTGAAATTTGAAATTTTCAACATATAGAATAAATATTTTTCAAACAAGGCCTAGTATCTTCAAAACTAAATTCAATTTTCTACAGATTCTCTTCTTACATATTTTTTATATAATATTTATAACTTGTTCAAATTTTTATGTCAACTTGCCTAAACCTGATTTTTATGAATTTTTATTGCCACTTAGGGGCCTAGTTTGGCATACCAAGATGCTGCACATACCCAACAATAATGGTTTTGGGGAGATCTTCCTACAACAGAATGATTTTTTTATGGAAAGGGAGGAGTTTCTTTCCTTAGATAGCACATATAAGGTTTTGGAAGTCAATATCCTACAAGACGTTTCAAGAGAGGACAGTGTTATGGAAGAGATGAGATTAGCTGAAGGAGGGGACTTTGGCCAAGGGATGACCTACCTCTCCTTTGTTTCAGATTCCCTAGATCATTCTTTGGAGAATGGGATTTTAAGTCCTAACAAATACATGTAGATGGGTGTTTCCTCATAGGAATCAAACCCTAATAATAACACAGAGTGTGTACCTCCTAGGCAGGTTTTCAAAATGGAAGAATTACTAAAATTAGCTTCCTCGGGAAAATTAAAAAGAATGGAAGAACTATTCATGAGATACAAAGGAGAGGAGGGAGAGTGTACTAAGGTTTAGAAGAAGAAATTTAACAGTAGGGACCCTTCCCCGGTCTCTCCAGCAACAACCAAGAGAAGGAATAAATCTAACGTGGCGGCTAAATCAAAAACTCTAGGGAGAAAGAAAGCAAGCTAGGTCTTGCAAGAAGAAGCTAGCAAGAACATAGTGGATGGAACCCAAAAGACCATCCTGGAAGCTTTTACATCCAAAAGGAAATGAAAATCATCTCTTGGAATATTCATGGGCTAAATGGATCACATAAATAGGATGTTATAAGGAATATGATTAGGGATCATAGACCAGATATTATGTTAATCTAGGAAACTAAGATGAAGAAGGACAGGCTAGAGGGCATTAGACTCTATAAAACTATGGACATGATTGCTTCTAGCTTTGAAAGAGCTTCTGGAGGTTTGATGACTATATGGAACTCCTCTCACCTGAAGGATGAAGTTGTCCACGAAGAAGTAATTTTTCTCCTCATAAATTTTTCTAGTATTAAGGATAATGAAAGTTGGTATATCATGAATATTTATGCACCTAATTCTAAAAGAGCTATAAGATCTTACTGGGAAAACTTAAAGGCATAGCTTCTTTATGTGGTCTCTCTAAGGGGATTATCATTGGGGACTATAACACTCCCCTTGAAGAAGGGGAAAAATAGGGAGGTATCTCTCCTGACTTGGAAATAAGGCAAGATCTCATGGACTTCATCAACAATCAAGCCCTCTTAGATGTGGACCTTTAGGGTGAAAGTATTACCTGGTCCAATTGGAGAATTAAGCAGGAGTGCATCCAAGTCTAATTGGACTATGCTTTGATCACTGTGGATTGGTTGAATTTCTACAATTGTAATTTATCTGCTTTGGTGAGGATTGGTTCAGATCATTGACCCCTCTCTCTTTCTCTTGATCTTCTTGTTAAGAAAATGAATTTCCCCTTCAGATTTGAGAGGATGTGGATAACCCATCCAAACCTGATAAAAAAAATTAAGGAATGTTGGAATATAGATATTAAGGGTTGGCTATGTTCTGCATGGCTAAAAAACTTAAAAATATTAAGGTAAATATCAAACATTGGAAAAATCAAGAATTTGGTAATATTTTTTCCTCTCAAGATAAGGCTATATTGGATCTTAAACTAGTTCAAGAGGAAATCTAGAGAGAGGGTATGATGAGAATAGGCTGCTCAAAGAGAAATCTCTGCTATCTGAGTACCAAAATATAATAGGGAAGGAGGAAATTTTCTTGAAACAGAGATCAAGATACATTTGGTTAAGGGAGAGAGACCAAAACACAAGGTTATTTCACTTGTATATGATGAAACATAGGGATGCTTATAGAATTAACAATATTAAGAGGGGGGATCAGTTATTGCATGAGAACAAGGATATTGCTAATGAAGCTAATTTTTTTTCTCTTCCCTTCTTTCCAAAGACCATGAGATCTTGGAGGAGGACCATGATACCCTCCTGGGAAACATTCCCAAAATCATCTATAAAGTAGAAAATAGAGTTTTATGTGCTATTCCAAATATGGAAGAAGTTAAAAAAGCCTTGAACTCTCTCCCTTGTGACAAAGCCCCAGGACTAGATGGTTTCTCAATTTTTTTTATTCCATTTGTTCTGGGAAGTGGTTAAATTTGATGTGGTTAAAGCAGTGCAGGAATTATTTGGATAAAAACACCTTCTCAAAGAACTTAATGCTACTTTCTTTGTTCTCATCTCCAAAGTCCTGGGGGTAGACTCGATGGAGATTTTTAGACCCATAAGTTTCTACAAATCCTTCTACAAGATAATTTATAATGTCATCACCACCATAATTTGCAAGGTGCTCCTTTCTATCATTGATCACTAGCAGTCTAGATTTTTCCCTAAAAGACAAATCCTTGACTCTGTTATGGTGGTACATAAAGTGATCCACTCCTTAGATGCTAGTAAGAGGGAATATTTCCTTCTCAAGCTTGATTTGTCTAAGTATTATGATCATTTTGACTGGATTTTCCATCTAAGGGTACTTGGAGCTTATGGTTTTAACTCAAACACTTGCAAGATCATCCATCGAATCATTTCCACTCCTTCGCTAGTAGTTCTAGTCAATGGCTCCCTATTGGATTTTTTCAAAACTTCTAGGGTTTGAGACAAGGAGACCCCCTTTCCCCCATTCTTTTCATAATTTTGGTTGAATTCCTTGGGAGACTTATTTCAACCTATAGGATGAAAGGGGTTATGAAAGGTACCAAGCCATCTTCTAGCAACAAAAGTTTATCTCACAAGCACTTCATGGATGATACCATTATAGGTGGGGAGGCTTTGGTGAGTGTAGCCAAAGTGGTGAAAAACTTTCTCAATTCCTATACTAGGTCTATTGGTCAATCCATTAATTGGTCTAAAAGCTCTATTTTCTTCTTCAACATTCTTGAGGAGAGACATAGGAGAATTGTAGATATCTTGGGTATCTGCATTGATACTCTTCCTTCAAATTATTTGGGTCTTCCTTTAGGTGTTAAGTCCCCTGATGATTTCTAGAACAAAATCATTGATAGACTCAATAGAAAATTGGTTGGCTGGAAAGGGGTAACTCTTAACCAAGCAAGAAAAATCTAGCTAGTTAAATCTACCTTGAAAAACCTTCCCATCTATGTTTTAATTCTCTTTTCTATACCCACTAAAGCTGCGGAGGTGATGGAAAGAATTTAGAGAATATTTCCATAGTTGAAGACTGAAGACCATAAGAGACTCCCTCTTATTTCTTCAGACAAAGTCTGCCTCACTAAAAGAGCTGGTGGATTAGGGATTAGGAGAATCAAACCTTTCAACAAATCTCTCTAAGAGAAATAGATATGGTGTATTCTCAATAGAAAAGGGGAATGGTGTGACACTTTTGAAGATATTCCAAAAATCATAAATCATAGTTTTTTTTGTAATGACATTCCAAAATTTTCTTATATTTGGAATGGCTTCCTCAATGCTAATGATATCGCAAAATCAAAGCTAAATGGAAGATTGGTAATGGTCAAATTATTAACTTCTAGAATGATAATTGGCTCTAGTTGGGACCCTTGTGGGACTCTAAGCCTTTCAATATGTGGATGGATGAGTGTATCCAAAAATTTGGTTCTTGAGTCTGTAATTATAGAGAGGGTAATGCCTGGGTGTATCTTTCCTCTATTTCTTAGGACCTGAATCCTCTTTTGACAGTTCTTAATGTAGTTTCCCTTTTCCCCTCTCTAGATGTTCTGATATGGGATGGTTCACCTAATTGGGCCTTTTTGGTTGCATCTGCATATTCTTTTCAAATGCATAAGGAAGCTATGCCTATTTTTTCCAAAGCTTGGTTCCCTAGCCTTATTCCCAAAATTAATGTCTTCTTCTGGATCTTGCTTCAAATTCGCATCCTCACTATTGATAATCTTTTGAAGAGAGGTTTCCAGATCCCCAATATGTGTGTGTTGTGTAAATGCCAAGTGGAGTCTGTGGACCACCTATTTATCAATTTCCCTTTTGTTAGTAAGGCTTGGCAATATCCCCTTTCTACTTTAGGGTTGCATTGGTGTTTTCCCTCCTCTATTCAAGACATTTTTCCCCAATGGTCCCTTCCTTTTATGAATAGTGATTCTCACAAATTATTCTCATGGGGTCTTCCACATCTCTTTTGGGGAGTGTCAAAAGAGAAAAACAATTGTATGTTACACGATTGTTGTGCTCTTCCCAAAATCATTTTTGAAAAGATCAACCATGCTTTAAAAGAAAAATTTATTTTCTATGGTGGTACTAACCATTTTGTAGGAAAAGACCAGAATGTTGACCCCAAGAAGAAAAAAAACAAAAGACAAAATTATGCTTGGAGTTATCCCCCAGAAGATTGGTCTAAGGCCAACTTTTATGGAGTGACCAAGGGTAATCTGGGAAAGGTGGGAAGTGGTGGCGTGATTAAAAACTTCTATGAAAAGGGTATTGCTGCTATTACTCTCCCTCTTGGTACCCAATCAAACCACTTTGCAGAAGCTAATGTGGCCCTTCAAGTTACTAAATTAGCCCATGATATTGGTGTTAAAAATCTTTGGCTTGAAGGAAACTCTAAAAATATCATTAATTGTTTAAAATTTCACCACTCCCTTTCATGGACTATAGCCAATATGATTGAAGAAACATGCGCTATCTTGAACTCCTTTGAAAATGTAAACATATCTCATGTGTACAGGGAGGCTAACCAAGTAGCTGACTGGTTTGACAACTTGGTAGTTAAAAGTGACACAATGATCAGATAGCTACATGATGGATATTTCCCATGTGAGGTGAAGGATTTAGTTGAAAGGGACAAAATTTAGGGTAAGGAGGGAACCATAATTAGAAATAATGAAAGTTAATGTTGCTTATCAAATGTGCTTTCCCATAAATGGGAAGTACCAAAATGGAAGGAAGGGCAATTACTCTATGTCCCATTCGCATGCTTTCTGGGTGCCCATTACCAAAGTTAAAACCTACCTTTTATGGAATAATAGTAGAAAGATCTGAAATAATTTGGCGATAAAGTTTCTAAACAACTATAATTTTTTACACTAGAGAGCTTGTCCTAACCATTTTTTTTCTATGGGAGGCAAAAGACATAGGAGGGAGCCCTTGGATTAGTGTGAAATGGAGGAGAAAGACCAAGGTTTGGAATTCCCTAAAGAAAGGGGGAATTTCAACTTTATTGAAAGGCTTCATGGTGGCAAGCCAATGGTGATCAAAATGTTTGTGAGCTATGTTGGATCAACATCCCCAAATGGCCATCAGGAGGAGTAGGATCATAACCATTCACCACCTCTAATTAGAGAGAAAGGTTTCCTTTTTGAAGGATGGGCCTTTCCTCTCTATCAATTGTAATTTACTCAAAATTTTGGCTTGATTTGTAACAAATCTCCTCCCGTGGTGGTCTAAATGTAGATAGGGTTAGAATGAAGGTAGAAATTGGTGCAAGATAAAGCCTTGGATTAACATTAATGTGATCCTTGTTGAGCCCTTACCTTTGGAAATAATTTATCCTAAATGCATTGACACAAGTATGAGTTCTATGGTGGTTCCTTTGGATGTCTTCTCTCCAAAAGAGAATCTTAAAGAATTCCTTCGTGTCTGTGTACACATACATATATACATATTTAAATATATATATACATATACATATATATATATATATACATATGTATATATATATATATGTATATGTATATATATATATGTATATGTATATATATATATGTATATATATATATGTATATGTATATATATATATACATATATATATATATATATATATATATATATATATGTATATATATGTATATATATGTATATATATATGTAGGATTTCACAAATGTGCAAATCCACAGAAAGCCAAGATCACCTGCAAGCAAAATACTGGAAGCTGGAGTGAAAACCTGTGAGAGAGAGAGAGCTAGGGTTTTGAGAATCTCAGCGGAGTGAGAGCAAAATTATATTTCTCAAAAAGTGTGTCACAATAATTACAAAAAGTGGCTTATAAGGTGAGAAACCCTAAAGCTGGAGAAAGCTAGGTTTGTGCAAATAATAATTAATAAACATATTAATTATTATGCACCTAAATGACAAGCTTAAGTGAAAATAGAATAATAGCGACCTTTAATAATTAAATCAGATAGACTTAATTATAAAGGTAAATTGACTATTACTCTAACACCCCCCCTTAAGCGAAGCTCAAGAGGAAACTAACCTAGCACAGCTATGAAAGCAAAAAATGGGTCCCGGCAACAAGGCCTGATAAGGTACCCAACAACAAAGAAATCTCTGTGAACCGGGGAAATAGAGAAAACCCAGTGGGAAAAACCCTACCCCAAAAAGAGATACAACAATATGCTGAAAGAAACATGAAGGAAGGAAGGCCTCAACAAGACCCCCCAAGGACAACTTCCGTCACCCCAAGCATAGAACGCAACTGAAGATAGCGCGGAGATGCAAAGGGTTTGGTGAAGATGTCAGCAACCTACGCGTCAGTGGGAATGTACTCCAAAGTGAGAACACCATCCTGAATCTGCTGATGGATGAAATGCATATGAAGCTCAATGTGTTTAGTGTGCTGATGCTCCACCGGGTTGTGGGAAATGTGAATAGCACTCTGATTATCACACCACAGAATAGTGGGATGATCAGGAGGAAACCCAAACTCAGTCATCAACTGCCGAAGCCATAAAATCTCCTGACTAGCATGAACTACTGCTCTGTACTCAGCCTTTGTAGATGAAAGTGCTCGAGCATTCTACTTCTTGCATGACCATGTGATAGGACTAGAGCCAAGACAAAAGACAAAGCCAGAAGTAGACTTCCGATCATCAACATCACCAGCCCAATCTGAGTCAGTGTAGCCAACAATGTGAGGAGCCCCTGATGTGTAGTGGAGGCCATACATAAGTGTGCCCTGAATGTATCTCAAAATATGCTTGGCAGCTTGCCAATGACTCACATGAGGCTCATGTGAGAACTGAGAGACTAGACCAACTGCAAAGGAGTGTGTGTCAGGTATAACAAACTGCCAACCAACTGCCGATACAAAGTAGCATCCATTGAAGGCGTAGTGCAAGAGGTAGACAAAGTAACACCCGACTGAAAAGGTGTGGGAGCAGGCTTGCAATCAAGCATATCAAAGCGCTGAAGCATGTCAAGAGCATACTTCTGCTGGTAAACAAAGATCCCAGTAGGTGACTGAAAAATCTGCAGACCCAGAAAGAAGTGTAAAAGACCAAGGTCTGTCATCTCAAACTACTCCATCAATGCACACTGAACATCCTGAATCATAGAAGATGAGCTACCTGTGATGAGAAGATCATCAACATATAGCACAAGGATCAAAACCTCATCCTCAAGACACTGAATGTAGACTGTAGGATCAGAATGACAGCGTGTGAATCCTGTAGAAAGCAGAAAAGAGTCCATCTTCTCATACCAAGCCCGAGAGGCCTGTTTGAGACCATATAAAGAATGCCGAAGTCTGCAAACCAAGGAGGAATCCTGCACAAATCCCTGAGGCTGCTCCATGTAAATCTCCTCACTAAGATCACCGTGCAAGAAAGAACTCTTCACATCCATCTGAAAAATGGGCCATCCTTGAGAAGCTGTGAGGGATAAGACAAGGCGAATAGAGTTCATCTTGGCAACAGGGGAAAATGTCTCAGTGTAATCAATACCCTCAACCTGGGAAAACCCCTTCGCAACAAGACGTGCCTTGTACTTATCAATAGAACCATCAGCAGCAAACTTAGTACGATACAACCACTTGCATCACACTAATGTTCTTCCCTTAGGAAGAGAACAAAGATCCCAAGTATGATTCTTCATCAAAGAAGAATACTCCTCCTCCATAGCACTATCCCACTCAGTATGTCCTGTCGCTGTCCCAAATGTCTGAGGGTCACCACAAATGGCATGAATCAGAAGACTAGAACCTGCAATATGAGACCGGGTGTGATGAGAGGTGGAAGGGTCACTAGCTAGAGATCCTGCAGCATCAACTATAACACGAGCCCATCTAGGCATCTGTGGAGGATCCTGTGGTGGAGGTAAATGGGGATCACCAAGATCATCATCATCATCATCCTGAAACAAAACTGGAAGAGATGAGGGAGTAGTGGTAAGTGAAGTAGACTCTGGAAGCGGGGTAGCTACTGCAGGAAGGCGCTCATCAAACTGGACATCCCATCAAAACAGGACCTCTCTGAAATCAGGGTCAAACAACCTATATGCCTTAACATCCTCGCAGTAGCCAACAAAAATGAGGTGTCAGCTCTTCCGCTCCATCACTCTTCTCTGAGCGTAAGGCACAAATGTCTATGCTTCACTACCAAAAACTCAGAATGAAGATACATCAGGCTTGACATGAGACCAAGCCTCCTCAGGAGTCATATGTCGAACTGCCTTGTGAGGCATCTGATTCTGAATATAGTTGGCACAATTGACTGCCTCTGCCCAAAAAGATGAATCCATGGACCTGGACTGTATCATACAATTAGCCATCTCCCGAAGTGTTCTTTTCTTTCTCTCTGCCACACCATTCTGCTGAGGGGTGTAGGGCACTGAAAACTGATGCTGAAGACCATGTTTAGAGCAAAAATCCCTGAAAGCCTAGTTCACATACTCCCCCCCATTATCTGTGCGTATCCGGCGAATAGAAAGACTAGATTTCTTCTCCACAAATGTCTTAAAGACTCAAAATGAATCAAAGACATCAGACTTGTACTTCAAAAAGTACACCCATGTGCGCTTGGAGAAGTCATCAATAAATGTGAGCACATATCTGGCACCAGAAAAGAAGGAGTAGGAAATGACATGAGGTCACTGTGAATCAACTCCAATGGTGCCAAAGCACGAGTAGCTCATCCCTGAGGAAAAGGATCCCTATGTTGTTTGCCAAGAACACAACCCTGACAAACCCCATCAGTGCAAGTAATCTGTGGAAGCCCAAGAACAAGTGCCTGTGTGCTCATCTGCTGAAGATATCTGTAATTGACATGGCCCAAACGCTCATGCCAAAGTCTACTCACTGAATCTGCATGTGCTATAAGATAGGAACTTGTGCCAGCAAAAGACTCAAATCCATCAAATCTATATAGTCAGGATGCAGTGTCAACACTCCCAGTAGCCACAATCATCTTAGTATCATGTAAGTCCTGAATAACCACATCATGTGGTGAGAACTCAACTGTCTTACCAGAGCCAGAGTGGCAAATCTGATAGATAGACAGAAGGTTCGTCGAAATGTCAGGGACAAAAAGAACATCCTGAAGAGAACCCCCAGCTAATGCAACTGAACCAGAACCCAAAACAGAAAGATGAGATGAGTTCCCAACAGCAATCTGCGAAGTAGCGCAAGGAGCAAGTGAGGTGACCAACTGCTGAGTGTGAGTCATGTGGTGAGAAGCACCGGAATCAAGAATCCAGGTGGGCCCAGAAGTCATAGCTCGTGTAGTAAGAGCATGACCTTTCCCTGCAGGGGAGGAGGTGGACTGGGGAGTTGAAATGTGATGCTCCTGCATGGCTTCCTCTAAAGCCTCCAAACATTTCCAACACCTGGAAACGGGATGTCCATCCTTTCAACAAAAGCTACAGGTCTCAACTGATTTCTTCTTAGTCTTGGAGGTAGACTCAGTAGACTTTGAAGAAGATTTACCCTTAGAAGGGTTAGCTGGAGGTTTTGAATCATTTTTCTGTGCAGATTTGGAGGAAGACTCATTGCCTGCGGAATCTTTCTTCGGTTTGCCTTTCTATTTTGGTTTCCCCTGTGAAGACTGAGCAACCAACGCTTAGCTAGAAGAGCCAAAAGCATCCATCTGTTGGATCTTTTCCTGTTCCCGTGTCAACCAATCACAGAATGTCTCAAAAGAAGGCATGGTGTGCCTAGCACCCAAAGCATCCATGGTGGAGTAGAAAGTGGAAGAAAAGATCTGATACTGTCCTCGCAACTTTGAGAATATCAAGAAGATACACTCATCATCTGTCTTTGTTTTCCCACATCCCTGCAAAACTGAACGCAGAGACTTGAACTTCATCAAGAAGTCCTCAATGGTGGGAAAGCTGGTAGGTGTCAAAGTAGTCAACTCTGCATCAAGCTGAAGTGCCCAGAACTCATTAACTATGCCAAACAAATCTGAAAACTTTCCCCAAATGGCCCTAAGAGTGCTCAAACCATCCAAGTGAAAGAGGAGACTGTCTGAGATGTTCAGTGCAATCAAGCCCATGGCTTCATCCATCTTATTTTTATGCTGAAGAATCTCAAAGGGACGTTGCAGGATAGGTTGGTTCTCATCCAGACATGACCATAAGCCACGTGACATAAGAAGTCTGGTCATGTGTGCTTTTCAGGTATGATAATTATGCGGTGTCAGCCGGGCCACAGAGGGATCTGACATTGAGAGAAGAAGAAGACAGAAGTAGAAGGGTCTTTTCTGAACTAAATTACAGAAAGGAAAAACACCCCCCCATAATGTATAAATCAAACCCCTATACAAAAAATAACTGAAAGCACAAAAAATGAGGAGAAAACCTGGAC
>BSBK01011308.1:77500-93441 GCA_027943335.1 Chamaecyparis obtusa | reverse complement strand
GATTTTGCCAAGGTGAGATTGATGGTAGAAGATCCTATTATTGAGAAGGTATTAATTTTTTTACTGATATTGAAGGATACATCTCAGAGGTAACAAGATATGTACCAATTGATGTTGAGAACCCCACCGAGACATCACATGAGACTACAATAAAGGATACCAAGGTAACCACAGAGATAGAAACTACACAAGGTCAGAATCAAGAATCGATAACTCCTACTGAGACTACAAAATAATAGGAGGAGACAGAAAAATAAAAAAATAAAGATCAAAGATGAAAAAAAGAAAGAAGAGAAATAGGAGAAGAAGGATGAAAAGAAACAAGAAAAGAAAAAGAAGGAAAAAGAAGACAAGATTGAGGATACTACTGCACAATCTGATGCAAAGAAGGCATGTACTACTAAGGGAAAATCCAAAAAGAGGAAGTATGACAAAGAGTTTGATGTAAGCCAGCCTATTGTTATTCTAAAGGTTGATATTTCAACCATGAGCCCCAAGGAACTCTCATATTTCAGAGACCTACTGAAGAGAAAAGCTAGACAAGATAAGCTAGTTTCCAAGAAGCAAAAAATTGATGTTTTCGAGCAAGTCAAAGATATATTAAATGATATTGTACCTGAGGCTAAAATAAATGAAAAGAGTGATATCTATAGTCAATTGAGAGAATTGGTAAATCAAGTAAACCATCCTAGTATAGAAACATCTGAATATATGTTACAAATGAACAAGAATAAAATGGAGACTAAAGTGATTGAAAAACTCCTTCAATCATTTGCACTAGATAGGGTAACTCTTTCTGAGTTAGTCACCAAATTGGAGAATGAACTGAAAATAATAATTTTATTATTTCAAAAAAAAATTTTAATCTCAAATTTTACAAAGGATATCAAAGAAAAAGATGATAATGTGGAAAAGGAGCTTACCGAGCATTTATCAAAAGTTTCCACCGAGCCAAATTCATTCAAAGAATATTATGAAAGGTTGAAGCACTTAATGGGAGTGCAATATGAGCTAAGAAAAGAGGAGAATAATATTAGAATAGATCTTATGGAACTCCAAATAATTTTGATTCCACATATTGAATCATTGAAAAAATAGGTACATAAGGCCAAAGACTTAGTCAAGACACTAGATGTTAGTGCTATGGATAAAATGATGAGTTTGACTGTTGACTTAAGTGTGAAAATAATAGTGTTACAAACACTCAAGGATACATGGAAGACATCATTGGAGGATGAAAATGATAGATATAAATCTATTTTTGACAAGATCCCTCCACAAGATAAGAAATAAGTTCTTATTTTGGCATTTTTGTTTAAAAAGGGGGAACATAGTATGATAAAGGGAAACATAGAATGCATGAAAAAAATTTATATAAGATGATGTATATAGAAGAAGGATGGATAGATATGTTAAAGGGGAGTATCACTTCAGGGGGAGTAATAAGTCTACCAAGGAATGAATATATGGATATATGGACAAGGACAAAATTTTGAATTTTTTATGACTTTGAAGGTTTTTTAAAAAGATACCAAACTAATGCCAAAGGGGTTGATTGATACTCCTAAGAGTTATTTTGATTTTCTTTGGTTATGAGGAAGTTGTAATGTTTGTCAAAGTCATTCAGTAAAGAAGGAAAGACAAGTCTGTAAAGCACAAAAGTTATTTGGTAAAAGGAAATAAGGGAACATGTGATTTTGGTAAAGGCAAAGAAAGGTTAGTCACCGAGTGAGACAGAACCAAGCACTGAGTTATACTGAGATACAACATCAAACAAACTGATAAGATGAGATAGTTACCAAGAAAGAGGAAGATGTGTTATCGAGCATAGTAGGCCAACAAAAGAAGAATCTCTAGATACATTGAACTTGGACACCGAATAGTAAATGGTTTAAAATATCGAGGAGATTGTATGTTAGATCATTGGAGATTTAAACATGATGATTACATAGGATTACAAGGTGAGATCTGCAAATGAGAATTAAGTATAATATATGCAATGGAGGAGTAACCAATGCTAGCACCGCATGAAAAGATGATTCTAGAACATTTCCACCACTTCTAGAATTGTATATAAATGGATCAGAGTGTGAAGATTAGAATGCATGCATGAGAGAAGATTGCATTTGTGAAGCAGATATTGCGAAGAAGCCACCAAGCTATAGAGAAGTAAAGAGAAAAGAGTAATTGTGATTCAAAGTTAAATCTATCGAGTACAAATTTAACATTGTGAGTATAGCACATTATGAGGTAATTAGTTATTGAGTATAAAGAGTCTAATATGCATATGAATGATGCAAGTTTAATAGACAAGATTGTGTTACTGATTAAAGAGTAATTAGAATTATAATGTCTCTTAATTGAGCATTAAATCCTAACATGTCTTACATTGTAAATCCTTTAACTAGGTACAACTCTTAGATTAGAATTGTAAAATCCTTTAGCAAGGTAGACAAGTAACAAGTCTTAAGACTCTTAACCGAGTTAATACTCTTAATAGGGTAAGCTATTAGAAATAGCTAACAATGTAGCTCTAACTGAGAAATTTTTTTACTGCAGTTGTGAATTTTTGTGGGTGTCATGTCCCCACTACAATTTTTATCCTCTAACAAGGATTTTTGCGATACCAAAATGAATGTTTTATGAGTTGTGTGTTATGTTAATGTTTTATATGTTTCATGAGATACATGCAAAAGTTATGGAATCATTAAATAGTTAATGAAGAAAGTTTAGATGAGTTTAAAAGTGTTTTATAGTACCGATTCACCCCTCCCATCTCAGTACTCACCTTTGCATACTTAGTCCAACATAGTTAATCTATAGTTGGCATACTATATTGGTAGAATGTCTAGAGTTAATTTATGACTGGCATATTTTATTGTTATTTAGCATACTATATTGTGAAAAACTTAAAACCACTATAACTAATATCTATTTGGCATAACCTGGCATGGATGGAGAGCAACCTATGCAGGCAACATATGCTATCAATTTATTAGTGTAACTAATGTCTATTTGGTGTAAACACCAATGGATGGAGGCCAACATATGTGGTTACAACTAATTTCTAATGGCTTGGATATCATGGACAAAAGACAATCTTTACTATCAAAAGAACCCTAGTGTATCTTTGTTTGGCCATTAAAGGGGAATCTCTATTGTCAGAGTCACCTTAATTAATATCTATTCAACATACATTTCCATTGATGGAAGAAAATCTATGTGAGTCAAAATCATGATAGTTAAGAATTGTTTGGGATATGCTTCTATTGACAGGATCAATCCATCACGTCAAACTCAATTTTTACTCATAATACATTGCTTACATTTCTTTGTATTTTCCATTGAACTTATTTGCAACCCCACTCCATCTAGGCAGGGACTCCATCTCTTCCAGAGCTCTTGTTTGTTGGTTGTGTTTGTGTTAAGACTAACATCCCTTATTTTTAAGCTGATATAATTTATTGTGGGGTCTTTTTCTCCTGGAACCCTCATCTTTGTCCAAAAATGTGTCATTATGTGTGATTGCATAGCAACTTCCTCCGTTAACTGAAATGAAAACTTGGCGGTTACCTCTTAGTAGAAATGTCACTCTCTGCTACAGTTGTCCCCAATGACTGATGGCTAAAGACATCTCTTCTTGCGTAGTCATCCATATGTTTGAAACCTAATTCATTTGACGCCTCTCTTCCACTTGCCACCTTCTCCACAATACCTATCTCCTTCTCTCAGTGTGGTTCCTTTACAGTCCTACTTTTAAAATGATGATTGTCACTTTCCAAACTAAGACAACGATGTATATATTTGACACTGGACATTCGTGGATGATTTTCAAGTGACCTATATTCATACAGGTGTATTGGTCTTTCTATAGTAGATATTAATGTTATGGAGGAGTAGTTTTTGGGTAAATAGTTCCAAGTAGATTATCTAAATACACAAAAAAAAAGCATTTTTTATATTTTTTGGTGTCTTCTATATAAATTATTTTTAGGAAAATTATTAATTATTATTAATTAAGATGATAGTGCTTTTTGTGGGAGCTTTTTCTCATAGAAAGCCCATTTTCATCCTGAAAAATTGTCATCCTTGTTGTTTTCTTGTGTTCTTTCCTTTGGCGACTCGTGACATGTATCTATCCTCCCCAACCTCCACTCTCCATGACTACATCAAACTCCGCTTGGAAACAATACCATTGTTTGACAAGTGAGAAACATTAGTTAGGCAAAAAAACACAATTCATTTACAGTTATGAATTCTCATATTTTGGGTGTAAATTTGTTTATTATTTGTAACTTTTAAATTTATAAATTTTAGGGTTTTCATAATGTTTTTTAGAGGAATTTCTACTTAAATTCCCCAAAAACCAAAAATTCTTTGTTGTTTTATCTTTCAAGGGTAGAATTTTGTTGAAAGGAATTCACGAATTGTAGGTAACTCTTGCTTCAAAACTACCCTTTTATGGTTTCACATTAATGTTGAATTTGTTAGGGTTCAGATCCTTGGTAATTTGTTAGGGTTTAGAACATTAGTGTGCAAACATAACAAAGTCCTTCTCTGAATACTAACTTATAGAGATATATTTTTAATTGAAACCATGGATGCTAAAATCAACTTACCCTAATTTCTTTTATTTCCCTTGAGGCTCATGTTGTCACTGCTCTTTTCTTTTATTTCAGAGCGTCAGAAATCCCTTCAAATCTACACTATTCTTTTTTGTTTTTTATTAACCATTGCCCTTGCTACCATTTAAGGTAATTGTATACACACGAGTGAGTTCCAAATACAATTTTACTTGGACTTGGATATTGAATTATGAAATTTGTGTAGATTACAGATCTACTGAAGTTTCAACAACATAATGGCTTGTAAAACCCAATGTATTAACACAGTGCAATATATTAATGTGGTGTATTTAAAGAGTGTACTAATATTCCTCAAGCTCTAAGGCATAGAAAGATAGACTTATTCTCTAATGCTACAAGTAGAAGCCCCTAGAGGTGACTATGAACTGTTGAAATCAATTCAGGAAAAATATAAGTTGAAAGAAGTCCATTACGAAAGGGTCACCATGATGTGTTACCACTTGAGACAGGTTCATTATAATTGAATACATTGTGGCCAAATGATTGACTAAGATCTTATTGTCATGATTGGGTTTACTATGTCTATAAATGATATAATCCTTGTCTAAAGTTTGTTTGACTAAGAATGATAAAATAACGCGAGTGCTAGGAGAAGTCAAAATTGGTTGTACCAATTTGCAGAATTACATATGCACAATGAACCCTAATGCAATTATTAGATTGGAGGGAAAAATTGGATCATGATAGAAATAGAAAGGAGATAGATCAACATGAAACTATTTATATTGATTTGTATGTTGTTTTATCCTTAGATACAACTTGCAACTAAAGAATAATTTAAAACAGGTACAGATGATCCTAGTTTTGACTAAGATGAACACTAGTATAGCTACTCAAAATAATTAGTTTATCCATGCAAATTAGTTCCTATCTCTCTTTATTGAATGTGTGAGATGGAACACAATGTATCTTCAAAGTGTTTCATCATAATTACACTTGGATTTTCTATAATGCACCTATATTTATTGGTTGCAATAACTACATAATGTTTCTATCATGTTGTAGAAATATTTTGACATACATACATTTTTATAGTCAATCTGCATAAGAAATCAAATATGGTCTAGAGGAAAATAACTTAGAAAATAATGAGAGAGAAAGTTAAAGTAGGGTTGTTTGTATAAATTAACCCTTTGATACTTGGTGTTGTTTAAGCCATTTTCTTTCTTCACCAGTGTTTATAATTAGAGCTTCAATTATTTTTTGTTGAATGCTAGGTAAACACCTAGCATGACTTTGTTCTGAACTCATTCTCCATACATTGGGAACCTGACAAATATTCAGTCTTTGTCAGTAAATGTTCATCTCATCAATGACTTAAGATCAACTATTTTAATATTGTTTTGTTGCATATAATATTTACTCTTTCAATAGATTTTTTTATATGTCGTGCAACACATCTTTAATATGGAACAAGACAAAATGTATTTTTGATTTTTGTTATCATATGGAGTGAATATTTTAAAATGAATGATCCCTTTTCTCAATTGAACTTGTAGTAATATCTTGATTCAGTTACTGCAGTTACCAGTCAAGATGCATTAGAAAAAATAACATACTCATAATTATTTCATTGGTATATTGTACCATTTATGAGTTTTGCATTATTAGAGAAATCTCTCAGTGAAGAACAAATTTGGAAAGTGAAGCATATTTTTCACTTTTTGTAGGATATATATATTGTTTTATTGACTCTGCTTAAGATGATTCCATATTGTATTGGATGCAGGCTAGTAAAAAATATAAACAATTCAATTGGCCAAGACACTAACTCAAAGACCCGAATTGGTGTTCTTGATATTTATAGTTTTGAAAGTTTCAACAATGTTTATGCTGATGTGTTGGATTCTTCATTGAGAGAGTCATCCTTAGCCCACTTGTAATTGGTAAAAGGACTATAAAGACAATGATTTATGAGGAGCTACACACAAATTTCTCTTTACATTCTTATTATTGCTATAGAACTATTGAAACTTCCATACATATGGTTGTCCTATTGATATATAAAGTTTTAGATGATCAAAGTGCAGATAAACAAATAAACATAAAACTACTCATAAATTTATAAATATAACAAATGAAAGTTTATAGGGATCTTATTGAAAGTTTAGTTACTAGATGATTATTTTTTAAAGGGTGCTAGCTCAATAGAAGAGCACTTGCTTTACAAGTAGAAGGATGGTGGTTCGATTCCATCATACCCTAATATGACTAAATTAAGGACTAAATATATAACTAAATTAAGGACTAAATATATGACTAAATTAATGACTACATTAATGACTAAATATATGATTAAATTAATTACTAAATATATGACTAAATAAATGATTAAATATATGACTAAATAAATCATTACCATGACTAAATTAACAGCTAAATAAATGACTAAATAAATGACTAAATCAATGATTAAGTCAATGACTAAATAAATGACTAAAATAGTTTAGTCATAATTTTGGTTGTGAGATAAATGACCGACAATAAACTACTAATGGTCATGTGATCAAAATTAGTCATTTATCTATAATTTTTAGTACTTTATTTAGTCATATAATTCTATTTTTGTACTAGTGTTTATATTTATTGATTTACTAACCCCATACTTACATGTTTATGGTTGGCATGTATCTTTTAGTTATCTATTTGATGTGCCTGATCATGTGATTGAGGGAAAAAGTTGTAGTTACATACTTGTGAGATATACACGATCGACCGATTCCTACCATTGTCTGCTATATATTTATACATGTATGTACATGCTCATGTTTTATGTAGGATTTTAGGTACCAAGCATCGACTTCCCTAAATTGTCAAGATGAGCATACCCTATTGCATTATCTCAATGGTAAGAGGGGACATAGCATCTAGGTCTGAATCCTAACCTAAGCCATTTATTATCTTAAAAATGGACAAGTATCTTATTTTCTATCCTCTGAATTCATGAAGGTGACATCATTTGTGAACCCTTTCTTTGAGCTTGATTATTACTTTTTGGGTTTGGTCAATTTTTCTTTCGTGGTTGTTTGTTAGGTGACTCGATGTAGTTTTTGTGTTATTAATGCATTAAAGATTTAATTAAGATTAATTATGAGATGAAAATAATTATATCTTGTGAATATAGAAATATTAAATATATAGATATTTAATTAACAAAAATTAATTAAATATCATTGATTAGTTAAAAAACTTAATTAAAAATATAATTATAAAAATAAAGATTTAATTAATTATTAAATCAAAATCAAAATTAAATGTTCAAATAATATAAATTAGTATTACTTATCAAATTACTTGTTAAGTGGTGCTAAAGATATTAATTATAATTAAAATATAATCATGCGATTATATGCACACCAATTAAAAAGAATTGATTTATCAGTTCTAAACTAGAAGGTTGAGTTAAGAGACTTAACTAAAGGATTAGTTATAATTCTTTTTAATAAATTACCGAATTGGTATTTAACTATCAATTTGCATATTATTAATATGTTAAAACCATTAATTATTAATTAAATATTATTATGCAATTAAATTTGCACATTTAGTTAATAAAATAAAATTATAATTAAGATTAAAAGTTGAGTGAATTGCATAAATTGGAACTATTAATTAAATAAATAATTCTTTTAAATAAAGGATTGATATAAATGAGGTTGCAATCGAGTTCTGATTTTTGTGATTTTGAGTTTATTGTTTTATTGTTTTTAACAGTTGAGTTCTTATTCATGATTGAGAGTTGCATGTTTGAGTTTGGTTTGTGTGTTTTCTATATTATAGGCCCTTTTGGTAATTTTTTAGGGACACGGGTTTTTGGAGATTTGCAAATTTTGTCTTTGAGGTTGAATTGAAGGAAATTGATTGAAAGATTGTGAGGCCTACATTAGTTCTTCATAGCTCAACACTTATTTTCTAGACTAGAATCTACAGTTGATGTTTTATTTTGAGATACTTAGACTTATTGGACATATGTTATTATTTGAGGATGTGATAGATCCTATGCTATGTTTATTCAACATGTTGATTATGTTGTTAGTATGCTTATTTGATGCTTTATGATAGTTGATCTAGATGACTCCTATGATTAGGATATGTTATGTTTTGATGATCCAAAATGATGGATATATTTGGATGTTATTATGATGTAAAATTGATTTAGTAATTCATGTTTATGCATATTAAGATTGATTACAAATGTTGTATTATGTCATGATGGATCATTAAAATGCAAGTGCTAGATGATGTGTTTGATTTATATCATTTATCTTACTATGTTATTATGGTTATTTCTTAGACTATTGATGTTTGCAATGAGTGTGTAGGAGATTGACCATGGTTCTAAATACAGCCTGAATCAAGAGTGGATCTATGTTTTATTAGTAAAAACAAGGTTTTGTCTAGTGAAGAGACATGAACCTCGTTGTCGTGTAGTTTATTCCTAAATTCATTGTTGCAAGGTTGATTTTAATTAAGAAAATGTTAATTTATGATTAGTCATGCTATGTGTGTAAAATGTTGTAATTTAAGTAGTGTCACTTGACACATGTGTGTAATATGTGTTGGCATGACTTGTCATTTAACTAAGATTAGTATGACACCAACTAGAGGGTTAACCTATAGAGTTCCCATGCTTACCCCAAGATTAGGAAGCCTCTAGATGGGTCAAAATTAGTTGTTTTGGATTACGGAGAGGGGGGTGAATGAGTAATCAGTGATTATTTAAACCTCAAAATTTTAAACTCTGATTCAACTCGGTAAGATAAACTTTGGTAGTAACTAAAATTAACTTTTTCCATTAGAAACTTTAAGTAACTAGAAAATAACATACACAATAAACATTAAACACATTTGACACTACTATTTAACATGGAAACCCAATTTGGATAAAAATACTATGGGAATTGTCACCCACCAATCAAAATAATCTTTTGAAGTATACTCGGTTAAGATCCAATCCTGTTAAATACTACAATGCACATTGATAAATGTGAAATTGTTAGGGGATTTTCCTCAGACCTGTTAGGATCTTCACCTTGTTAGGAGGCCTGGTTAAAGGTCTTTGAACAGTCTTCTAGAATTTCACCTCTCTCAAGGATCTACAATAAAACTGTTAAGTCCACTTGGTTAAGATTTTTTCTTGCTACAAATGTTAATAAGAAACAATACAAAATTTGATTTGTAAATCTACAACTACCTCTTGCTTACTCAGATCCCTAATGAACTCTTTTTCTTCACTTCATTCCTTCACTATTCACTGGCCTCGACACTTTATCAATCTTTTCTGTGGACTTGGATCTCCACCTTTTTCTTCTTCATTGTATCACTTGATAACACATCAACACTTCAACTAGCCAACTTATTTTTCATTCAATTAAATCCTTTATATAGACTCTATTTTACCTCTTAATCTCCTTGATTAGGTTTTCCTCTATTTATTCTAAACCATCAGATCATCCACTTGAACTGATTCAATGAACTTGGCACTCAATAAACTTGTTATCATCACCTTATAGCTTGAACTTTTCTTGGAACTTGTACCTTCACTTTTTGTCGCTTAAATATTTACCATAGATCATCAGCTTAAATTTTCCTGATCATAGATCTCTTTAACTAAATCTTCTTCATCCTTAAAATCTTCTAGATCACTATGGCTCTTCATTAAATGTCATTATGATCCTTGTATTTAATTTTTGTTCCTTGCTTGGCACCCTTCCTTTTCCTTCAACCAAAATTCTTCGTTCGATAACTAACTCCTTGTACTTGGTGTATTGGCTTCCTTTCTCTTTACCAAAAATTGTTTTCCTTTAACCAAATGACTACTTCCTTGTGGGTAACTAAATTGTTTTCTTTTCATTGTTAACTTTCTAACCATGCTCACATGTACTAGATATCATCAAATGTAAAGTAGAAAATAACTAAATCATTACTACCTTATCATTTTATGATCTTTATTAGCTTCCCAATTAAGTTCTTCAACTTTACTAACTCCTTCACAACTGTTCACTTCCTCTTTTTCCTTAACTAATTCAACTTATATCATACTCTAAAGGATATGGAAACTAAATTTAAACCAAAAATCAATTTCTTGACATCAATAAAAAAATAACAAATGATCTAATCCTTCTACAATTTTGTATACCTCCGATCTCAGTCTTCGTCATCATCACCATTAGTCAGGGTTAACAATATCCCTCTTTAGCATTGACGGAAACACTGTCGATTGATGATGGCAATACTCTGATATCTCTATTTTGTTCTTTAATCTATATTCTCCTTCTTTGTGTTCATCACCAATCTTCATTTCACTGTAATCATCAATAAGCTTATTCTCCCTCTTTGACAATAATTCCAAAGATACATGCTCCTAAAAACTTTGTTCAGGACATGGATCATACCTAGCATGTATTGATATCTCATTGCATACATAATCATTTTTCACAACTTCAGGCATCACCTAAAGAGTGAACACTAGTATCAACTCATAAAATAGATATTCTAATGAATCCTTGAATTGATGCAACATGCATATTGCTTTAGTGAGTATTGGATAGGGGAAGAACCCCTAATTTACCTTTGAGATACTCAAAAGCATCCTTCAGGAGTGGCTTGGTGAATATATCTTCTATTTTCTCCTTTGAATTTACATATTCCAATATCACATGCTTGTCTTGAACTTTTTCTCTCAAGTAATGATACTTGATAAAAAAGTGCTTGGTCTTGGAATGCATCACCGAGCTCTTTGATATATTGATAGAACTTGTATTATCACAATATATAGTAATTAGATCAGTAATCTCTTCTTGCATACCTTCAAGTAGTTGTTTGATCTATACAATGTTTTCATAATTCATAGTTTCTACTGCACACTCTGCCTCAACTATAGATTATGATATACAAATTCATTTCTTACTCATCCATGTCACTGATCTTTCTCCTAAAAAAAAAGCTCATCCACTTGTACTTTTCCTATCATCAATGTTTCCAGCCCAATCAACATAAGTGTAAACCTTCAAATCAAAATCTCCTTTCTTGTATAGTAGACTGAAGTCTTCAGTATCTTTCATATATGTAAATATTCTTTTGATTGCAAACATGGGTGATCCCTTTAGATTGGTAGAAAATCTTATGACAATACCTACTGCATGAGAAATATCAAGTCCATTATGTACAACATATTGTATCTTTCTAATCATTGATCGGTAGAGTGTCTTATTCAATTCCTTTGACTCGTCTTCTTTTGACAATTTGTAACCTGTAGCCATCGGTATTCCAACTAGTCTTGAATCTTCCATACCAAATATCTTTAGGATCTCCTTGATGTACTTTGACTATGTGATATAGATCTCATCTTTGACTTGTTGAATTTGTAGTCCAAAAAAAATAAATATTTCTCCTATCATGGACATCTCAAATTCCTTTCTCATCTCCTTAGCAAAAGATCTACACAATGTGTTATTTCCTCAAAAAATAATGTCATCAACAAATATTTCAGCAATCAAAATCCTATCATTTCTATCACATTTCAGATACAAATTATTTTTGTCACTTGTTCTTTGAAATCCAATCTTGATTAAATATGAATGTAACCTTTCATACCATTCTTAGGGTGCTTCTTTCAAACCATACAATTCCTTGTGCAGTTTACATACCATGTCCTTGTTAGTATTCTCAACAAATCCTTTAGGCTGTTCAACATAGTATTCTTCAAGAATACCATTAAAAAATATATACTTAACATCCATTTGATAAACTTTAAATATTTTATAAGTTGCATATGCTAGTATAATTCTAACTCCTAATCTAGCAACAAGTGCAAAAGTCTTACCATAATCAATACCTTCTTCTTGTGCATACCCTTTGCAAACCAGTCTATCTTTGTTTCTAATCACATCTCAATGTTCATTCATTTTTTTTCTTCTAAAAATCCACTTAGTACCAATAACATTTTTATCTATAGGTCTTGGTACCAAAGTCCATGTGTTGTTCTTTTCAATTTGATTTATCTCTTCTTTCATAACTTTAACCCAATCTTCATTATCCAATGCATCTTTTACTATTCTTGTCTCAAATTCAAAAATTAAACATGTATTATCTATTAACTTACTTCTTGTCATAACTCCATCATTCTTGTCTCAAATAATCTTTCTCAGTAAATGGTGTCTTCTCACATACTTGGCTAGGACAGACTCGGTAAGCTATGGAAGTTCTCTATTTTCAGCATTTGGTGGTGGTGCTCTCTATTCAACTTCCTCCTTGGTTTCTACTATAGGTAACATATCAGGAACTTTAGGTTGAATGTATACAAATTGTTGATAGTCATCAGGTTACTTTTTGTTGTCTTCATCATTTTTCTTTGCAAATTCATCAATCCTTACATTTCCACTTTCTACAATTTTGTTAGTAGACTTGTTTATGCACTTGTAAGCCTTTCTCTTTATAGAATATCCTAAGAATATTCCTTCATCATTTATGATCAAACTTTCCATCTCTAGCATCCTTTAGAAAGTAACATCTACTTCCAAATTCTTTGAAATAATTTACATTTAGTTTGTGACCATACTAGATTTCATATGGAGTCTTGTTTGTACCTTTCTTCAGTTGTACTTGGTTTAGTGTATAAGCTATAGTGCCGACCACTTCTCCCCAAAATGTTAGAGATACACCCTTCTCAATCATTAATGTCCTTGCACAATCAATAATGGATTTGTTTCTTCTCTCCATTGTACCATTTTGTTGTGGTGTCCTCAGTGTAGACATTTATCTTTTTATTCCATGTTCATTACAAAAAAGTGTAAACTCATCAAATGTAAACTCACTTCCTCTATCAGATTTTAGATACTTCAATTTTCTTCTAGTATCCTTTTCAACTCTTGTACCATTTAAACATTTTTAAAGCTTCAGATTTATCCTTAAAAAATATGATAAACATCATTCTTGAATAATCATCAAAAAATAAAATGAAATATCTATCACCATAGTAACTTTGTGTTCTCATAGGTCCACATAGGTTAGTATGCACTAACTCCAAAATTCCTTGTGTAGTGTAAGATTTTTTTGTAAAATTTAACTTTGTCATCTTACCAATTTGACATCCTTTGCACTTGACATTTTTAGGTTTGTCTAGTCTCAATAGACCTTTTACTTTATTATTTTTTCTCACCTTAATTAAGTTTTCAAAATTCACATGACAAAGTCTCTTATGCCATAACCATAAATCCTCAACTTTAGCAAATATCAAACTCTTTGTAGTAGTATCAAGGTAGAATAGGTTACCTTTTGACTGTTCACCTAGTGATTAGACTTCTATTCTGATCAAATACTCTTACCTTTCCATTCTAAAATTCTCGTCGGTGACCTATTTTGTTTAGTTGTGCTACACTCAACAGATTATACTTTATTCCTTCAAGCCAATAGACATAATCACATTGTGTATTATCCAGAAAAGTTATAGAACCTTTAATTTTCACATGATATGGAGCATCATTACCAAATCTAAAATAACTTCCATCATGATCTTCCATTGTAATGAGATTATGTGTGTCACCAGTCATATGATGTGAACATCTACTATCTATTATCCATGTATCATTCTTACTAACATGAGAAATTAGGGATTTTTATTCTTCATACCTTTCTTCATCTGAATCATCCTTGATAGCAACATATAAAACCTCTTCACCTTCATCATTATCTGAATCATCATCAGTTAGTCCTTCTTCAACAATGTAGCATGCCTTCTTACCTTTTTTCTTGAAATCTTAGTATCTCATGTTCTCTCTTTTGTTATTATCTCGGTTTTCTTTCTTCTCATCATTGTTGTTGTCAGGGCATCTAGATGAAATATGACCAATCTTGTTGCAATTGAAATATTTCAAAGTTAGTTTACCTCAGTATTTGCCTTTTCCTCTTGATAGTCTCTTACCTAGTAAAACATAAAACTCTTCTTGTTGAATTTCTTCTTCAAATAAACTTTCTAGATCACTCTTGCAACTTTGAAACCTTTCACTTGCACTGCTTACATAACTATCACTTGATCTAGAATCTCTATAATTTTAAATGTTCAAAGATGACTTGAATGTATAATCAATCCTAGTAGTGGCAGGTAAACTATTGTCAAAATCATTTAGCTCAAAATAAATCAACTTACCAATTGTAGCATCTAGTGAAACATGCATCTGAAAAATGGATCTTAGTTCTTGTATTGTAGACACTTGGATGGCATATGTAGGAAAGAGTGTCCTTAACAGTTTTCTTATTATATTTTCTTCTTCAATATGTCCTCCAACACATCTGATAGCACTCACAAATTCATTCAATCTTGTACTATACTGTGTAACATCTTCAACTTCTCTAATTCTCATAGAATCAAATTTTCCTTTCAGACTTTCAGCTTTTCCCTTCTGAACATGTTGATCTCCACCATATACCAATGCAAGTTTGTCCCACATATATTTTGTTGTATCAAATCCTTTAAGATCATTGAAATCCAGTTCGGTGAGAGAAGAAATTATCTCAATTATAACTTTTGTGTGATCTTTCATTTCTCTTAATTATTCAACTGTCATAGGCCCAAATGGGGGTGGTGAATACCCATTTTCAAGATAGTATAATGCATACTCTCCAATTCTAGATATGTGTAGTCTTGTCCTACTTTTCCATGTGGAGAAGTTATCTCTATTCATCTTTGGTGCCTCCCTCTTATACATCTTCAGATCTTTTACTCAAGTCTTTAAAACTTATCCCTTTAGAGTACCTTCACTCTGATACCAATTGTTGGATTACTGAGAGGAGGGTGAATCAATAATTAGTGATTCTTTAAACCTAAAAAAATTTAACTCTGATTCAACTCAGTAAGATAAACTTTAGTAGTAGACAAAATTAACTTTTTCAATCAACAACTTTAAGTAATCAACAAATAACATGCACAATAAAAATTCAACACATTTGACTCTAGTATTTGACATGGAAACCCAATTTGGAAAAAGCCACTATGGGAATTGTCACCAACAAATAAAAATACTCTTATGAAGTATGCTTGGTTAAGAGCCAATCTTGTTAAATATTACAATGCACATTGCTAAATATGACCATATTAGGGGATTTTCTTTAGATCTGTTAGGATCTTCAACCTTTAGGAGTGGCCTGGTTAAAGGTCTTTGAACATTCTTCTAGAATGTCACCTCTCTCAAGGATTTATAATAAGAATGTTACGTCCACTCGGTTAAGAGTTTTTCCTGCTACAAATTTTAATATGCAACAATATAAAATTTGATCTATAAATCTACAACTACTTCT
>BSBK01011308.1:0-72500 GCA_027943335.1 Chamaecyparis obtusa | reverse complement strand
ACCCAATTGACTATTATAACCCCATTTCAGAAAGGCCACAAAGCACTCTACAGGCTTGATTGGCACAAGTGCCTATCACCCAAATTTTTGACCTCATCTGGGGCCTCTAAAGCCTTCAAAACTAAGTTCAAAGTTTCTGTACCCTGCTGCCAATACCGAAAATCTTCAATATCTTCAAAACTAGACCTGATCTAGCCATGAAACTTTACTGGTAGGTTGATATGATTGAGATGAACCTCCACATGTAAAGTCAGAACATTTTGAGATTGTATGACCAACTTACTAAAAATAGCAAGTTTCCATAAATAGCAACTCTGCACAAGATAGCCCTTATTGAATACAAAAACATAAATATTTTTAGGTGATGCAAGATTGCTCTTACACCCAGGATGCTCCTGCATCATAAGGTGATGACCATTGTTGTTTGGCCAAGTCTTAATTAACTTGGTCACCTTATTTCTTTTGATATGGTTTTTATACGATTTGACTAATGGTCTTTAGATTATGTTTTAGTCCATGATTGGAGATTAATGTCATTGTTAACTTGTCTTGATGACTTTATTTATTTTGCGATATGATAACCATGTGGTTTGGTGATTTTTATGTCTAGTATGGGATGGACAGTTTGGATCCTTATATAGGATGAGCTATTTGTTATGCTCCAGCACTTGTCTTTGATGACATTCATGGTTTACTAATTTATGGAAGTCTTTTATGGTTTTGGTTTTTCTTTCTCTATGGTTCTTTTGCTGAGAGAATTATGGTAGCTTATCTAGGAGCATAGAGGGGAAGCAGCTTACTTTGGAGGCACATTTGGAGGCATCGGAGCCCTAACATGGTTGCCTAGATATCCTTTGCAAGTTGAATTAATAAGTGATAACTTAATAAATTTATTGAGAGAAAACATCAATAAGATAATTGTGTACCTTACCATGCCTTGAGTGGTAGTACATGCTAGGATGTGCTAGATGATGCTTTCCACACAATGTGATGTATTTTCTGGCATAGTTAGTAGCCTTGTTCTTTTGAGAGGTTTATTGATACTGCATATGGTCACTTCGACGTTAGGGTCTAGAGAGGATTCCAAGAAAAAGTCCAAGGGATAGATGTATGTGATGAAACCTCCTTGTGTGTGTACTAGGTTCCTATGTTGCATTTGGTACATGTGATTTGTGTCATGATCATTTTTACTTGATAACCTTATAACCATTACTATAATTTTATTCGGTATACATTGGCATTAGTTTTTCTTGTCTTGAATGTTTCCTTGAGGGGGGCTTGGTGTTATCTCCTTAGTAAGGTGGGATTTAAAATAAATGAAATTTATATCATGTGATTATGTTCTAGATTGTTCTTAGTAGATTAATTTATATTTACATAGTTCTACATAATGGAACCCTCGAGACTTGTAATCTATAAATGAGTTACCTTTATGAGTATGTATTGTCTTATGCTATTTTTCTTCCGCATTGTTATTCATTATTAATTGTAAACTCTTAAAGATAAAAATTATTTAGTAAACTTAGTAATATGTTTTAGGTTATTTTCTCCTGAATTCCCTTGCGGGGCATTACATAGACTATACATTAGAAAAAATTTCATAAATTTATTTTGATGATATTCTCATTTTTAGTAGAAATTTGGAGGAACATGTAGAACATTTGAGGATGGTGTTTGATACACTTAGGGTGGAAAGGTTGTTCATCAAACTTGAAAAAGAGAGAATTTTGTAAGGATGAGTTGGTCCTCTTGGGTAGTATTATTTCATCTTATGAATTGAGCATGGATCCCATTCTTGAGTGGCCTAATCATCATAGTATCACAAAGGTAAGAAGATTCCCAAAAATAATGAGTTTTTATATGAAATTTATTAAGAATTTTAATGGAATAAGTGCATCTATGAAAGATTGTACAAGAGGAAAGAAATGTACTTGGACAAGGAAGTTGACTTGATTTTTAAAAAACTCTAAAGGAAGATAACCAAGGTTCCAATTCTTACATTACCATATTTTGAGAATCTTTTTACAGTTCAATGTGATGCTTCAAGCGCATCAATTGGTAGAGTGTTAAGCCAAGAAGGTAAACTTGTGGCCTTTTTCAATGAGAAATTAATTGATGCCAAAAAGAAGTCCACTACTTATGATAAATAATTATATGTTAATTTTCAAGCATTAAAACTTTAGTGACATTGTCTTCTACATAGGGAATTGATGCAGGAGCATCCTGGGTGTAAGAGCAATCTTGCATCACCCAAAAATATTTCTATTTTTGAATTCAATAAGGGCTATCTTGTGCAGAGCTGCTATTTATGGAAAGTTACTATTTTTGGTAATTTTTGTATGTGCTCAGAATGATCTAATTTCTTTCTTGGAGGTTCATTTTGGTCATATAAGTCTGCCAGTAAATTTTCATTGCTAGAACAAGTGTATATTAGAAGATATTAAAAATTTTCGGTATTGGCAGCAGGGTACAAAAATTTTGAACTCAGTTTTGAAGGCTTTAGAGGTCCCGGATGAGATCAAAAATTTTGGTGATAGGCGCTTTCATGAAGGAAGCTTGTAGAGCACTTCGTGGCATTTCCGAAATGGGGTTATAATAGCCGATCGGGTCAACTGGTGATGACTTATGGTCTTCGGAAGTTGGGCCACCTGAAATGGCGAAAAATAATTTTCTTCAAAATTTTTGTTCGGGTTTCAAAGCTTATCTCGAGCCAACTATGATGTAATAAAATGTAAGATAAAATAATTCTAAGTTTGGTCGGCCTTATTGGCTAAAATTCTAGAACCTTCCCAGGCGGTGGAGAAATTGCCTATATAAGGAAGGCTGTATTATTGTCTTAGGTAGTTCAGAATAGTTCTGGGTAGTAGATCTGGGCAATAATTTAAGGCTTTGTCCTATAGAATATTGTAAGGGAATGCCCATGGGGCTTTGCATATTGTAATTCTAAAAGTTTGTAATTCCACATTTGTGGAGATAATAAGAAGCCAATTTTCTATTCTTGCATATTGTTGTTGTTTCTCTATTTCTGTTATGTGTTTGTGGTATTAAGGGGAGCACCCTTCATCAAGTGGTATTAGAGCGGGAGTTCTTGAGTGTGTAAATAGATCACTGACTGTGAGGCAGTTTGCACCAGGACCATGGTTAGGGTTTCAATGCGCATCGCGAAAATGCCTCCACGAAGAGAATGTGGCGGAAGAGCTGGTGCTGTGACACCTGAGGTTAGAGAGCTGCAAAGACAAGTGCGAGCATTGCAAGAAGAGATTCACAGAGGAATGAATCTTAATGTTAGAGATGAAAGAGAGGATGAAGCCGAAGAAGAATATCAAGAAGGAGAAGCTGAAATTGTGAACCAGGAGGAAGAAAGACTTTTTCGGGCAATTTTCAAGATTGGAAAAAGACCAAAGATTGAGGTTCCTACATTTTCTAGAAATCTTAACCCAGAGGAATTGATCGACTGGATCAATGAATGTGAGGAATATTTTGAGTACGAAGATGTTGAGGATCCTGATAGGGTCAAATTTGCGAAGGCCAGACTGAAAGGTCATGTGAAGATCTGGTGGCAAGAAATTCAATTGGAGCGAAATAGAAGAGGGAAAGATAAAATCACAAGATGGGATCGGATGGTGGATAAATCGAAGTGACAGTTCATTTTTGTTGATTATGAGCTTGACCTACTGAAGAAAATGCAAAGTTTGAAGCAAGCAGGAAGATCTGTTCAGGAGTATACAGATGAGTTCTATCGACTTCTCATCAGAACATGCCATGTAGAAGCTGATAAAGAGAAAGTTGCCCGATACCTTAATGGGTTAAGGCCAAGCATTCAGGAGGAGCTAAATTTGGTTCAAATGAACAGTACAAAAGAGGCATACCAGTTTGCCCTAAAAGTAGAGGAAAAGCTAAACAAGAAGTTTGAGAGCAGACAAAACGGAAGAGGTCGCGGTGGACGATCTAGTGGACGGTCATATGTTGGCCGAAATGAAGATCCGAAAAAGAAGGATGAGGCCAGTAGCAGTCAGAATCAGTGAGGAAATAATTCCAATCACTTCCAAGATTAGAATAATAAAGATCAGAGAGAAAGAGGAAGAGGACAAGGATCTGGAAGAGGTGGCTTCCGTGGAACATGTTTTCACTATGGAGAAGAAGGTCATAGGGAATTTGAATCTCCTCAGTGCCAAGGTAGAACAGACAGGAGAAATGAAGGCCAGGCCAGAGTTGCACATGTAGATGAAGATGCCAGATCATCAAATTCTGAAGATGCTGAAAGAGGAGAAATGTTGATTAACAGAAGAGTCCTGTTGAGTGGTGAGAATGAACCTGAGCAAAGGAGGAGCCTGTTTTGCACTCGGTGCAAGTGTGAGGGTAAATGCTGTGATGTGATTATTGATAGTGGAAGCACTAACAATTTGGTGTCAGAAGAGATGGTGACAAAGTTGAAGCTCAAGAGAGAGAAAAACCCACATCCATATCAGATTGCCTAGGTGCAGGATGACCACAAGGTCATGGTCAGTGAACAGTGCCTGGTAAAGTTCAAGATCGGTGGGTACCAAGATGAGGTACTATGTGATATCATCTCTATGGATGCATGTCATATGTTATTGGGTAGACTGTGGTAGTTTGACAGATGTGTTGTACACGATGGTCGTGTGAATACCTATTCCCTGACAAAGGATGGAGTGCGACACAAGCTAAAGCCATTGAAAGAGACCGAAGAAAAGGTATGTGGTAACGCAAGAATAACATTTCTTGATGGAAGAAAATTCCTAGATGGTATGAGGTATGAGCATGTGTGTTTTGCTTTAATTCTAAAAGTTGGTAAAGAAGAAGTAGAGGATGTACCTGTAGAGGTTGCAGATTTGTTGAATGAGTTTCAGGATATTATATCTGATAATGTACCTGATGGATTACCACTGATAAGGAAGATCAGTCATTAGATGGATTTGATTCCAGGAGCCAGTTTTCCAAACAAGGCAGCACATAGAATGACACCAGTAGAAAGTGAAGAGTTGAACAGACAAGTACATGAGTTATTGCAGAAGGGGTTGATTCAAGAGAGTCTGAGTCCCTGTGCTGTACCAGCAGTATTAGCACCAAAGAAGAATGGTGAATGGAGGATGTGTATAGATTCTAGGGCAATAAACAAGATCACAATCAAGTACAGGTTTCCATTGCCATGAATGGATGATATTATGGACTGTTTGAGTGGAGCTGTGTATTTCTCAAAGATAGATCTGAAGAGAAGATATCACCAGATTCAGATCAGAGAAGGAGATGAATGGAAGACTGCCTTCAAGACAAAAGAAGGACTGTATGAGTGGTTAGTCATGCCTTTTGGGCTAACCAATGCACTGAGCACTTTCATGCGGCTTATGAACAAGGTTCTGAAAGAATTTCTAGGTAAGTTTGTCATTTTTTACCTAGATGATATTTTGATCTTTAGTAAGACATTGGATGAGCATATGATGCATATTCGTGTGGTATTTGAGAAGTTGAGAGAAGAGAAATTGCTGATTAATTTGAAGAAGTGCAATTTTGTGAAGAAAGAGTTGGTGTATTTGGGGTTTGTAGTTTCAGGAGAAAGTCTAAAAATGGACCCAGAGAAGGTACAGACTATTCTTGAATGGCCTACTCCAAGGAGTGCTACTGAGGTAAGAGCTTTTCATGGTTTGGCTAGCTTTTACAGAAAGTTTATCATAAATTTTAGTAGTATTTGTGGACCCTTGACTGAAACAATGAGAGGGGATAGAAAAGAGTTTAAGTGGACTAATGGGGCAGAAAAAAGTTTTCAATTGGTGAAACAAAAAGTTACAGAACAACCAGTTTTAGCACTTCCAAATTTTAATAAGGTGTTTCAAGTAGATTGTGATGCTAGTGGTACTAGAATAGGAGCTGTTATGAGCCAAAAAGGTAAACATGTTGCTTATTTCAGTGAAAAACTAAATGATGCCAAGAGAAAATATTCTATTTATGATCAGGAATTTTATGCTATAGTTCAGACATTGAAAAAGTGGAGGCACTATCTGCTTCCTAAGGAGTTTGTTTTGTATACTGATCATTAAGCTTTGCAATTTTGAATAGTCAAGGAAAATTGAATCAAAGGCATTTGAAATGGGTTGAGTTTTTGCAGAGTTATACATTTGTTTTTAAACACAAGAGTGGAAAGTCTAATAAGGTTGCAGATGCTCTTAGCAGAAGATAACTATTGCTGACAGAAATACAGATTGAATTGGTTGGGTTCAAGGAACTCAAGAATTTGTATCCAGAGGATCCTGATTTTAGTGAAGCTTGGAAAGCTTGTACAGAACCTGTTACTCTAGACAGGACGAAATGGCTGGATTTTATCATCCAAGATGATATGCTATTTAGAGGGAGTCAGTTGTGCATTCCAGGAAGTTCTATGAGGGAGAATCTCATCAAGGAGAAGCATAGTGGAGGATTGGCTGGACATTTTGGTCGTGATAAAACCCTTGCTTTGGTTGGTGAGAATTATTATTGACCACAATTACAGCAAGATGTGAAGAAGTTTGTACAGAGTTGTAGAGTATGTCAGATGGTGAAAGGAGTGAAGCAGAATATAGGGTTGTATCAGCCATTACCTATACTAGAGAAGCCTTGGGAGGATATCTGCATGGACTTTGTTCTGGGTTTACCGAGGACTCAGCGGGGACACGATTCAATTTTTGTGGTAGTTGACAAATTCTCAAAGATGGCACATTTCATTCCCTACAAGAAGACTAATGATGCTGTTCATGTAGCAGAATTGTTTTTCAGAGAAGTAGTGAGACTACATGGTTTGCCAAAGACCATAGTTTCAGATAGAGACACTAAGTTTGTTGGATATTTTTGGCATACATTATGGAAGAAGTTGAAGACAGATTTGAAGTTTAGTTCATCACATCATCCACAGACTGATGGACAGACAGAGGTGGTGAATAGAAGTTTGGAAAATTTGCTGAGATGTTTGGTTGGAGATAAGCCAACAGGATGGGATTTGATTTTACCACAGGCGGAATTTGCATACAATAATTCTGTCAACAGGAGCACTGGTAAATCACCATTCCAGATTGTATATGGAAGTAGTCCAAGAAATGCATCTGAATTGAGGAAGATAGATAAAGGAGAAATAAGTAGTGCTGAAGCTAAGGATTTTGCAGAACATTTGAAGAACATCCATGAGGAGGTGAGAAAGCATATTACCAAGATGAATGTGCAATATAAGACTAAGGCAGATGAGAAAAGGAGGCATAAGGAATTTCAGGTTGGAGATGAAGTCATGGTTCATTTGCGGAAGGAGCAATTTTCAGTTGGTACATATAACAAGTTAAAAATGAAGAAGTTTGGGCCATGTCAGATACTGAAGAAACATGATTCAGGAAATGCATATGAGGTAGAATTGCCTACTGCGCTGAATATTTCACCAGTGTTTAACATTTCAGATTTGACAGAGTATCATGAAGGAGGTGTTGAAGATGAGGTTGTAGTAGCACAGTGGAGTATTCCAGCAACCAGTTCAGATATCAAGGAGATTGAAGACATACTGGATAGTTGTGTTGGCAGAAGCACAAGGAACAGGACATATGAAGAGTATTTGGTCAAATAGAAAGGATGACCTATTGAAGATTCATCATGGCTAACAAAGGAGGAGGTCAACCGTCTTAGTTTTCATCTGCACACCTGAGTCGTGACAGGGTCACTTCTCAAATTACCTCGGGTGTCTGATGCAGGAGCATCCTAGGTGTAAGAGCAATCTTGCATCACCCAAAAATATTTCTATTTTTGAATTCAATAAGGGCTATCTTGTGCAGAGCTGCTATTTATGAAAAGTTACTATTTTTGGTAATTTTTGTATGTGCTCAAAATGATCTGATTTCTTTCTTGGAGGTTCATTTTGGTCATATAAGTCTGCCAGTAAATTTTCATTGCCAGATCAAGTGTATATTAGAAGATATTAAAAATTTTCAGTATTGGCAGCAGGGTACAGAAACTTTGAACTCAGTTTTGAAGGCTTTAGAAGCCCCAGATGAGGTCAAAAATTTGGGTGATGGGCGCTTGCGCAGGTCAAGCCTGTAGAGCACTTTGTGGCATTTCTGAAATGGGGTTATAATAGCCGATCGTGTCAACTGGTGATGACTTATGGTCTTCGGAAGTTGGGCCACCTGAAATGGCAAAAAATAATTTTTCTCAAAATTTTTGTTCGGGTTTCAAAGCTTATCTTGAACCAACTATGATGTAATAAAATGTAAGACGATAATTTTAAGTTTGGTCGGCCTTATTGGCTAAAATTCTAGAACCTTCCCAGGCGGTGGAGAAATTGCCTATATAAGGAAGGCTATATTATTGTCTTAGGCAGTTCAGAATAGTTCTGGGTAGTAGATCTGGGCAATAATTTGAAGCTTTGTCCTACAGAATATTGTAAGGGAATTCCCATGGGGCTTTGCATATTGTAATTCTGAAAGTTTTTAATTCCACATTTGTGGAGATAATAAGAAGACAATTTTTTGTTCTTGCATATTGTTGTTGTTTTTCTATTTCTGTTATGTGTTTGTGGTATTAAGGGGAGCACCCTTCATCAAGTGGTATCAGAGCGGGAGTTCTTGAGTGTGTAAATAGATCACTGACTGTGAGGTAGTTTGCACGAGGACCGTGGTTAGGGTTTCAGTGCGCATCATGAAAATACCTCTACAAAGAGAACGTGGCGGAAGAGCTGGTTCTGTGACACCTGAGGTTAGAGAGCTGCAAAGACAAGTGTGAGCATTGCAAGAAGAGATTCGCAGAGGAATGAATCTTAATGTCAGAGACGAAAGCGAGGATGAAGCCGAAGAAGAATATCAAGAAGGAGAAGCTGAAATTGTGAACCAGGAGGAAGAAAGACTTTTTTGGGCAATTTCCAAGATTGGGAAAAGACTAAAGATTGAGGTTCCTACATTTTTTAGAAATCTTAACCCAGAGGAATTGATCAACTAGATCAATGAATGTGAGAAATATTTTGAGTACGAAGATGTTGAGGATCCTGATAGGGTCAAATTTGCGAAGGCCAGACTAAAAGGTCATGCGAAGATCTAGTGGCAAGAAATTCAATTGGAGCAAAATAGAAGAGGGAAAGATAAAATAAAAAGATAGGATCGGATGGTGGATAAATTGAAGCGACAGTTCATTCTTGTTGATTATGAGCTTGACCTACTGAAGAAAATGCAGAGTTTGAAGCAAGTAGGAAGATCTATTCAGGAGTATACAGAGGAGTTCTATCGACTTCTCATCAGAACAGGCCATGCAAAAGCTGATAAGGAGAAAGTTGCCCGATACCTTAAGGGGTTAAGGCCAAGCATTCAGGAGGAGGTGAATCTGGTTCGAATGAACAGTATTGAAGAGGCATACCAGTTTGCCCTAAAAGTAGAGGAAAAGCTGAACAAGAAGTTTCAGAGCAGACAAAATGGAAGAGGTCGCGGTGGATGATCTGGTGGACGGTCATATGGTGGCCAAAATGAGGATCTAAAAAAGAAGGATGAGGCCAGTAGCAGTCAGAATCAATGAGGAAATAATTCCAATCACTTCCAAGATTAGAATAATAGAAATCAGAGAGGAAAAGGAAGAGGACAAAGATCTGGAAGAGGTGGCTTCCATGGAACATGTTTTCACTATGGAGAAGAAGGTCATAGGGCATTTGAATGTCCTCAGCGCCAAGGCAGAATAGACAGGAGAAATGAAGGCCAGGCCAGAGTTGCACATGTAGATGAAGATGCCAGATCATCAAATTCTGAAAATGCTGAAAGAGGAGAAACGTTGATTAACAGAAGAGTCATGTTGAGTGGTGAGAATGAACCTGAGCAAAGGAGGAGCCTGTTTCACACTCGGTGCAAGTGTGAGGGTAAATGCTGTGATGTGATTATTGATAGTGGAAGCACTGACAATTTGGTGTTAGAAGAGATGGTGACAAAGTTGAAGCTCAAGAGAGAGAAACACCCACATCCATATCGGATTGCCTAGGTCCAGGATGACCATAAGGTCATGGTCAGTGAACAGTGCCTGGTAAAGTTCAAGATCGGTGGGTACCAAGATGAGGTACTATGTGATATCATCTCTATGGATGCATGTCATATGTTATTGGGTAGACCATGGCAGTTTGACAGATGTGCTGTACATGATGGTCATGCGAATACCTATTCCCTGACAAAGGATGGAGTGCGACACAAGCTAAAGCCATTGAAGGAGACCGAAGAAAAGGTATGTGGTAATGCAAGAATAACATTTTTTGATGGAAGAAAATTCCTAGATGGTATGAGGCATGAGCATGTGTGTTTTGCTTTAATTCCAAAAGTTGGTAAAAAAGAAGTAGAGGATGTACCTGTAGAGGTTGCAGATTTGTTGAATGAGTTTCAGGATATTGTATCTGATAATGTACTTGATGGATTACCACCGGTAAGGAAGATCAGTCATCAGATGGATTTGATTCTAGGAGCTAATTTGCCAAACAAGGCAGCACATAGAATGACACCAACAGAAAGTGAAGAGTTGAAAAGATAAGTACATGAGTTATTGCAGAAGGGGTTGATTCGAGAGAGTCTGAGTCCTTGTGCTGTACCAGCGGTATTAGCACCAAAGAAGAATGGTGAATGGAGGATGTGTATAGATTCTAGGGCAATAAATAAGATCATAATCAAGTACAGGTTTCCATTGCCACGAATGGATGATATTATGGACTGTTTGAGTGGAGATGTGTATTTCTCAAAGATAGATCTGAAGAGTGGATATCACCAGATTCAGATCAGAGAAGGAGATGAATGGAAGACTACCTTCAAGACAAAGGAATGACTGTACGAGTGGTTAGTTATGCCTTTTGGGCTAACCAATGCACCGAGCACTTTCATGTGGCTCATGAATGAGGTTCTGAAAGAATTTCTGGGTAAGTTTGTCATTGTTTACCTAGATGATATTTTGATCTTTAGTAAGACATTGGATGAGCATATGATGCATATTCATGTGGTATTTGAGAAGTTGAGAGAAGAGAAATTGCTGATTAATTTGAAGAAGTGTAGTTTTGTGAAGAAAGAGTTGGTGTATTTGGGGTTTGTAGTTTCAGGAGAAGGTCTAAAAATGAACTCAGAGAAGGTACAGGCTATCCTTGAATGGCCTACTCCAAGGAGTGCTACTGAGGTAAGATCTTTTCATGGTTTGGCTAGCTTTTACAGAAAGTTTATCATAAATTTTAGCAGTATTTGTGGACCCTTGACTAAAACAATGAGAGGGGATAGAAAAGAGTTTAAGTGGACTAATGGGGCAGAAAAGAGTTTTCAATTGTTGAAACAAAAAGTTATAGAACAACTAGTTTTAGCACTTCCAGATTTTAATAAGGTGTTTCAAGTAGATTGTGATGCTAGTGGTACTGCAATAGGAGCTGTTATGAGCCAAGAAGCTAAACCTGTTGCTTATTTGAGGAAAAAATTAAATGATGCCAAGAGAAAATATTTTGTGTATGATCAGAAATTTTATGCTATAGTTCAGACATTGAAAAAGTGGAGGCACTATCTGCTTCCTAAGGAGTTTGTTTTGTATACTAATCGTCAAGCTTTGCAATATTTGAATAGTCAAGAAAAATTGAATCAAAGGCATTTGAAATGGGTTGAGTTTTTGCAGAGTTATACATTTGTTTTGAAACAAAAGAGTGGAAAGTCTAATAGGGTTATAGATGCTCTTAGCAAAAAGCAACTATTGCTGACAGAAATGCAGATTGAAGTGGTTGGGTTCAAGGAACTCAAGAATTTGTATCCAGAGGATCCTGATTTTGGTGAAGCTTGGAAAGCTTGTACAGAACCTGTTACTCTAGACAGGATGAAATAGCTAGATTTTATCATCCAAGATGATATGCTATTTAGAGGGAGTCAGTTGTGCATTCCACAAAGTTCTATGAGGGAGAATCTCATCAAGGAGAAGCATAGTGGAGGATTGGCTTGAAATTTTGGTCGTGATAAAACCCTTGCTTTGGTTGGTGAGAATTATTATTGGCCACAATTGCAGCAAGATGTGAAGAAGTTTCTACAGAGTTGCAGAGTATGTCAGATGGTGAAAGGAGTGAAGCAGAATACAGGGTTGTATCAACCATTACCTATACCAGAGAGGCCTTGGGAGGATATCATCATGGACTTTGTTCTTGGTTTACCGAGGACTTAGCAGGGACACGATTCAATTTTTGTGGTAGTTGACAGATTCTCGAAGATGGCACATTTCATTCCCTGCAAGAAGACTAATGATGCTGTTCATGTAGCAGAATTGTTTTTCAGAGAAGTAGTGAGACTACATGGTTTGCCAAAGACCATAGTTTCAGATAGAGACACTAAGTTTGTTGGATATTTCTGGCGTACATTATGGAAGAAGTTGAAGATAGATTTGAAGTTTAGTTCATCACATCATCCACAGACTGATGGACAGACATAGGTGGTGAATAGAAGTTTGGGAAATTTGCTGAGATGTTTGGTTGGAGATAAGCTAACAGGATGGGATTTGATTTTACCACAGGCGGAATTTGCATACAATAATTATGTCAACAGGAGCACTGGTAAATCACCATTCCAGATTGTATATGGAAGTAGTCCAAGAAATGCATCTGAATTGAGGAAGATAGATAAAGGAGAAATAAGTAGTGCTGAAGCTAAGGATTTTGTAGAACATTTGAAGAACATCCATGAGGAGGTGAGAAAGCATATTACCAAGATGAATGTGCAATATAAGACTAAGGCAGATGAGAAAAGGAGGCATAAGGAATTTTAGGTTGGAGATGAAGTCATGGTTCATTTGCGGAAGGAGCGGTTTCTAGTTGGTACATATAAAAAGTTGAAAATGAAGAAGTTTGGGCCATGTAAGATACTGAAGAAACATGATTTAGGAAATGCATATGAGGTAGAATTGCCTACTGAGCTGAATATTTCACCAGTGTTTAACATTTTAGATTTGACAGAGTATCATGAAGGAGGTGTTGAAGATGAGGTTGTAGCAGCACAGTGGAGTATTCCAGCAACCAGTTCAGATATCAAGGAGATTGAAGACATACTGGATAGTCATGTTGGTAGAAGCACAAGGAACAGGAAATATGAAGAGTATTTGGTCAAATGGAAAGGATGACCTATTGAAGATTCATCATGGCTAACAAAGGAGGAGGTCAACCATTTTGGTTTTCCTCTGCACACCTGAGTCATGACAAGGTCACTTCTCAAATTACCCTGGGTGTCTGATGTAGGAGCATCCTGGGTGTAAGAGCAATCTTGCATCACCCAAAAATATTTTTGTTTTTGAATTCAATAAGGGCTATCTTGTGCAGAGCTGCTATTTATGAAAAGTTACTATTTTTGGTAATTTTTGTATGTGCTCAGAATGATCTGATTTCTTTCTTGGAGGTTCATTTTGGTCATATAAGTCTGCCAGTAAATTTTCATTGCCAGATCAAGTGTATATTGGAAGATATTGAAAATTTTCAGTATTGGCAGCACGGTACAGAAACTTTGAACTCAGTTTTGAAGGCTTTAGAGGCCCATGATGAGGTCAAAAATTTGGGTGATGGGCACTTGTGTGGGTCAAGCCTATAGAACGCTTCGTGGTGTTTTTGAAATAGGGTTATAATAGCCGATCGGGTCAACTGGTGATGACTTATGGTCTTCGGAAGTTGGGCCACCTGAAATGGCGAAAAATAATTTTCTTCAAAATTTCTGTTTGGGTTTCAAAGCTTATCTTGAGCCGACTATGATGTAATAAAATGTAAGATAAAATAATTTTAAATTTGGTCGACCTTATTGGCTAAAATTCTAGAACCTTCCCAGGCAGTGGAGAAATTGCCTATATAAGGAAGGCTGTATTATTGTCTTAGGCAGTTCAGAATAGTTCTGGGTAGTAGATCTGGGCAATAATTCAAGGCTTTGTCCTACAGAATATTGTAAGGGAATGCCCATGGGGCTTTGCATATTGTAATTCTGAAAGTTTTTAATTCCACATTTGTGGAGATAATAAGAAGCCAATTTTCTGTTGTTGCATATTGTTGTTGTTTCTCTATTTCTATTATGTGTTTGTGGTATTAAGGGGAGCACCCTTCATCAGGAATTTATTTTGATGACTGGCAATAAATATTTGAGGTTCATTAATTCTCAGGGAAAGTTTTCCCACAAGCATGCAAATGGGGATTCATATTTGTAGTCTTATACCTTTTTTATGTGTCATATGAGTGGAAAATATAATATGGTGGTTGATGCTCTCGGTAGAAGGCATCATTTTTTGGTTGTAATGAGCAGAAGGGTTTGCATTCTTCAAACACTATTTTTTAGCAAATGGATTTTTGTTTAAAGAATCTCAACCTTGTGTTTCATTTGGATCGAGGAGAGACAAACTAGTAAGGGAGATTCAGTCAAGTGGAATAGGAAAATACTTTGGAGGAGATGAAACCTTTGAATTGATGAATGAAATTTTTTTTGGTCAAATATGTGAAGAGATTTGTATAGTTTTGTTACTTCTTGTAGGGTGTGACAAATTGAAAAGGGAGGAAAAAAAATATTGGCCCCTACATAACTTTACTAGTACCAAAAGAACCATGGACTAATATTGCAATTGATTTTGTCTTGGGGCTACCAAGAACCTAGAGAGGATTTGATCTAGTGTTTGTAATAGTTAACCACTTTTCTAAAATGGCCTACTTGATACCTTGTAGGAAAATGAATGAATCAAGTCAAATAGACCATTTGTTCTTTAAGTAAATAGTGCAGTTACATGGTATTCCAAAAACAATAACTAGTGATCTGGACACAAAATTCTTAAGCCACTTTTGGAGAACCTTGTGGAAGAAGTTGGACAAAAAGTTGAAATACAATTCAACATACCAAACCCAAACTGATGGTCAAACAGAGGTATAAAATAGGATATGGGGTAATATATTGAAGTGCTTAGTTGGTGACAAACCAAGACAATGGGATTTAGTTCTATCTCAAGCCAAATTCTCCTAAAACTCCAACATTGATAGATTTTCTAGTAATTCATCATCTCAAATTGTGTATGGTACATATCCAAAAGGAATTGTGGATTTAATGGATTTTACTGCAAACAAATCAACTAAGATGCTACAAATTTTGTAGAAAATATTCACGAGATACATCAAGGGGATAAACACATATTGTAGACCATGACTTAACTTTATAAAAAAATTGTTGATATGCATATGAGAAAAAAAATCTTCTAGGAAGGGGATCTGGTCATGTTACATTTGTGTAAAGAGAGGTATCCTCAAGGTGTCTATATGATATGGAGGCTCCTATCCTAGAGTCAGGTTGATCCTATTCTAAGGTCACTTCCTAGACCTTCTAAGGGTTTACTCAACCCCACCCCTTTGGAGAATCCATATAACTTTTATCCTATTCACAAGGGCCTCTCTATCAATGAAAACCAAAATATTTCCTTGAACTCACTAGGGTAAGTTCGTCACAACCTTCACCATGACCATATAAACTACCTTGTAGGGATGTACTACTTCTAAACTTATCATCTCAATCATTCTTGATGCCAACTTGCAAGTTATTAATACACTTTTTATCGATTCCAAGAGTCACTAATTTAATGGCTAGCAGCCTTTTTGAGCCTCAATTAGGCCTCCTATTTTAGTTTTCTTTTAATATGTTGAAAAATTATTTACAATCCACCTAACAGACTTTTCATATTTCTAGGTTTATTGGTCTTCAAGCTATTCGTATAGTAAGGAACCTAGTTTGAGCAACTTTACAAAGGAAATTGATTATGTGCAAGTTTTCAATGGGCTAGTTCCTCGAATGGATTCATCAACCCATAATCTCACTTTCAGAGCTTCCTTAGTCCCTAACCAATACATCGAAATCAATAAATCACCACTAACAATCCATCCCTGCTATTTTTTAACCACTGTTCAGTCTTGCTCCTAGCTAGGAAACTGCCACTCTCACCTAGGGCTAGGTCTTAAAAATAGAAAACTACATCATTTGATCCCCCAAAAAAATAAATGAAATTATCATTGATTCCATTAGCCATCCTCAAATGGTCATGAAATTCCTACGGTCAGGATTCAAGCTAGATTCATTTATTCCCTTACTACTCTGTACAAACTAGTGAATTGGCTAGAAGCAAAATATTTTAAAGCTACCTTATAAAAAAAACTCAAAAAATCACACCAATGTAAAGGAAGAAAGAAAAAAAATTATTCTAACTATTTACATCGAAAAGAATGAAGTTTCAATCCATGGAATGTGAATTGCTTTTGTTGTAAGTCAAATTGTGAAGAATTTTTAAGGAATTTCAATATATTTTCTATTAATCTTGTCTCAAAATTTAACCAACCTTACAAATTTATTCTTATATGGATTAAATATGTCTTCCCTCCATGATCCCACAATTGGGTTCCATGATATGCAACTAATTTTCCACAAGATGTAACTACCATGACAAAAGTTGTCATGCAACTTTTCAAAGTTGCAAAAGTTGTCATAAAAAATTTTTAGTAACATGAACAATGTTGCACTTCCTTGTGCCAAATTAACTCCAAATAACATCATTTCCACCTATACTACAAAATTTGGAGTCATTTTTCTCATTGGGGCATATTTGGCCACCCTAACAACTTTTGGCCAACTGATGACAACTTTGTACCAAACTCACATTGCTTCACACCTTGACAAACAAACTTACATTAACACACTCCCTAGACCCCTCTAAGGTCTTTATTTCACCCATGACCTATCTGGAGTCATTACGAGAAAAAATTTCATTAGGTTATAAGACAAACCCCAATGTTGCTCCTAAAACATTCTCCCCCTATACAAAGAAAGTTAAACCACACTTGGTGATAGTAAGGCAATGTCAAATCTAGATTTCTTGAAGTCACATTATGAAACCCACATAGCCTCTAATTTTGGTAGATGTTTGAATTTTATTAGATGCTCCATGTAGACACCATGCCTAGTTTTCTTCTTCAATCTTGAGTCTCGAGTATTTTCTACCTATGGCTTACTTTTGGGTGGAAAAGGTACATTAGCAGTTACTCCCACAGCTTCATTAACTTGTTCACTCTTCTCTGTAAGAGAACCTTTATATTTAGCCAAATATTGAACATTAAGATTAAGAGATATTGCTAAATCTATAGGGAAATCTATCTTGTAAGCATTCATTCCATATTTGGTCAGTATTTTGCAAGGCCCTATTCTCCTCATTTGAATTTTAATTGGCATTCCTTTCTAAAGCTTGGCTTTTTTTAGATGGACCATTACTAAGTCCCCAAATTTAAACTAAACATCCTTCTTCTTTTCATCAACTTTGGCTTTGAGTCTTTGAGTAGCTTCTATCAAAGTTTTCTTCACTTGGTCATGCACTTCTTTTCATAGACTGGGAGAAATCTTATGTCTTCCCACTTCTACCCTCCATGCTTCCTAAATCTTTGAGTTCACAAACACCCTAGGATGTATCCCATTTACAATCTCAAAGGGGATTCTTCTTGTAGTCCTATTTGCATTGTCATTGTAGAAAAAATTTGTCTATGATAATACTTGATTCCAAACCTATCCATACTCTTTAGTCAAACACCTTAATAGATTTCCCAAGAATTTTTTAATGACCTTTGTTTGGCCATCTGTCTGAGGGTGATAGGATGATCCAAATGAGAGGTTAGTTCCTAGTCTTTTCCACAGGGTCTTCCAAAAATGGCCCATGAATTTTGTATCTTTGTTTGACAGTATGATGATAGGGAACCCATGGATTCTGACCACCTCCATAAAGAACAAGTGTGATATGTAGCCAGCATGATGTGTAGTATTTTAAAGAATGAAGTGACCCATCTTTCTAAAAATGTCAAAAACTACAAAGATACTATCCAAAACAGTGTTAGTTCTTGGTAATCCAACAATAAAATCCATGCTTATACATTCCCATGGCCTATTGGGAATTGGTAATGGCTGATAGAGATCGGATTTGAGGTAGTTCCCTTAGCCTTTTGACACATAATGTATTGTTACACATAACTTCTAACATCCTTATGCATACTATGCAAACAATAGAACCCATGGACTAATTGAGGTGTCTTGTTCATACCAAAATGCTAAGACTACCATTATTATTTTCTTGAATGAGATTTTTTCTCATGGATCCTCTAGGCACACTCAATTGACTACCTTTGAACAAAATCCCATTTTGTAGGGTATAGTCTGCATATTGACTATGAAAATGATTATTGAATTCACTACATACCTTGTATGCCTCAACAAAATCCTCATCCTCCTTGTAAAGGTTCTTGAAACTCTCCACCCCTATACTCTGCAAGTGCACTTCTTGCATTATGAGAAGCCATCTTCTTAATGCATCAGAAACCTTGTTACTTTGAACCTTCTTGTGTTTGATAGTAAAGGTGCATGTTTGTAGAAATTCTATCCATTTGATGTGACTATGACTTAGTTTGTCTTGTGAATTGATGAATCTCAATGCTTGGTTATCTGTAAATACCATAAAATCCTTGGGTAATAGATAGTGCCTCCATTTTCTAAGGGCTTGAACTAATCCATAAAGTTCCAAGTCATATAAGGAGTATTTCTTTTTATCCTCATTTAACTTTTCACTATTAAAAACCAATGGTCCATTATCCTAGGTTAAAATAGCTCCTACAGCTTCTATGCTACTTGCATCACATTCTAAGGTGAATAGTTTGTCAAAGATAGGGAAAAACCAATATTGGTTAGGTGGCTACTCTCTTCTTCAAAACATCAAACCCTTGGTTTGATTCTTTGGTCCATTTGAACTTAGTTCTCACACCACCCTTAATTGTATCTAATATTGGAGCACATATTTCACTAAAATTTCTAACAAATTTCCTATATAATTGAGCTAATCCATGGAAGCTCCTTACCTTAGTACCTATTTTAGGGGTAGGCCAGTTGAGTATGGCTTCAATTTTTCTAGGTTCAATCTTCAAATTGCCTTGTGAGATAACAAATCCTAGGAAGACAAGTTATTTTTTCATGAATTCATATTTCCAAGCTAATAGTTAATTTCTTCTCATGCAATCTTCCTAACATGATCTCCAAATGTTTAAGGTGTTCTTCTCTAGTCTTGATAAATATGAGTATATCATCAAGATATACCACTACATACCTTCCAATGTCATCCTTCAACACTTCATTCATCAGCCTCATGAATGTGCTAGGGGCATTGGTAAGCCCAAATGGCATGAAAAGCCATTCATATAAACCTTCTATGGTCTTGAAGGATCTCTTACACTCATCCCCATCCTTTATTATAATTTGATGGTACCCACTCTTCAAGTATATTTTGGTCAAGTATTGTGCCCCTCCAAGACAATCCATCAAGTCTTCTATTCTAGGAATTGGAAATCTATATCTAATTGTTATCCTATTAATTTCCCTTGAATCAGTACAAAATCTCCACTTACCTCCTTTCTTGGGTGCTAATACCACTGGTACTACACATGGGCTTATGCTTTTCCTCACTAATCCTTGATCAAGTAGCTCTTGCACTTTCCTTGCCACTTCCTTATTCTCTTCAGGAGTCATCATGTAAGCAACTTTATTTTTTAATGATGCCCCCAATGTGAAGTCTATTTGGTCACTCACTCTCCTTTGAGGGGGTATAGTTGTAGGTGATTGATCAGTGACAATATCCTTGAACTGATCCAAGAGTTTTTGTAAATATACAGGTAAAGGTGTTTGTTTATTTTTCTCCTCCTCCTTAGGTTTGACAACAATAGAAAAACATACTCCATCTTCCTTCTTGATGCCATTTAGGAAATATTTTCCACAAACAATCAACACATTAGGACCACTAGATTTAGTCTCTCCTTCATCCACCAAAGATTGGATCTTATATGTTACCCCATTCTTCTAAAATGAGTATGAGTTCTTCTCACCATTGTGCATGGCCTTACTTTCAAATTGACATGGCTTTCCTAATAGTAGATGGCATGCATCCATGGGTAGAACATCACATAAAATATTATCCATATAACATCCTATTGCAAACTCAACCCATGCCTATTCATTAACCAGTACATGGTGCCCCTTATTTAGTCATGTAACCCTATATGGATGATCATAAGGTATTTTAGCCAATCCTAGTTTTCCCACTGCTTCTTTTGAGATTGAATTATTAGTTGACCCTGAGTCTATGGTAAATTTACATACCTTTCCAAGTATTTTGCATCTAACCTTGAAAAGAGACCTCCTTTTCTTTGGCTCCTCCTTAGATGGTTCTTTGATTGGGATCCTTCTTATGATCAAGTTATCACCATTCTCAGAGTCAAGATTTACCTTGAAGGGGACTTGAAAATACTAGTGTCTTCTTGCATATAGTTTACCCTATTCTTTGATTGGAGAATATGTCTTCTTAGGGTACCTATATCTAGGATGACCCAATTGGTTACAATTGTAACATTTCATGTTTGCAAATTGAGAACCTCTACTAGAGCCTCCAAATCTTCCTCTGCTATTGCTATTTGGACCTCTTCCTCTACTGTAACTTCCTCTACCACTAGATTCACCACTTTTCTCTATCAGTTTATTTTCTCCTTTATATATTGTGTCATTTCCTCTTCCTCCATAGCTGCCTCTATGTCCTCTTGTGTCTCTGCCTCTACCTCTACCCCTGCTACTTGAATCTTGTTTCTTCATGCTCTTCTCTTCCACCTTGAGGGAAAGTTGATAACATTTGTGTATGATATTGAGGCTTAAGAGACTAATATCGTCATGTTTGTTCCATCTTAGGCAATTAAAATATATTTCTACCTTGATGCTTTTATCCTCCACTACCTTAGACCTCAAACATAGTTTATGAAACTCTTCAGTGTAAGAGCTTACATCAACATCCCTTTGTCTCAAATTTTGTCTCTTCTTGTGCAACTAAATTTCATAATCCTCAGGCATATATGCTTATTCAATTTTGGCCACCATTCCCTTCCAAGTGGCTATTGGACTATTACCTTATTTTCCTCTCTCTATTTGAACAAATTTCTACTATGTTAAGGTAGCTCCTCTTAGTCTTGACTTGGCCACTTTACCCTTTTGGGCCTCACTCACCCCATCACATTTGAAGTGATTTTCTAGACCTTCAATCCAATCCATCACTTGGTCCGGTTCCATCTTACCACTAAAAATAGGTATTCCCTCTAAGGATTTTCCACTCATGGCCTTCAAGTCTCTAAGAAAAGGTTCTTCTTGGATGACAGGGTCCAACTCAAGGACCTCATCTTCTACTACCATTGCATTAACTTTCCCTTCTTGTCCATCTATTTTTCCACTAACTTCTTTAGTTTTTACCTCTACTTCACCTAGCTTGAAGTCTACTTTCTCTAATCTTTCTCTGAGAAATCCATTTTCCTCTTCTTGATCTTCTACCTTCTTTTCCAAGTCTGCATTGGTTACCATTATTGATTCACCAACTGACTCTAACATGTACTATACACTTTGCCCAAATATTTAAGTGCTTTGATACCAATTTGATAGGGAGGATCCTATCCTAGAGTCAGCTTGACCCTATTCTAAGGTCACTTCCTATACCTTCTAAGGGTTTACTCCTTAACCCTACCCCTTTGGAGAATCCACACAAATTTTATCCTATTTACAAGGGCCTCTCTATCAATGAAAACCAAACTCTTTCCTTGAAATCACTAGGGTAAGTTCACCACAACTTTCACCATGACCATATCAACCACCTTGCAGGGATGTACTGCTTCTAAACTTGTCATTTCAATCATTCTTGATGCCAATTTGCAAGTTCTTAATACACTTTTGTTATGGATTCAAAGAATCACTAATTTAAGGGATAGTAGCCTTTTTTAGCCACAATTAGGCCTCCTATTTGTTTTTTTCCTTCAATAACTTGGAAAAATTCTTTACAAGCCACCTAAAAGACTTCCATTCTAGATACCCTTTTCAAAGTTCTTTCATATTTCTAGGGTTTCTGATCTTCAAGCTATCCATACAATACGGAACCCAGTTTGAGAAACTTTACAAAGGAAATAGACTATCTGCAAGTTTTCAATGGGTTAGTCCCTCAAATGGATTTATGAACCCCTAAGATCACTTTCAGAGCTTCCTTAGTCCCTAATCAATACATCCAAATCAATAAATCACCACTAATAATTCACCATTGTTGTTTTTTCAACCACTATTCAATCTTGTGTTAATATGATCTAGAATAGTAGAGAGGGGGGGGGGGGGGGGTGAATTAGTTGTTCTTAGGTCCTAATGTATAAAACAAACTTAAAATTTTTTCCTTAAATTAGATCCAATAACCAAAACAAGCTTGGTCATCACTGATTCAAAGATAGAAACATATAACAATGCAGTCCACTACCCAGCTATAACTTAACTTGTAAAACACAGAAATATTCAAACCAAAACATTCACACAAGTATTAACACCAGGATTTATAGTGGAAACCCAATTTGGGAAAAACCACTTTGTAACATGCTACTATTATTTTCACTCTTCTGAGTGAGCTCGGTTAAAAGCCAACCCTGTCAAAGGTTACAATACACACTGTCAGGTGTGACCCGGTTAAAGGATTTCAATCACCCTGTTAAAAGTGAGCCTTGTCATAGGACTTACATACATTCCATTAGAATGAAACCTTGTTCAAAGGATTTAACATATGAATGTTAGGTCAACCTCTGTTAAAAGGATTTTGACTATTACAATGGTTAGAAAGTAGTAGCAATATTTATTTGAAAAATATAAAACTCACTTTGCAAATATCAAATCCAATTCCGTACACTAATGCTGGTTTACTGACTTTGAAACTTTGCCACCTCCATCTCTGATCTTCTTGAAACTTTTCTTCAAGCAACCATCACAATTCTCCTTCAGCTTTTTCTACTTATACAGTCAATAAAACTTTACTAATCTTCCAACATTCTATTTTTCACCCCATGCATATTCATATCCAATGCTCAGGTTCCCTTTAATACTTTCCTCAATTAGGTTAACTCATCTTATGCCACTCAATCTCATTCATAGATCTTAGGGTTAGGTCAGAGTCATTGAATCTACCTGCTTCATGTCCTTCGGCTTCATTTCTAGAATCATCTCAAATCTCTTAAAGATTTACAATAAAATGTTTTACAGTGCATTTAATGCTTTCAAATAATCAATAAATAAAGTCAACATGTTTTACATAATCCAAGAATTCAATAATGTCGGCTCCAAAACTAAATTCTCTTAAAATATAAAAATGCTGATGCTCGGTCAATACTGTGATCAACTACTCGATCTTTATGTAGAAAGCTCGGTCATTAGTAGAAATGTTTCCTCAGCTTATACAGTCTTCCTTGGCAATTAACTGTTGTTCGGTCGACACTAAAATTTTGCTCGACATACATTGACTCGATCGACACTAACATTACTCAGCTTAAACATGATTTATCCATTCTTTGCTCAGTCAAGCCTACTAGTTTAGTCTTTAGTTTTACTAGTATAAACAATAGATTGTCTCATCATTGTACAACATAGTCAAGTACACTTTGTAGTATCAAGATAACTCAACCTTTCCCTGGGTGCTATTGTTACCAACCTTGCCTATCCCCTTAGCAACACTCAAATAGATATAGTACTTTCCTAAGTAGCAATAGTCTTACCAATTAAGATTTGACATCAATGACAATACAACAATTGTTTCAATTGTAGTTTCCAACATCTTTCTTTTAGCAGAACAATAGTATCTGCTAGCAATTGGCAGTAACTACACAACGACATGATCTTGTTAATTTAAATAGAAATGGAGTGAAATATATGAGGAGACCCGCCCAATTGAAGTGTAAACTAAAAATAGTATATACCAAAGTGTAAACTAAAACTGAAAACAAAATCTCACTCAGATAAATTGGTACACATTTATACTCATAACAATATCCTTATTCTTATTGTTTAATGGAACAAATTTTGACCTTGATATATTATCCTTTTCCATCAATCTTAGATATTTTTTGTTTCTTATTTTTAAGATGCTTGGTTCTAATGAGTTAATATTTGATTCCAACATCCTACTTACTTCCTTTTTGGTGGATTTCCCTACGAGTCTACCTCTCCTTGGGTTTCTAGGAATGTTATCAATGTTTCCCTTTGACATAGAATTTCCTTTTGAGGAAAGTTTGTCTTTGTTGATTAGATCTACCAATCTTACATGAATACTTTTCTATACATTCTCTATAGTTTTATTATTATTAGAGGATGAGTTGATAATGTTTATAAGTTTTTATTCTACTATCTCATCATACTCCCTCAGATTTGCATTGTCAACATTTTTTTTTTCTTCTTTTCTCTAATATTATTCATTGTATCCATCATTCCCTCTGCCAAAAATTGATCTGCTATTTCCTCTATAATTTTTGTATGGACCTCTTCCCAACATCATAGTATGAATCTTGTCATTTATTGATTACTTATGTTTGATATTTCATATGCATTTGATATCTATCCATTTTCTCTATTGGGAACCATCCTTCTCCCCTTGAAACATCTAAGTTCATGAGAGCATCCTTTCTTCCTATATTCTTGAAGCATTTGCAATCTTGGGATTCCATTCTTTTCAAATTGTGTTTCTTTTTAATCATGATGATTTGATCCAATCTCAAGATCTCAAATATGCCCACATATCCAAGCCCCTCAATGTATGACTTATTCTTAATCCAACGTTCCTTAGAAAATTGATATTTCTTTTCTTCATACCCTGGATGTCTAGTAGTGAATAGTTTTCTTTCCTGTAACCTAGTGCAATAGTGAGTCTATCTCTAAAATAGCGACTAGAGAAAGAACATGATTTTTGTTAATCTCTATTGAGCATTTTAGGTTGTCATTAGTATCAAAGGATAGTAAACAGGTCGGTCGGTAACCAGAAGTAAGACAGAGCAATCAGTAAGGTATCTACACCGAGCATCACAAAGTTAACCAAGCACCAAAGACACTGACACTGACGGTTAGTAAATAATGAGCATCGTAGTATACACCAAGCAGATTATACAGTGTTTACTGATGATCACAAAAAATGACATAGTAATCTGAAATGGCACATTCTTCTATGCAAATAGTTACAACAGATTGTAAAATGGTTTACCAAGATCGAGGAGCATTTATTGTAAATAGATACTCATTAAATGTAATGTTTATCTTATTGTAATAGTTGATCTAGGTTATTTTGCACTGTAGATCTTAGGGTTATGATTATTTTTGTAACCTAATTTTTTCTAAGGTGACAAAATAGAACACTATATATTTTGTTTTCTCACACCATGTTATAAGGTTGGGTGAACTAATATATATGAATCATGGAGCACTTGAAGAAATTGCCTATCTTCAAGACAATTAGTTTACTGAGCAGAATAGAGCACAAAGGATATCAGATTGAGCAGAATCAGAGAAGGCAACTGAGCAGAATAGAATAGAGAATCATCACTGATAAGGTGATATTTTGATGAGCACTTATAGATATGTTTCATACAATTGAGTTGTCAACTAGAAGATATTTACCTATTACTTTCTGACAATTGTGATAGAGTTTTGATATATCTCTTAACAAAGTAGACTTAACAGTCTTATGTAAATCTCTTAACCGAGTACACACTTCATTGGTGTTGTTTAAATCCTATAACTAGGTATATCTAGCTGATCTAATATGTTACTCCTAACAGGATAAGATCACCAGAAGTGATCAAACTTGTAGCCTTAACAGGCAAACCTTTTCTAACTGAAGTAGTGAAGAATTTGTGGGTGTCATCCCCACCGCAATTTTTACCTTCTTACAAGGGTTTCTGCGTTACCAAAATACTTGTGTTATGTGATTGTCATATTGATTTCATGTTGTTTACTTTCTTAAGTTAACTAGATGATTGATTTATACAATTATATTCAAGTTATTTTGATCGATTATCATAGTATTCAGTTATAGATTAGAAAGGTTTTTAAAAGTAAAGTTTTGTAGGCACTGATCCACCCCTCCCCTCTCAGTACCTATCTCTCCTAATTCCAACAATTGGTATCAGAGCATAGTTCTCTTGTTGAACAGTCTAACCACTGAAGGGTAAAGATCTAAGTCATGGACAGATACAAAACAAGACTATTGAGAATCAGAAGATAAAAATACATATGTTTGTGGAATAGTATAAACAAGCTAGGAAGAATTGAAGAAATTACTAGTTGAAAGGAAGAACCTTGCAATTCAACTAAATGAAATCAGTTATCATGAAGAACCTATTGATAAAATATTTGATCATATTGGATCAAGCTCTGGAAGCATCTCTAACGGATCTGAAAGCATAATCTTTGATTTATCTGATAAGAATCAACATCTATCTGAGCAAGTGAAAGCACTTCAAATTGGTCATGAATCTCAAATGGTGAGAATGGTGGAAATCATGAAAAATGCTAGACAAGCTAAACAAGATTGGAATTTGGCTATTGAAGACCAAAGACTAATGACTGAACAACTTCAAGCAAAAGAAAGTGAAATTCAGAGACTCATTGATCGTCACTTCCAAGTATCAAATCAGATGATGACGGTCAATCAAGAAATGAACCGAGTAAATGGAGAATTATCAAGAAGACTTGAAGATGTTACAATACTCAGAGAAGATAATGAAAAACTAAGAAATGAAATAAAGACACAAAAGCAACACAATGAAATGATGAAGATAGCTAAGGACAGTTCTAAAAAGATTAATGATTTCCTGACTAATCAGAGGAGATTCGAAAGTAGAACAGGTATAGGCTACACTAGTGAAGGTGAATCATCACAACAAAATGAAAAAGTCAACAACAATAAAACTTAGAAACCTAAAGTGATGACATCTTACCACTGTGGAAAACCAAGACATACATCTAATGTGTGTAGAAGCAAAGCACAAGGTAAACCTCTTGTCATTCCTAAGTTCAATGGATATTGCTATTATTGTGGTAAGTTTGGACATCCAGCTTATGAATGTAGAGCTAAGAAGAATGACATTGCTAATAATACTACTGAGGAGAAAATATGCTATACTTGTAATAAGCATGGACACACTGGAAGGTGAAAATGAAACAAGTCTGGACACCTAAAGAGAAACTACAATGAAAACCATATGAACCGAAGAGACAAGGTAACTCATATGTTTGGGATTATAATACATGGACTAATTGTACTGTATGTGGTCAGTATGGACATATTGCAGCAAACTACAATAGAAAGAGTTGGATTGGACAATCAAGAAACTAGACAAATGTAGGAGTGGCATGTATGCACTATCACAAGATCAATCATTTAATCAAGAAATGCAGAGACCGAGCACCAGATGAAAACCATATATTTGAAAGTGGATCTAACATTGCAGAAATTAGGAAGTTAAGGAACATAATGTGGAAGAAGGCATCTAACGAGAATGCTGAGTCAAGTAACACTATCGGTGAAACCTCATCCACTCGATTGGGTGACATCAGTACCTCCACTTAAGATGAAAAAGGTATGTATGGAACTAACATTTTAAATGATCATATTTTACATACAGTTCCTTATATATGATGCACAAAGACCAAATCTACATGAATAAAGATGCACCATGGTTTATGTGTTATAAGTTTACAAATGTCATATAGTCGGTAAAAGAAGAAATGTGAGTTGGTTACCTATCGGTAATCACTATACAAGGTTAACCGACAACAATGCAAACTGATGAAGAAATTTTATGTTAACCGAGAAAAAGAAATTGTAGATATTACCAAGCTGACAGCTATTTTGTATCAGAAGTTAGGTCACACATTTATTGCATCAAAGTTTGAGTGGGAATATCAAAAATCTATAAATACGTGAAAATAGAGTTGATTGTTACATTGCGACTTCGAAGAATAGAAATTTTATAGAGAAGAGTTCGAGCTAGAGATTTTCAGAAAAGATTCCAAGCTACTATAGATCAAACTGATGACAATTCTTCGACGATAAAAAGTAAGTTCATCTTCCTACTGAACACTGGTTATCTATTATTTTCTGAAACCCTAGAAATAATTTATGGCATCGACATCGACTGCAAGAAAATTGTAGAACATTGAGGAGGAAGTAGAATTAATTGTTAGCGCACATTTTTTCGAGGAGAAATTCAAACCTCATCCCAAGGTCACAGCACAAACAGATGATATGGGTGCATTTTCTAGTATTCCACATAGGGTTTTGTTGACAAAAGGCGTTAGGGCCTACATTCACTGCAAGATTGGTGAAGTATGTGATTTTGAAACCATTGCTACTTATCAGCAAGTTTTTGGAATGGATGGTATGATTAATGCCGAATACAAGAAGATTGAGGAGTCAGGGTTACGGTGTTTCACATACTTCCCACAATCCTTCCACAATGACTAGATAAGAATTGTGCTAACCAGATTTCATGATGGAAAATTTTGGTTAGATAAACCTATTGAGGTCACCAAGAACATTATCAATAGGGTTACTGGGTACCCTACAATCGAGAAAGCCAAAGCCTTTCAAAGTTCATCTCATCCTGACATAGAAAAGAACACTGGAGCTTAATGGGAAGGTAGGGCACTGAAGATATCAACTATTAAAGATCCAGCAGTAAAATTCATAGCTCATGTCATCGAGTACAATTTTTTCCAATCTAGTAGACCAAATAGTGTACCCTTTAGCACCGTGGACATGGCTTACAAAATTGTGAAGAAAGATCACCAGGTTGATCTTGCCAAGCTACTACTACACCAACTGCATGACAATATGAAGACAATAAAATCAAGGATGTCCAATACATGCAAGTACGGATCATTCCTTGTATGTAAATTTCTCTATCTACAAAAATATGTACTGGGTATCGGTAAAGTAAACTGGCAATCGAACAAACCGATAACTGCACAAATTGGTGAAATCATGAAAAGTCTAGGAAATAATCTGAATAAGGAATTCAATGCATATTTCAAGGAATTTCAAACAAAGATGCAACAAAGGAGTAGAATTCCAAAGGAATTAGTAAGTAAATTTGAAGATGATATATGCTTTGTAGTCAGCACAAACCACTCAATGATAAAGGCAGCAGAACCGAGAACAAAATGACTAGCACTGATGGGATATGAAATGAATCATGATTTTGCTTTGAAATCTATCAATACATTACTGACATTCCCGATAGACATCACTGCCAGTAGGTTTGGTGTATATGAGGAAGCTAAGTCCAGAATCACAATGGACATAGAGATCAGAAAAATGTCTAGAAGGGCAAAGAAAATGAGAAAAGATCTTACAACAAAATATGGAACTACATCTGACTCACCTAAGGAGTCACCGGTTGATGAGGCAACCGAAGGTCAATTACAGTTGGCTGACAAGCCCTATGATAGTGAGGAAACTGAGTAAGACAAAGAAAAGCATCACACACCAGTTCCTCCCACCAATGATGAACAAGATATGCAGCTACCAGAACCTGAAGGAATGAAGACACGTTCCTCAACTAGTGCACAATCCACCAAGCAAGTAGAAGTAGTAAAAGTAGAAAAAAGAAGAGCAACTAAACTGACCAGGAAATATGTTAAGAGAAAGAGCAAGAAAGTAGCTGAGACACCGAAGAAAAAGAGGAAATATATAAGAAATAAGGAAGATCTAGAGGATATTGAAAACAAAAATGATCCTGATCAATTCAAGTTAGTTCGTAATAGGGAAAGTACTATAGAAGAAATAATTGAAGATATAATTGAAAATGGAAATCTTATAGATCGAGGCATAGGCAAATTTGACAAAATGTCAATTGAGGACAAGACAAAGATAGAACATGCTATTGTCCAAATGATGATTAAATTCAAGAGAGTACCAATGGAATTCGCATGTCAATTTCCAAAAGAACTTGATCAGAAAATAAGTGAGAGATGGGCTATTGCACTAGATACAGAGAAAAGGAAAAGAGAACGGTCACTAAGCTGCGTTGCCTCACACTTTAGCTATGCTGTGGTAGTTGAATACATGACAAAGTATCATGCTAGATTTCTATTCAAGAATAGAGCTATGCAGATCATGGATGAGAATGTGGATGATATGGATGTCATATGTGATTCTCTATGGAGATCAATTTTGAAAGCAGAAGAGAAAGCTGAACAGGAAGAATTCCTAAAACTGTCTAAGAAGAGACACAGTTCAAAATATAAAGGTATTTTCATTGATGATAACAAAGATAAGAAAATAGAAGACACCGGTATATTAGTTACTAAGGTAATTGATATCACCGAACAAAAGGAAGAAATCAAAATTTCACAGGATGCACCAAATCAAGTTAAGATCCACTTGCAAAAGAAAACCGATGATGATGCACTCATTGAGGACATCACTAATGATGATCTTGATGATGAGGATGACAAAGATGTGACAATTGCACTATACAAAGATGAAGCATTAAACATTGATAGTGTGCTCACATCTCTACTGAGTGAACTACCTGTACTTGCAGAGCTAGTTGAAATAATTTCACAAGTACAACCTGATGTGTCTCATCCTAAACCAAATAAAGATACAACTGAGATTCAAGAAATTGAGCAACCTACAGATACACATGAGCCTAACAAATGAGAGGCACAGTCTACAGAAACAAAGGAACCAGAAGAAACAAAGTCAATTGAGGTGAACCCACCTGACACTACAACCAAGACTCCCACACAATCTATCGAGGAGTAGAAGAAGGATGATACAGTGTTAATTGGGAAAGATACTCTGAGAAGTGAAGAAAAAGCTATTGTCATAAGTGAGAAGAAGTCACGTCTTGCCCAAAAGAAGAAGAAGAAGAAGAAAGCCAAAGGGTAGGTCACCATTGATGAAGTTATCATTATACCAGAATGTGACCCGAGAACCCTAAACCCTGAGGAAATAAGTAGATATGGGGAATTATGTTCAAGGAAAGAGGCACAAGAGAAGTTAAGGCAAGAACAAAAATGTAAAGAAGTGTTAAATGATGTGAGGGATATTTTGCAAAAAATAGTACCAAAAACAAATATTGATGAGAATACTCCTCTCTTAGATCAACTTGCCACACTTGCCGATAAAATCAATGCCCCTGATATAGATGCAGACAAAAGAATAGAAGAAAGGGCATAATCAAAGATTTAGAACAAATTGGCAGAAATGATTAGCAGAGAAGTGGCACTGAACAAGGTAAAATTATTTAAGGTCATTACCAAGGTCAAATCTATCACCCAGATAATCTGTCAACTTCTAATCAAGCTGTGTACTTTAGATACCTTCACTGTAGAAGTTAGTGAAAAGATAAAAGGTTTAGAAGAAGAGATAAAGTTGAGTACACAAGCAGCTATCACTGAGCTAACTACTTTCTTAAAGCATATTAATCAAGTTCAGGAACTCTGATAGCTGATAGCAGACTTAAGGAAACAAGAAGCACACATCACCGATTAGGTTATAGATTTACAAATAGAACTCACTCCTTACCTGAAAAATTTTGAAGCACACATTGTCAAAGCTTAAAAATTTGTGGCAACAGTAGAGATTTTAGTGTTGGATAATATCTTTGACATGCATGGATAAGTAAGTCTTGAGCAAATTGCTCTTACCAACTTGAAAGAGGAATGGGACAACCTCTTAGAGTCTGTAAAGAGAACCCAGCCACACATTTTTGATAAGATGTAAGTATACATTATATATTTTTTTTGCATTTGGCATTATTATCAAAAAGGGAGAAACCATGTATATGCCAAATACGTATACTTTGATATGTATATTACATACTACCAAGAGTATACACCGAGGGGGAGTACTCTGCACTTAGAAATTTTTGTTCTGGATATGTATATGGCAGAGACATAAGGAACATATAGAAACATTTTGTCTATATACGTTCAAAGTTTTGATACTAATGCCAAAAGAGGAGATTGTTAATCTCTATTGAGCATTTTAGGTTGTCATTAGTATCAAAGGACAATAACCAGGTCAGTCGGTAACCAGAAGTAAGACAGAGTAGTTGGTAAGGTCTTTACACCAAGCATCACATAGTGAACCAAGTACCAGTGACACTGACACCGACGGTCAGTAAACACTGAGCATCACAGTATACATGGAGTAGATTATGCAGTGTTTACCGATGATCATAGAAAATGGCATAGTAATTTGAAATGACACATTCTTCTATGCAAACAGTTACAATAGATCCTAATATGGTTTACCAAGATTGAGGAGCATTTATTGTAAATAGATACTCATTAAATGTAATGTTTATTTTATCATAATAGTTGATCTAGGTTATTTTGCACTGTAGATCTTAGGGTTATGATTATTTTTGTAACCTAATTTTTGCTAAGGTGGGAGAATAGAACACTATATATTTTGTTTTCTTAAACCATGTTATAAGGTTGGGTGAACTAATATATATGAATCATGGAGCACTTTTGGAAATTTCCTATCTTCAAGACAATCAGTTTACCGAGCAGAACAGAGCACATAGGATATCAGATTGAGCAAAATCAGAGAAGGCAACCGAGTAGAATAGAACAGAGAATCATCACAGATAAGGTGATATTTTGATGAGCACTTATAGATCTATTTCAGACAATTGAGTTGTCAACTAGAAGATATTTACCTATTACTTTCTAGCAATTGTGATAGAGTTTTGATAAATCTCTTAACAGAGTAGACTTAACAGTCTTATCTAAATCTCTTAACCGAGTACACACTTCATTAGTGTTATTTAAATCCTATAACTAGGTAGATCTAGCTAATCTAATATGTTACTCCTAATAGGGTACGATCACTAGAAGTGACCAAAACTTCTAGCCTTAACAGGAAAACATTTTCTAACTATAGTAGTGAAGAATTTATGGGTGTCATCCCCACCATAGTTTTAACCTTCTTACGAATCTGAAAGCATAATCTCTGATTTATCTAAAAAGAATCAAAATCTATCTGAGCAAGTGAAAGCACTTCAAATTGGTCATGAATCTCAAATGGTGAGAATGGTGGAAATCATGAACAATGCTAGACAAGCTGAACAAGATCAGAATCTGGCTATTGAAGACCAAAGACTAATGACTGAACAACTTCAAGCAAAAGAAACTGAAATTCAGAGACTCACTGATCTTCACTTCCAAGTATCAAATCAAATGATGAGAGTCAATCAAGAAATGAACCGAGTAAATGGAGAATTATCAAGAAGACTTGAAGATGTTGTAATACTCAGAGAAGATAATGAAAAACTGAGAAATGAAATAAAGGCACAAAAGCAACACAATGAAATGATGAAGATAGCTAAGGACAGTTCTAAAAAGATTGATGATTTCCTGACTAATCAGAGGAGATTCGGAAGCAGAACTGGTATAGGCTACATCGGTGAAGGTGAATCATCACAACAAGATGAAAAAGTCAACAAAAATCAAACTCCAAAACCTAAAGTGATGACATGTTACCACTATGGAAAACCAAGACATACATCTAATGTGTGCAGAAGCAAAGCACAAGGTAAACCTCCTATCATTCCTAAGTTCAATGGATATTGTTATTATTGTGGTAAGTTTGAACATCCAGCTTATTAATGTAGAGCTAAGAAGAATGACATTGCTAATAATACTACTGAGGAGAAAATATGCTATACTTGTAATAAGCATGGACACATTGCAAGGGACTGCAAGGTGAAAATGAAACAAGTCTGGACACCTAAAGAGAAACTACAATGACAACAATTTCAATCGAAGAGACAAGGTAACTCATATGTTTGGGATTATAATACATGGACTAATTGTACTGTATGTGGTCGGTATGGACATATTGCAACAAACTGCACAGAAAGAGTCAGATTGGACAATCAAGAAACTGGACAAATGCAGGAATGGTATGTATGCACTATCACAAGATCGGTCATGTAAACAAGAACTACAGAGACCGAGCACTAGATGAAAACCATATATTTGAAAGTGGATATAACATTGCAAAAATTACAAAGTTAAGGAACACAATGTGGAAGAAGGCATCTAATGAGAATGCTCAGTCAAGTAACACTGTCGGTGAAACCTCATCCACTAGATTGGGTGACATCGGTACCTCCACTTAAGATGAAAAAGGTATGTATGGAACTGACATTTTAAATGATCACATTTTACATATAGTTCCTTATATATGGTGCACAAACACCAAATTTGCATGAATAAAGATGCACCATAGTTTATGTGTTATAAGTTTACAAATGTCATAGAGTCAGTAAAAGAAGAAATGTGAGTTGGTTACCCATTGGTAATGACTATACAAGGTTAACTAACAACAATGCAAATCGATGAAGAAATTTTATGTTAACTGAGCAAAAGATATTGTAGACATTACCAAGCTAATAGCTGTTTCATATCAAAAGTTAGGTCACGCATTTATTGCATCAAAGTTTGAGTGGGAATATCAAAAATCTATAAATACGTGAAAATAGAGTTGATTGTTACATTGCCACTTCGAAGAATAGATATTTTACTCAGAAGAGGTCAAGCTAGAGATTTTTATAAAATATTCCAAGCTACTGTAGATCAAACCGATGACAATTCTTCGACAATAACAAGTAAGTTCATCTGCCTACTAAACACTAGTTATCTATTATTTTTTGAAACCCTAGAAACAATTTATGGCATCAACCTCGACTGCAAGAAAATTGTAGAACATTAAGGAGGAAGTAGAATTAATTGTTAGGGCACATTTTTCCAAGGAGAAATTCAAACCTCATCCCAAGGTCGCAGCACAAACAGACAATATGGGCACATTTTCTAGTATTCCAGATAGGGTTTTGTTGACAGAAGACATTACGGCCTACATTCACAGCAAGATCAGTGAAGTATGTGATTTTGAAGCCATTGCTGCTTATCAAAAAGTCTGTGGACCGGATGGTAAGATTAAAACTGAATACAAGAAGATTGAGGAGTCAGGGTTATGGTGTTTTCACATACTTCCCACAATCCTTCCACAATGACTAGATAAGAATTGTGCTAAGTAGATATCATGATGGAAAATTTTGGTTAGATAAACCTGTTGAGGTCACCAAGAAGCTTATCAATAGGGTTACTGGGTAACCTACAACTGAAAAAGCCAAAGCCTTTCAAAATTCATCTCGTCCCAACGTAGAAAAGAAAAATGGAGCACAATGGGAAGGTAGGGCACTGAAGATATCAACTATCAAAGGTCCAGTGGTAAAATTTGTAGCTCATGTCATCGGGTACAAGTTATTCCAATCTAGCAGACCAAATAGTGTATCCTTTAGCATCATGGACATGACTTACAAAATTGTGAAGAAAGATCACCAGGTTGATCTTGCTGAGCTACTACTACACCAACTGCTTGACAATATGAAGACAATAAAAGAAAAAAAGTCCAATACATGTAAGTATGGATCACTTCTTGTCTTTACATTTCTCTATCTACAAAAATATGTACCGAGTATTGGTAAATTAAACTGGCAATCGGACAAATCGATAACTGCACAAATCGGTGAAATGATGAAAAGTCTAGGAAATAATCTGAATAAGGAATTCAATGCATATTTCAAGGAATTTCAAACAAAGATGCAACAAAGGAGTAGAATTACAAAGGAATTAGTAAGTAAGTTTGAAGATGATATATGCTTTATAGTCAGCACAGATCACTCAATGATAAAGGCAGTAGAACGGAGAACAAAATGGCTAGCACCGATGGGATATGAAATGAATCATGATTTCTCTTTGAAATCTATCAATGCATTGCTGGAATTACCAATAGACATCACTGCCAGTAGGTTTGGTGTATATGAGGAAGCTAAGTCTAGAATCACAACGGACATAGAGATCAGAAAAATGTATAGAAGGGCAAAGAAAATGAGAAAAGATCTCACAACAAAATATGGAACTACATCTGACTCACCTAAGGAGTCACCGGTTGATGAGGAAACCCAAGGTCAGTTACAGTTGGCTGACAAGCCATATGATAGTGAGGAAAAAGAAAAGGATCACACACCCGTTCCTCCCACCAATGATGAACAAGATATGCAGCTACCAGAACCTGAAGTAATGAAGACATGTTCGTCAAATGGTGCACAATCCACTGAGCAAGTAGAAGCAGTAAAAGTAGAAAAAAGAAGAGCAACTACACTGACCAGGAAATATGTTAAGAGAAAGACCAAGAAAGTAGCTGAGACATCGAAGAAAAAGAGGAAATATATAAGAAATAAGGAAGATCTAGAGGATACTAAAACTAAAAATGATCCTGATCAATTGAAGTTAGTTCATAATAGGGAAAGTACTATAGAAGAAATAATTGAAGATATAATTGAAAATGGAAATCTTACAGATCCAGGCATAGGCAAATTTGACAAAATGTCACTTGATGACAAAACAAAGATAGAACATGCTATTGTCCAAATGATGATTAAATTCAAGAGAGTACCAATGGAATTCACATGTCAATTGCCAAAAGAACTTGATCAGAAAATAAGTGAGAGATGGGCTATTGCACTAGATACAGAGAAAAGGAAAAGAGAATGGTCACTAACCCGTGTTGCTTCACACTTTAGCTATGTTGTGGTAAGTGAATACATGACAAAGTATCAGGCTAGATTTCTAGTCAAGAATAGAGCTATGCAGATCATGGATGAGGATGTGGATGATATGGATGTCATATGCGATTCTCTATGGACATCAATTTTGAAAGCAGAAGAGAAAGTTGAACAGGAAGCATTCCTAAAACTATCTAAGAAGAGACATAGTTCAAAAGTTAAAGGTATTTTCATTGATGATAACAAAGGTAAGAAAATAGAAGACACCGGTAGATTAGTTACTGAGGTAATTGATATCATCGAATAAAAGGAAGAAATCAAAATTTGATCGGATGCACCAGATCAAGTTAAGATCCACTTGCACAAGAAAAATGATGAATGCACTCATTAAGGACATCACTAATGATGATCCTGATGATGAGGATGATGAAGATGTGACAATTGCACCATACAAAGATGAAGCATTAAACACTGATAGTGTGCTCACATCTCTACCGGGTGAACTACCTATACTTGCAGAGGTAGTTGAAATAATTTTACAATTACAACCCAATGTGTCTCATCTCAAGACAAATAAAGATACAACTGAGATTCAAGCACCCAAGAAACCTGCAGATAAAAATGAGCTAAACAAACTAGAGGCACCATCTATAGAAACAAAGGAACCAGAAGAAACAAAGTCAATCGAGGTGAACCCACCTGACACTACAACTGAGACTCCCACACAATCTACTAAGGAGTAGAAGAAGGATGATACAGTGTCAACTGGGAAAGATACTCCAAGAAGTGAAGAAAAAGCTATTGTCATAAGTGAGAAGAAGTCACCTCTTACCCAGAAGAAGAAGAAAAAGAAGAAAGCCAAAGGGCCGGTCACCATTGATGAAGTTATCATTATACCAAAATATGACTCGAGAACCCTAAGCCCCGAGGAACTAAGTAGATATGGGGAATTATGTTCAAGGAAAGTGGCACAATAGAAGTTAAGGCAAGAACACAAATGTAAAGAAGTGTTAAATGATGTGAGGGATATTGTGCAACAAATAGTACCGAAAACAAATATTGATGAGAATACTCCTATCTTAGATCACCATGCCACACTCGCCGATAAAATCAATGCCCTTGATATAGATGGAGACAAAAGAATAGAAGAAAGGGCATAATCAAAGATTCAAAACAAATTGGTAGAAATGATTAGCATAGAAGTGGCACTGAACAAGGTAAAATTATCTGAGGTCATTATCGAGGTCAAATCTATCACCCAGATAATCTGTCAACTTCTAATCAAGCTATGTACTTTAGACACCTTCACTGTAGAAGTTAGTGAAAAGATAAAAGGTTTAGAAGAGGAGATAATGTTGAGTACACATGTAGCTATCGCCAAGCCAACTACTTTCTGAAAGCATATTAACTGAGTTCAGGAACTCTGGCGGCTGATAGCAGACTTAAGGAAACAAGAAGCACACATCATTGATCAGGTTACAGAGTTACAAAAAGAACTCACTCCTTACCTAAAATTTTTTGAAGCACACATTGTCAAAGCTGAACAACTTGTGGAAACACCAGAGATTTCAGTGTTGGATAATATCATTGACATGCTTGCACAAGTCAGTCCTGAGCAAATTGCTCTTACCAACTTGAAAGAGGAATGGGACAACCTCTTAGAGTCTATAAAGAAAATCCATCCACACATTTTTGACAAGATGTAAGTATACATTATATATTTTTTTTGCATTTGGCATTATTATCAAAAAGGGGGAAACCATGTATATGCCAAATACGTATACTTTGATATGTATATTACATACTACCAGGAGCATACACCGAGGGGGAGTACTCTGGACTTAGAAATTTTTGTTGTGGATATGTATATGGTGGAGACATAAGGAGCATATAGAAACATTTTGTCTATATACATTCAAAGTTTTGATACTAATGCCAAAGGGGGAGATTGTTAATCTCTATTAAGCATTTTAGGTTGTCATTAGTATGAAAGGATAGTAAACAGGTCGGTCGGTAACCAAAAGTAAGATAGAGCAGTCGGTAAGGTCTTTACACTGAGCATCACACAGTAAACTGAGCACCAGCGACACCGACACCGATGGTAAGTAAACACTGAGCATCATAGTATACACCGAGCAGATTATATAGTGTTTACTGATGATCATAGAAAATGGCATAGTAATTTGAAATGACACATTCTTCTATGCAAACAGTTACAATAGATCGTAAAATGGTTTACCAAGATCGAGGAGCATTTATTGTAAATAGATAATCATTAAATGTAATGTTTATCTTATTGTAATAGTTGATCTAGGTTATTTTGCACCGTAGATCTTAGGGTTATGATTATTTTTGTAACCTAATTTTTGCTAAGGTGGCAAAATAGAACACTATATATTTTGTTTCCTCACACCATGTTATAACATTGGGTGATCTAATATATATGAATCATGGAGCACTTGAAGAAATTGCCTATCTTCAAGAAAATCAGTTTACCGAGCAGAACAGAGCACAGAGGATATCAGATTGAGCAGAATCAGAGAAGGCAACTGAGTAGAACATAATAGAGAATCATCAGTGATAAGGTGATATTTTGATGAGCACTTATAGATCTATTTCAGACAATTGAGTTGTCAACTAGAAGATATTTACCTATTACTTTCTGACAATTGTGATAGAGTTTTGATAAATCTCTTAACAAAGTAGACTTAATAGTCTTATGTAAATCTCTTAACCAAGTACACACTTCATTAGTGTTGTTTAAATCCTATAACTAGGTAGATCTAGCTGATCTAATATGTTACTCCTAATAGGGTAAGATCACCAAAAGTGATCAAAACTTGTAGCCTTAACAGGAAAACCTTTTCTAACTGAAGTAGTGAAGAATTTGTGGGTGTCATCCCCACCGCAGTTTTTACCTTCTTACAAGGGTTTCTGCATTACCAAAATACTTGTGTTATGTGATTGTCATATTGATTTCATGTTGTTTACTTTCTTAAGTTAACTAGATGATTGCTTTATACAATTGTATTCAAGTTATTTTGATCAATTATCACAGTATTCAGTTATAGATCAGAAAGGTTTTTACAAGTAAAGTTTTGTAGGCACTGATTCACCCCTCCCCTCTCAGTACCTATCTATCCTAATTCCAACAATTGGTATCAGAGCACAATTCTCTTGTTGAATAGTCTAACCATTGAAGGGTAAAGATCTAAGTCATGGAGAGATACAAACTTGACAAGACTATTGAGAATCAGAAGATACAAATACATATGTTTGTGGAACAGTATAAACAAGCCAAGGAAAAATTGAAGAAATTACTGGTTGAAAGGAAGAACCTTGCAATTCAGCTGAATGAAATCAGTTATCATGAAAAACCTATTGATGAAATATTTGATCATATTGGATTAAGGTCTGGAAGCATCTCTGACGGATCTGAAAGCATAATCTTTGATTTATCTGAAAAGAATCAACATCTATTTGAGCAAGTGAAAGCACTTCAAATCGGTCATGAATCTCAAATGGTGAGAATGGTGGAAATCATGAACAATGCTAGACAAGCTGAACAAGATCAGAATCTGGCTATTGAAGACTGAAGACTAATGACTGAACAACTTCAAGCAAAAGAAAGTGAAATTCAGAGACTCGCCAATCGTCACTTCCAAGTATCAAATCAGATTATGACAGTCAATCAAGAAATGAACTGAGTAAATGGAGAATTATCAAGAAGACTTGAAGATGTTGCAATACTCAGAGAAGATAATGAAAAAATGAGAAATGAAATAAAGACACAAAAGCAACACAATGAAATGATGAAGATAGGTGAGGACAGTTCTAAAAAGATTGATGATTTCCTGACTAATCAGAGGAGATTCAGAAGCAGAACTGGTATAGGCTACACTGGTGAAGGTGAATCATCACAACAAGATGAAAAAGTCAACAACAATCAAACTCAGAAACCTAAAGTGATGACATGTTACCACTGTGGAAAACCAGGACATACATTTAATGTGTCCAGAAGCAAAGCACAAGGTAAACCTCCTGTCATTCCTGTCATGCCCAAAAGTTGAGCAAAACACAACTACAATTTTTTTTATAAAAAAAAACCTTACAAAGCATCTCCAAACGATCATACTAATGTAGCTAAGTCAAGAGCACTATCGGGCACAAGACCCTATGCGCATGTCAAACGGTGCAAAGATAAAATAGGCATCTGATAATAAAAGAGAGTTTGACTAAAGTTCAAAGGTCAATCAAAAGGGTTGACCAAGTTTGACCAAAAGTCAAACTTCACCAAACAACACTAAAATAAGCTAAAAGGATGCCCTTAAGCTACTAGCTTTGATCAGCACGCAAATCAAGATAGTTGACTAAAAAGTCAACTAGGGTTGACCAAAAAGTCAACCATCACCGAATTGTGCGAAAATGAAATCGTAAGTTCTAGGGGGTGAAGGAAACACCCAGTTGAAAAATCAAGACAAACAAAGGTAGTTTGACCATCATTGACCAAAAGTCAACTGAGCTTGTTTCTGGTCAAAAGTGGTGAAATATCCTTGAAAGATATTTATTGCGAGGATAAGGGGTTGTTATGACCTCCTTATCAATAAGACGTTATCTAGGTTATTAATTTAAAAGAATAATTTTATTAAGGGAAATAATGTTCTAAACCTTTTATTTATATAAAATTAACAATATCTCTTTATTTAAAATTAAAAGCCTAACATAAAAATTGGCTAACATATATATAAAGTTATAATTCTATGCAAAAGCCCTGATCTTAAAATTAATAACTAAACCAATAAATCAAATTCATAATAATGATCTACTTATATAAACTTATTAAAATTAATACTAAAACATCCATAATCTAATATAAAAATTAATCTTATCTTGGTTCCTGTAAGCATGGTTGACCACAGAGGCTCACCTCCCAACCTAGGCCTTTTCAAGGCCACCCCCAAGCTAGGGGATCCAATATGAAATGAGGTACAAACAAACAACCATAGCATGCAGGAAACAAGCAAGACACGTAAACAATAAAGTGATATTCCCAACTGATTTTTACAAGGGGAAGACCTCTAAGAGACCTTCCTAAAAATGGGGTAGAGGTGGACTACCAGGTGGAGAAGCTAGAACAAGTTACAAATATCCCAAGCCACACATGGACTTGGAAAGACCATCTCCAAGAGATACGGTCTAACTCTCCTTATGCCCCCCAGGTACCTGTAGGCCTTGTTTGACATCATGGGTATCATGGAACCCCATGTTTTATCCCTCCACACAAGGGAGACTTTGCACATCCTAGGTCTACATCCTATTACCCCCTTCAAGGTTACTCCACCTTCCCTAAGGTGAGTAAATCTTGAAGAAACCCATCCCAAAACAAATCAAAAAGTAAAAACAACATTTTTACAAAACATAAAATTTACAACAAGAACCATAAAAAGCCATGGACTCCATTAATGGAGCTCCAAGCTTAAACATATGCAAGAAATAACAAAAATAGCACAAGGCCTGCCTTGATCCAAGAAAATGTTGAAATTCTGAAAACCCTTGAAACTCCTTCCAACTAGTCTTCTTCATAAGTTTTTTCCAACAAAGTGGTCTCCAAATCTAGAGAGTGGGTGATCAACTAAACCTTACTCCAAACTTCTCCTAAATAGGCAAACCTCCTAAAATCTAGGAGCCAATCAGAAGAGGGGAAGAAACCTCCATCCCCTTCTTCCCACTTGCCTTCCTTCACCATAAATGGAGTTGAATGCAAGTTTGGGAAGAAGAGAGAGGTTAACCAAAACCTCACAACTCTTCAATCTCGTGCAAAATGAAAACTTTGACTTTAGAGGGGTCATTAATGAGTTTTAAGGCTCTTAATGGGTTGAAAATGACCCCTAACCCCTAAGGTATCAACCTGGGTAGCTAAAAATGACCCAAGTTAGCCTATGGGAGCCCAAAAGACCCTCCTAAACTCTACCCAAAGTTTATGCACGCATTTCTGATCTTGGTTGACTTCCAGAAACTTCCCAACCCAAGGTTAGTTGATCTTACCCTAAGGTTACACCCTAGTCAAGCCCTTGACCCACACAATAATAAAATACTTAACCATGCCAACACTTAAGCCACAATTTGCCAAATTTAACACATTTAATAAAACAAAAGACATGGCTAATGCACATAGACATTTGCTAAATTAGATACACTCATGCAAACCACATATACGAATAAAAGACTATACAATGAGGTCCACGTTCTTTTACAAAGAGGACCTTGGAATTGCATGGTATAAAACATAAGTTCCAATACTGGATCCCCGCAATTAGATCCATGGTCAACTTGTCCTGCACACTCATTGCACACATCAGGTAGGTCCAATAAACATGATATGAACATAATACATCAATACTACATGGTTTAAAACTATGTCTGTAAATCAGTCAACTAAGCATAACTTTAGTTTCCTAAACTAACTTTTCATCGCAATAGTTTTAAAACATCATATAACATCACATGCAACATAATTGTAACTGAAACTAAAACATAACATGTAGTATCTCAAGTGTACCCTGATTACATAATCAGGTACCTAACATATAGTATAGGATTCAACAGATCCTCAAATACATAGGTGTCCCAAATAGTCTAGCATGTTTGTGAAATAAGTACTGAAAGCATGGAAAACATAATAGTAATAGTATGACTGTCTGGTAGGTCTCACAATTCCTAAGTTCAATGGATATTGTTATTATTGTGGTAAGTTTGGACATCCAACTTATGAATGTAGAGCTAAGAAGAATGACATTTCTAATAATACTACTGAGGAGAAAATATGCTATACTTGTAATAAGCATGGATACATTGCAAGGGACTGCAAGGTGGAAATGAAACAAGTCTGGACACCTAAAGAGAAACTACAATGAAAACCATATCAACCGAAGAGATGAGGTAACTCATATGTTTGGGATTATAATACATGGACTAATTGTACTATATGTGGTCAGTATGGACATATTGCAGCAAACTACTACAAAAAGAGTCGGATTGGACAATCAAGAAACTAGACAAATGCAGGAATGACATGTATGCACTGTCACAAGGTTAGTCATGTAAGCAAGAACTGCAGAGACTGAGCACTAGATGAAAACCATATATTTGAAAGTGGATATAACATTGCAAAAATTACAAAGCTAAGGAACACAATGTGGAAGAAGGCATCTAATGAGAATGATGAGTCAAGTAACACTGTCGATGAAACCTCATCCATTGGATTGGGTGCAATCGGTACCTCCACTTAAGATGACAAAGGTATGTATGGAACTGACATTTTAAATGATCACATTTTACATACAATTCCTTATATATGATGCACAAATACCAAATCTGCATGAAAAATATGCACCATGGTTTATGTGTTATAAGTTTACAAATGTCATATAGTCGGTAAGAGAAGAAATGTGAATTGGTTACCCATCGGTAATCACTATACAAGGTTAACTGACAACAGTGAAAAATGATGAAGAAATTTTAAGTTAACTGAGCAAAATAAATTGTAGACATTACCGAGCTGACAATTATTTCGTATCAAAAGTTAAGTAACACATTTATTGCGCCAATGTTTGAGCGGGAATATCAAAAAATCCATAAATACATGGAAACAGAGTTCATTGTTACATTGTGACTTTGAAGAATAGAAATTTTATAGAGAAGAGTTCAAGCTAGAGATTTTTAGAAAAGATTCCAAGCTACTGTAGATCAAACCGATGACAATTCTTCAATGATAGCAAGTAAGTTCATCTGCCTACCAAACACTGGTTATCTATTATTTGTTGAAACCCTAGAAACAATTTATGGCATCGACATCGACTACAAAAAAATCACAGAACATTGAGGAGGAAGTAGAATTAATTGTTAGGGCACATTTTTTCGAGGAGAAATTCAAACCTCATCCCAAGGTCGTAGCACAAACAGATGATATGGGCACATTTTCTAGTATTCCAAATAGGGTTTTGTTGACAGAAGATGTTAGGGCCTACATTCACTACAAGATCGGTGAAGTATGTGATTTTGAAACCATTGCTTCTTATTAGCAAGTCTGTGGACCGGATGGTAAGATTAAATCCGAATACAAGAAGATTGAGGAGTTAGGGTTATGATGTTTCACATACTTCCCACAATCCTTCCATAATGACTGGATAAGAATTGTGCTAAGCAGATTTCATGATGGAAAATTTTGGTTAGATAAACCTATTGAGGTCACTAAGAAGATTATCAATAGGGTTATGGGGTACCCTACAACAGACAAAGCCAAAGCCTTTCGAAGTTCATCTTGTCCTGATGTAGAAAAGAACACTGGAGCTCAATGGGAAGGTAGGGCACTGAAGATATCAACTATCAAAGATCCAATGGTAAAATTCACAGCTCATGTCATAGGGTACAAGTTATTCCAATCTAGTAGACCAAATAGTGTACCTTGCAGTGCTTTGGACATGGCTTACAAAATTGTGAAGAAAGATCACCAGGTTGATCTTGCTGAGCTACTAATACACCAACTGCATGAGAATATGAAGACAATAAAAGCAAAGAAGTCCAATACATGTAAGTACAGATCACTGCTTGTCTTTACATTTCTCTATCTACAAAAATATGTACCAGGTATCGGTAAATTAAACTAGCAATCAGACAAACCGATAATTGCACAAATCAGCGCACTGATGAAAAGTCTAGGAAATAATCTAAATAAGGAATTCAATGCATATTTCAAGGAATTTCAAACAAAGATGCAACGAAGGAGTAGAATTCCAAAGGAATTAGTAAGTAAATTTGAAGATGATATATGCTTTTTAGTCAGCACAGACCACTCAATGATAAGGGTAGTAGAATCGAGAACAAAATGGCTAGCACCGATGGGATATGAAATGAATCATGATTTCTCTTTGAAATCTATCAATGCATTGTTGGCATTAGTGATAGACATAATTTCCAGTAGGTTTGGTGTATATGAGGAAGCTAAATCCAGAATCACAACAGACATAGAGATCGAAAAAAATGTCTAGAAGGGGAAAGAAAATGAGAAAAGATCTCACAGCAAAATATGGAACTACATCTGACTCACCTAAGGAGTCACTGATTGATGAGGCAACCGAAGGTCAGTTACAGTTGGCTGACAAGCCCTATGATAGCGAGGAAACTGAGTCAAACAAAGAAAAGGATCACACACCGGTTCCTCCCACCAATGATAAACAAGATATGCAGCTACCAGAACCTGAAGGAATGAAGACACGTTCATCAATTGGTGCACATACCAGCGAGCAAGTGGAAGTAGTAAAAGTAGAAAAAAGAAGAGCAACTAAACTGACCAGGAAATATGTTAAGAGAAAGACCAAGAAAGTAGCTGAGACATCAAAGAAAAAGAGGAAATATATAAGAAATAAGGAAGATCTAGAGGATACTGAAACTAAAAGTGATCCTGATCAATTCAAGTTAGTTCGTAACAGGGAAAGTACTATAGAAGAAATAATTGAAGATATAATTGAAAATGGAAATCTTATAGAGCCAGGCATAGGCAAATTTGACAAAATGTCAATTGAGGAGAAGACAAAGATAGAACATGCTATTGTCCAAATGATGATTAAATTCAAGAGAGTACCAATGGAATTTGTATGTCAATTGCCAAAACAACTTGATCAAAAAATAAGTGAGAGATGGGCTATTGCACTAGATACAGAGAAAAGGAAAAGAGAACAGATGAGAATGTGGATGATATGGATGTCATATGTGATTCTCTATGGAGATCAATTTTGAAAGCAGAAGAGAAAGCTGAACAAGAAGCATTCCTGAAACTCTCTAAGAAGAGACACAGTTCAAAAGATAAAGGTATTTTCATTGATGATAACAAAGGTAAGAAAATAGAAGACATCAGTATATCAGTTATCGAGGTATTTGATATCACTGAACAAAAGGAAGAAATCAAAATTTCACAGGATGCACTGGATCGATTTAAGATCCACTTGCAAAAGAAAACTGATGATGATGCACTCATTGAGGACATCAGTAATGGTGATCCTGATGATGAGGATGACGAAGATGTGACAATTGCACTATAAAAAGATGAAGCTTTAAACATTGATAGTGTGCTCACATCTCTACTGGGTGAACTAGAGGCAGTTGAAATAATTTCACAAGTACAACCTGATGTGTCTCATCTTGAGCCAAATAAAGATACAACTGAGATTCAAGCACCCAAGCAACCTATAGATACAAATGAGCTGAAAAAACCAGAGTCACAGTTTACAGAAACAACCAAGACTCCCACACAATCTAATGAGGAGCAGAAGAAGGATGATATAGTGTCAACTGGGAAAGATACTCCGAGAAGTGAAGAAAAAGCTATTGTCATAAGTGAGAAGAAGTCACCTCTTTCCTAGAAGAAGAAGAAGAAGAAGAAGAAGAAGAAAGCCAAAGGGTCAGTCACCATTGATGAAGTTATCATTATACAAAAATGTAACCCAAGAACCCTAACCCCCAAGGAACTAAGTAGATATGGGGAATTATGTTCAAGGAAAGTGGCACAAGAGAAGTTAAGGCAAGAACACAAACATAAGGAAGTGTTAAATGATGTGAGGGATATTCTACAACAAATAGTACCAGAAACAAATATTGATGAGAATACTCCTATCTTAGATCAACTTGCCACACTTGCAGATAAAATTAATGCCCCTGATACAAATGCAGACAAAAGAATAGAAGAAAGGGCATAATCAAAGATTCAGAACAAATTGGCAAAAAGGATTAGCACAAAAGTGGTACTGAACAAGGTAAAATTATCTGAGGTCATTACCGAGGTCAAATCTATCACCTAGATAATCTGTCAACTTCTAATCAAGCTATGTACTTCAGACACCTTCACTGTAGAAGTCAGTGAAAAGATAAAAGGTTTAGAAGAAGAGTTAAAGTTGAGTACACAAGTAGCTATCACCAAGCCAACTACTTTCTTAAAGCATATTAACCAAGTTCAGGAACTATGACGGTTGATAGAAGACTTAAGGAAACAAGAAGGACACATCACCGATCAGGTTACAGAGTTACAAAAAGAACTCACTCCTTACCTGAAAATTTTTGAAGCACACATTGTCAAAGCTAAACAACTTGTGGCAACACCAGAGATTTCGGTGTTGGATAATATCTTTGACATGCATGCACAAGTCAGTCTTGAGCAAATTTCTCTTATCAACTTGAAAGAGGAATGGGACAACCTCTTAGAGTCTGTAAAGAAAACCCATCCACACATTTTTGATAAGATGTAAGTATACATTATATATTTTTTTTGCATTTGGCATTATTATCAAAAAGGGGGAAACCATGTATATGCCAAATACATATACTTTGATATGTATATTACATACTACCGGGAGCATACACCGAGGGGGAGTACTCTATAGTTAGAAAATTTTGTTGTGGATATGTATATGGCGGAGACATAAGGAACATATAGAAACATTTTGTCTATATACATTCAAAGTTTTGATACTAATGCCAAAGGGGGAGATTGTTAATCTCTATTAAGCGTTTTAGGTTGTCATTAGTATCAAAGGATAGTAAACAAATCGGTCGGTAACTAGAAGTAAGATAGAACAGTCGGTAAGGTCTTTACACCGAGCATCACAAAGTTAACCGAGCACTAGCGACACCGACACTGACGGTCAGTAAACACCGAGCATCACAGTATACACCGAGTAGATTATACAGTTTTCACCGATGATCACAAAAAATGGCATAGCAATTTGAAATGGCACATTCTTCTATGCTAATAGTTATAACAGATCGTAAAATGGTTTACAAAGATCGAGGAGCATTTTTTGTAAATAGATACTCATTAAATGTAATGTTTATCTTATTGTAATAGTTGATCTAGGTTATTTTGCACCGTAGATCTTAGGGTTATGATTATTTTTGTAACCTAATTTTTTCTAAGGTGGAAAAATAGAACACTATATATTTTGTTTGCTCGCACCATGTTATAAGGTTGGGTGAACTAATATATATGAATCACGGAGCACTTGAAGAAATTGCCTATCTTCAAGACAATTAGTTTGCTGAGCAGAACAAAGCACATAGGATATTAGATTGAGTAGAATCAGAGAAGGCAATTGAGCAGAATAGAACAGAGAATCATCAGTGATAAGGTGATATTTTGATGAGCACTTATACATCTATTTCAGACAATTGAGTTGTCAACTAGCAGATATTTACTTATTACTTTCTAATAGTTGTGATAGAGTTTTGATAAATCTCTTAACAAAGTAGAATTAACAGTCTTATGTAAATCTCTTAACTTAGTACACACTTCATTAGTGTTGTTTAAATCCTCTAACTAGGTAGATCTAGCTGATCTAATATGTTACTCCTAACAGGGTAAGATCACCAGAAGTGATCAAAACTTGTAGCCTTAATAGGCAAACCTTTTCTAACTGCAATAGTGAAGAATTTGTGGGTGTCATCCCCACCGCAGTTTTTACCTTCTTACAAGGGTTTCTGTGTTACCAAAATATTTATGTTATGTGATTGTCATATTGATTTCATGTTGTTTACTTTCTTAAGTTAACTAGATGATTGATTTATACAATTGTATTCAAGTTATTTTGATCGGTTATCACAGTATTCAGTTATAGATCATAAATGTTTTTACAAGTAAAGTTTTGTAGGAACTGATTCACCCCTCCCCTCTCAGTACCTATCTCTCCTAATTCCAACAATTTTATCATATAAGTATTTTTCTTCCCCTTCAGGTTTACTATAATGATATTTCTAAGATTAAAGCATCAAGGTTTCCTTTAAATATTCTCTAGTATTCCTCAAACATAGAGTTCTTAATTATTTTATGAGTCTCCATACTTCATGGGTCTTCCTCCCCTTGGGTTTCCCAAAATAATTCCATTGTTGAGATTGGAGGACCCTCAACTCTATCAATATAATCATAAGTGATCCTCTAAATTTGGGTACCATATTTTGAGGGTTCTGGGGAATTATTTCTCAGTGCCCCTTATAACAAAGACCCTAGGGCTTCAAGTGTCCTCGAATAGGGTTGATTTAAGAAATATTACTAATTTGTTTCCAAAGACCTCCTAGATATGTCTTTCTATATTCTAATGAGAGATAGTCTAATTGGATCCAGATGAGAATGAATTTATTGCAATGACATTTTCTATTGAAGTTTGAAATCTAGCTTTGCATATCTAACCCAGATGTTTTGAAACCCAAATATTTGAAGAAAACCTTGTCTCTACTATCTTTAGATTTGAATATTGCTATGAAAAACCTACTTTCAAAATCTAGAATATCAACTAATTCTAAATCATTCCAATTTTTATTCATCCATTTTTGGAAATCCTTTAATGAAATGGAGATATTCTAAAACTTACCAATTGTTGTTGAAGCTTCCTTATCCAAACTTCTAGAAACTCCTCCGCAAATTTGATGGAGGCTTCACTAGCTATGTGGTTTTTGGCATTTCTTCCTTCTTCTTACTTTCTTATCCCTTCTTGAACTTGTGTTGGCCCTGACCTTGCTAACCTCTCCCTCTTTTATCCCCTTATGTTTCCATATTTGTCTTGTTTTGACTTTTAGGGTTTGTAAACCTAATCTCTCATTTTCTCCAACTTGTTTAGTCCTTTAAAAAACTCTCCCATTTTTCTACTTTTATCTTGCATTGACTTCCAAAGATGCAAATTCTTGTCTTACCTTACTTCTTTCATTACCCCTTAGAGAAATCTATCCCTTTCTCTTTGATGCCATATCATTTTTCCTCCTCTTAGTTTTGAATAACATCCCTCTTTTCCTAAAGATGTCCCAATGGTGATTCAACCAAGCTTTCTTTAGGAGAGTAGGATTGAAGGGCCTGGCATTTCTGAATGTTGGAAAGATTGGAATGATGTTTGGGTTTATTTCAAATCTCCTTTCAAACCTATTCACCTCTCAATTATTTTTTCTATGTTTATCTTTCACTAGGGTTAGAGTTATGAGGTTTCTACTAGCATTTCTATAGCTATTCCCCTGTTTGTTGTTGAATACATCTCCAAATCCCTTACAAACCCCTCCCATAGCTCCTCTTGGCTAATATAAAACTCCTAAGGCCTAAATTTCCTATGATTTTCTTATGTAATGCCTCATGACCATTTCCTACCTCTTGGATGTTCCATTTGCTTAGAAACCCACAAGATGAAACTTCTTTTTTTTCAAGAATTGGTATTTTGAAGATTGTGACATTAGGATAATTTATTTCTCACCAAGGTAGCTAGTAATTACATCTATAAGCCTTGATCTCATTTGTTCAACTCTCAGTATTTTCTCATTGGTTCTTAATCAATGAAATTAGGTGTCACCTCCTGATCAATAGATACCTCTTTCTCACTTGATTGATTTAATTCTTATCATAATTACAAGTTAACTTGCAATTTGTTGTTTATTTGTCATTTTGATTCACTCATTTAAGAGGCTTATACATGTATTTTATTATTTGATTTCAATATTCAATCAATCAATTCATGAATATAAATAACATTATTATGTATTTCTATTTTTTGTACCAAATTCATAGGAATTAGGTCCATAGTTTATTTTGTTTATCACATCATCTAAATTTAAATGAATGTTGAAATTAGAGTAATTTTTTATGAACATGGTCATACTCTAGGATATGTTTTGAAAATAATGATTCATTGAGAATATAGCACTAAGAACTCTTCAAATAATTCTACAGATTCACGTGTAGCTTAGACTAACACATCACCCTAGATAATATATGTCCATCACAATACCAAAATCTTCTTAGTAATTTTAGATATTCCAATGTTTGGAGGTTAAATTAAGATTAAGGCCTTAAACTTATGCACTAGAGTGTATTTGGTAGGGCTTCTATCCCTAGCAAAACTTGGAAGCACATCCAACTTCGGGCTTCTATCTCCTTTAGATGACTATTATTATAAATTTTGAGCCACTCGAGAGGAGAGTCTCTAGAGATGGAGATCTTGACCACTTCAGTTGACCGTAGCTCTATCCCCTTAAAACATGTAAACAATCTTGCCCCAAGATCCAATGCCATTTTTTATTTCAATTCAATTTGATTTCCAGATCAAAGAGTTCAAGTTGATTTCCATAGTCTGAGAATTCCTTCGAAGAGCAGCTTCATCTCAGACTCTGTTTTGACATCATGGAAATTTCTTCTCAACAGCCTTGAAACCCTCCTCGAGCGTTGAGTCGACGAGTGCATGGTGAGCTTGTGTTGTGTAAAGGCATACACTACCAGACTTGGAACCCTCCTTTAGCAGTCATAACATTATTTATGCACTTGAGAAGTACTCATTACATCGAGGTAAAAGGTGTCTCCTATGTTTGTGTTTCTTCTGTTCATCATGTTTTTCTTTTGCATTTATCTCTTCTTTTTTTTCTTGTGATTTTGATTTTGATTTTGATACTACATATGCACGATTATTTTAATTTGTGTTGACAGAGGTGTTCAAGCGTTGATGAGAAAAATGCTTGGTTTGTGTTCAACTTCTCTTTCTTTATTCTTATTCAAAGCATTTGAGTTCTTGCTTGCAGGATTATAATGCTTCTAATTTGATTATCGCTTTTCCTAACTGCATAGTTGTTGAATCCATAATAGGTTTATATTTGAGGGAAACTAATGTATTCATTTTCTAATTTAAATGGGTATTCCTCAGCTCCATAATTGCTGCCAACTGAAAGATCCTAATTCTTTACATTATTCATTCTTTAGAGATTTTGAGCAGAGGTTTCAAAATTTTGAGATAAAGATAGTACAAATTACAATGGCACATATACTTGCAAAACCTCAAAATATCAAATGGCTAAAACCTCTACAATGAATTCCATACATTACCCATCAACCAAACAATACAATGTTTGCACACAAAACTAATTTACACATACAATGTAAACTCTTGGGAAGAATTTTTTGTTGATATGATGATGGAAGTGTAGTCTCCTTCTCATCTATCTTTTGCCTCAAACTAGAATGTTGAGTAGATTGCCAAAAGGGACTTCTGCAAAAGAGAAAAATAGAAAGACTTGTAGTTATGGATTAGATAAAATATTGATGTTATATTTATATATAGACATGCATATTTAATATTCCTAAATTTCTTCTTGAATGTAATCTCGATGATTGTTGGCAGGGACATTTCTACTATGGGTCAATCTTCTTAAATACTTCCAGTGACTGCAATAAATGTGAACCTATGGAAATAGAACCAAAGTTGGTTCTCTGGTACTTAAATGTTGTAAACGCTACAAGAGATAAATAGGATGCACATGATTTAACATTAGAATTTCAGATATTATAATTGGTGATGGACAAGTTAATATGGACCAAAGTCAAGCAGGAGGTTTTGTGAACTGGATCCTTGAAAAAGGATGCAAAGTATGAAAGGCAAAATAATGGACATGATTCAAGAAGGTAGAAAGTGTAATGTTTAAATATATAGCGGAAAAATGTAATCACATGTATGTGCATAAATGTTACTTTAGCATTTCTAGTAATATTTGTATGATGGTTGAGAAGTTGCATTTAGACCAAAAGTCAAGCAGTAGGCTGCAAAGGTAGATCCTTGACAAAGGATGCAACAGATGAAAAATGAAAAAAATGAACAAGGTTGAAGAAGGAAAAAAAGGTATAATGTTTTCACAGGCTGCTTAAAAGATAGCCATTTCAATTACAAACTTACATGATTGGTTCCTCAAAATTGTTTACATGTATATGTTATACATGGTACATTAATAATTATGATAATATATGTATGATAGGTGAGAAGTTGCATATAGGCCAAAGATAGATGAAACTGTGCACAGCTGTGGCATGATAAAGAATGCAGCAGATGAAAGCTAAAAGAAAAGAGTATGATTAGAGAAGGAAATAGGGTATAAAGTTCACATATATAGCTTTATAGATAGCATTATCAACTAAAGGGTTTACACAACAGCTCAGTTCCTGAGGTTCAAAATTGATGCAAGCTGATGAGTTTTCCGTAATAGCAAAAAAAAAGATGGAATGAAACACTGTTCCAGTTGGACATAAATCCTGATGGCATAAAGGAGTAAACTATTGTAGGCGCCATCACTAATGACCATGTTTAGGGATGGAATCTTATTACAACAAAACATGCAGTCTGATCTTGACCTATCACATTAATTATGTTTTGGACTAACCATTTGTTATTGGGAGAACTAAAAGTTGATTCAATTTGTCTTGTATCATGCAAGAACTAAGACTGCATAGAAAATATGTCTTAATTTTGGACTGTACTACTGCTATGTAGGAATTCAATGGGTAGATTGATTGCAGTCAATTTGATCTAATAAGTCATTAAAATGCACATTGTCTTTTGGATCTTTAGATAGAACCAAGTACCTTGCCAGATTCAGAAGGAAGTAACTCTTACACTACACATTCTCCTCCTTCCTTTAACCTATGTATGTCTCTAAGACTCTGTACTATGTCGACAAAAATATTTTTCTAAAAAGTTTCCTTGTTTATATATTGCATAGAAGAAATGGCACTCTCCCTGCTTGCCAATAGGGCTAGAATTTTCTCTGAAAGATGCTCTATTTCATCCTCATCCTTCATCCTTGCCATATCCCTGTGAATCATGGATTTTGTGCATAAATCATGAGATTGTATCCCTTCCAAACCATTATCATACAAATTTCTTTAATTTGAATACAACCCAACATTGCTTGTCTTTCACTCTCTGGCATCTAGGTTCTCATATTCATAACCTGATGAAATGCCACTGTTGTCTTCCCTCAACATCTCATCTTCAAGTCCATTCTTAGCAATTCCTTGATGTTGGCATGATCGATGATATCTGTCTGGAGTTAATGATAAAGGGGACATCATGTTTTTGTCAAGATCCCTCTTTGTGGGTGTTTGGACAACATGAACATCATGAATACTTGAGTTGTCTTCATTTGAATCAGCATATGACCCTCTCTCCCACTTTTCACTTCTATCTTTATGCAAGCTTTGTCGATACTTCTCAACTTCATCCTTTAGATCCAACCTTTATCTTTCTAGTTTGACTACAATCTCCTTGAGAATTTCAATTTCTTCTTCATCACATGCTGATTTCTCCTCAACTATTCTCTTGAATTGCTGAGCTTCCATCCTAGCTGATGCCTTCTCACTTTGAATGCGTGATATCATGGCCAAAGTTTCCTCAGTAGTAGTTTGAGCAACATTTCTCTCTTGATCAATTTCTAGAGACAGAGCCTCTCGAGCTTCCCTTTCTTCTCTGAGTTATTTTCTCAAATTATCATAAGTTTGACATTGCTTTAGGGATTCAAAAAATTTAACTTATTAATGTACCTTAAACTCCTCAGCATGATTATAACATTTCTATAACATTTGGTTTAAATATCAACAAGTCTTGTCTATGCTCTACACACTTTTAGAGGCAGCAAAGCTCCTTGAGACTATTACTAACCTGGAAGCTCAATGTCCAATAGATCATGTCCAACTGATGTAGCTAATGAACTGCTATTACATTCTCCATAAATAGTGATTTTTTCATGACCATGCAATCCTGATGGAGCAGCATTTCTGTCCTGTGATGACTTCTGGTCAACTTTTTGTTTCTGGTATGCATGCCCCTAATATGTATCATAAAATCATGGGTATAGGTACATAACATTAAGACTATCTAACACATTTTTGTTTTTTATCATTGAATTAAAAAAGTAACTAAAACAACATCTTCCTTGCTAACAACATACCTCACTTTCATCAAGTGCATGAGTGCCAAAACCACCATTGGTTGCAGTGATTTTAGTTTGCATATCTTGAATTTCTAAACAAGCTACAAGATCTATCATTTGGGTGTCTTGTGGAACAAGTGAATTGTTGTAGGAAAGAACACCTTTTAGCATTTGGGGGGTAGGTAGTAATGTATCACATGACCCATCCACTGGTTGTGCATCTATTGAATTTGCATTCCTTTCAGAGGATGAACCACTTCTTTCAATGGTACAACTCCACTTAAAGGGAAACTTACTAAGAATATGACATTCTGTAGACGAAATCATTCTGAAAGGCCATTCAATGAAAAATCTCTGCACATAGACATTATTGTCTATGGAGTTCTGGTCTTGTATGATATCATTGCAGGAGCAAGGTAAATGCATACCAAAGAAGCTCAGGAACTTTGCTAAAAAGAAAACAATTGAAGCCACCCAAAGCAAATAAAGGCATTGACTAATTTGAGAAATATGGCAATTAGTGATGAAATGGTCCAATCCTAAAGTGCATTGCAAGCCATTACCAATCCTTGTCAATCCTTATCTACCCCAAATCAACCAAAGAAAAAAAGACAAATGAATAAATTGAAGATTCTAAATAGGAATAATTGCATTTTTAAATAAAAACCAACATAGCAGCAACAAATTCCAAGCTTTAGGTCTGATCATCAACACAATAACCCCACAAACATGCTAGGCTTGAGCCAATCCAGGGGATATTAGGGGGGGTGGTCACCCAATCTGAAAGGGAAATTCTTTCCTTGTAATCATTAGGAGCATAAAGGGAGCACACACCAAAGGAGGAGTCACTAAATTTAAGGTAGCCCAGGCCACTCTGTTACATGGGGAGATGCCCGAGTCAATGATATACCTCATCCATTTAGGGATAATAAAAAGGGAAACTCCACCCTTTCCTTTAGGATGGTTAGTACAAACTTTAATTGCATCATTTTAGATACAATTAATGATAGTGTCAAGAGGGAACTCCATGGCTTTAAGTTGTTGTAGCATCATAAAATCAATATTATTATGACAGTTCATAAACCTCTTAATAATAAACTTCCTACCAGGAGACTCAAGGCCTCTAACGTTCCATGAGATGAACTTCATGGGGAAATAGGGTTAAGAAGGCTATTAGGGAGACCAGAGTGATATCCAATCTTCTTCTTATTCTTGGAGTTGATAGGTCTACCTTTCTTGGTTTCGGGATAGCTTTTCATGAGGTCATCATCATCCTCACTATTCCTAGCTTGGTTAGTTTTAAATTTTGGATTGTCTCTAATGTAATATCCATAAGTTTGAGATCTTGGAAGAGCAGGGAATGGGGAGTCAGGTTTTGAGTTAGTCTTAGCGTAAATAACTTCAATAACCAGGTTATCCTCGATCTCATTAAGAGTGGAAGATGGGGGGTTGGTAATGATATCATCAGGGGTAACCCCTGCAAAAAGATTAGAGTCAGAGCATTTGGGTGACTCAGAGCTGAAAATATTAGCAACAGGGTTATCCCTCATGGTAGTATCACCAACATTATCAATACCATAACAATTTGATTTTTTTTCCAGAGGATTTTGAGAGACATCTTCAATCATGAGCATGGAACTACTATTAAGAACCATAAATTGGTTAGTTTTGGGGTTGCCAACATGAATTTTCTCCAACACAAGTTGGTGAGCATTTTTGCATCTATGCTTCTTGTTCGTGACTGTCTGGAAGCCATCAGGAATAGGTGGCCTTTGGGTGGAGGTAACCATAGGATTACAAGGTTCGGGGACCCTAGGTATGTTGTCCTCAAAAATTTGCACCACATTATTCGACTTAGCACCAGAGGTCAAGGCTGAAACATGCGAGGGTGATTTTTTAGGGTTATCATTAGGAGCGGCTGAATTGAGATTTTGTGTGTTAGCCAGTGAACTTTCCCTATTGTTAGGGTTTTCAAATGACTCAGTGGGGCTAACCGTAGGTTTCCTATGGTTAATAATAGGGAAATTCTTCCTAAGGTGACCTTTTTTGCAGAGAAAGCAGGCATTTAACCCACCAAGAATCTCCATAGGGAAAGAAAAGATGTCCCCATTGATGTTAAGATTTAGGCACGGGGGGATATCAATTCTAGGCTTAATCAAAATGAGAACCCTAGCATCAAGGTTGGGAACTAGACTAGTGGTTTCATCTATCTAAATTATTTTCTTGAACGGTTCCAAAAGTTGAGGTAAAAATCACCAAAGGAAGGGAGGGACATCCTTGATAATGACCCACCTGGGGCAAGAGAGCGCAAGGACTTCTTCATTAACTGCCTCATGAGACTAGGCTAGGGCACAGAAAGAGGTTTTTTCAACTGTCCAGTATCATCGCTTAAGGGCCTCAAGTTGAGATTCATGATTACTAAAAAAGCTAATGTAAAGTCCTTGCTGAATTTGTCTACAAAATGAAATCTTAAGTCCAAGTTTCAAGTTCCATAGGCTATGAAACCAGTCATCAAGGAATTTCCTTGGCAGACATCTTTCCACATCAACATAGGCAAAGAAAATAGTAGTACCACTTAACCTAGATTTTTCCAAAGTAATTTCATTCAACATTTCATCATTTAGGGAAATGAAGAAATCATTCAAGGCACTGGTAGGGCTCTTACCTTCTTTGTTGGGTCGCTCGCCTCTAGGAGTTGAAATAAATCTTGTAGAAGAGGAGATGCCATTGCTGGTTGGAGTGACCGTCTTGGAAAAGGTTTTCTTAGGAAGAGAATGAGCTAATTCAACAGGGTTAGGGGTGTTAAATGTTGGGTCATTCGATTTAGGCTCCATCAGGAGCTGAGGGCAGACCACACAAACGAGCAGGCAGGAGGAGTAAAGACACGGAGGGCAGATCAAAGCAAAGAGCAACCGCCAACAATAAAAGAAAAGCAGGAAATGAAAGACCGAGGTTAAAGAAGGACAAACCACGTGGAGGAGATTAACTCCTCCACATCACTGCAGAAGCAGCCAAATTCGCATCCAATTTTCACTTTTAATTTATATATTTGTTTCTTTTTCTTCAATTAAATTCAATTTTTTTCAACAAAAAAGGAAGAAAAGCAAAGATATCAAAATATCTTTCATATTGTTTCATCCACTATATTCAAAATTATTCGATTGTAAGAACACCAACAATAAAGATAATTTAAAAAAACAAAATAGAAGAAAATAGAAAATTTAAATTAAACAAAGTAGAAAAAACAAAGAACTTAAAAAAAAAACAAAGTAGAAAAAACATAGAATTAAAAAATTAAATAGAAAAAAAATAGAGAATTAAAAAAAACAAATAAAAAATAGAAAATTAAAAAAAAAACAAATTTGAAAAAAGCATAGCCGTTACCCCGCTCCTACCTAACGACATTCAAATTAAGACTTCAAATTTGATTCCTCGTGACTGTCTACCTGATTCTTCCTTGGCAAAAATTTATATTATACTTTGTCTTGAGCTGAAATTAGATGTAGGACCCCTCCATTTCCCTCATCTTGGTAAGAACACTCTGGTAAGCACTATTTTTATTTCTTGCAAAACTTTCCATAGATTTTATGTGAAGTAATTAGATATCTTGACTGTAGTTCGTCAACTTAATTAGAATAGATTTCATCTTCAAATGGATTCATGAAATATGTTAATTTAAGATATAGTTATGAAGTAATATTACATTGGCTAACTATTGTGGTATTAGAACATGAAGATGTATACCTGTGCCTACATGATAGTATTAATGTTACTCTAGGATGCTTGGAAATTTTATCTAAATTATTATTAGGGAGATTATGAGGATTGGAATATTCCCCTAATGATTAATAGTATGTGCCAATTTAACATGCATAGTGTTGAGACATTTTAGAGAAAAGACAATCTATGGTAATTAAACAATAGAGATTTTTGAATCAATAGTGTCAATGGTTGAAGTACAATAGCATAACCAAGACTAAGTTAAGCTTAAGGAAGTATAGAAACTTTTTGAGTTTGACATGTCCTCACTATTAACCAGCTTGATTAGTGAAGTTGTAGATTTTAAAGACATAATAGGATTAGTAATTAAATAAGGGATGGATTAGAAATAACCTTGAGACAACCATCTTCGTGACTTGTCTTCTTGGAACATACTCAAAATTAATAAAGAAGGGATCCAAGACAAATTGTATTATGGGATGATTTCATAGTAGGTAATTATGTTTTAGGACCGATGTTTATCATGGGTTAAGGACCACATTGTTTTAAGATAGCATTGTGTATCCTAGGATATGAACCTAATGATTGAGTACCATGTGTTAAATTGAGATAATGTTATTACAAGATGATACATTCTACCTAATTTGATGGAAGGCCCTGGTGCATTGGTACTACATCTTATTTGGGTTATGTTTTACTTGCTTATAGTTATGAGCTAAATGAAAGGATATAGAACTAAGATCTTGGATCTTATGTTGATATGTGTGGCTTGATGTAGATAAATTGAGGTAATGAAAATTATGATATGATTTAGAGTTAGAGAGTATAAAGGAATATGGACTATGTGGAATTGAGCTATGAAACTTGGTTAGGAGGTATTTTCAATTACTATATATATAGTTTGATCAATTTTGGATTTGGAGAAATGTAGATTTATATATATAAGATTGAGGTGATGTGGATGTAGACTTAATTGTTGTATATATACAAATGGGTTTATATGATGCTTTAATTGGATTATATACATGACATATTATTGGAATTACTAATATTATCTCGAGTGTGCAGGGATAAAACCATGGAATTTAGGGGGAGTCAAGCTAACATGTATTGTGTCTCCCATGAAACCAAGGTTGTGTCCAGAGGGAGACAAGAGCTCATTTTGGATGTGTTTTATTTCATGAAGTGAATGTGTGTGCATGTGTGTACTTTAATTTATTTCTCCCCTTTATATCTTGTGAATTTATATGTGACATGTCAAGCATGTTGTGAAATGTTATTCATGTGCTAGTGTTATGTGTTGGCATGTCTCATGGGGAGCTTGAAGGGTCACTTAGTTTCCCTTCCCAAGAAGAGCCACTTGATTAGAGAGCCAAGGAAGAGTCACATCCATGCCAAATCTATAGGGTAGCTTTGAAGGGTGTTTTGGAGACTCATGTGACACATTGGGTAGTGTTTAGCACAAAATGACAAGTCCCCTTGATAGGCCTTTGGGTAAGGGATATTTTTGACTATAGGACACCTTACTTTTGACTTGGGAGACCTCCCAAAAGTGGGTTTTCCAAGATGGACGAAAATCCACTCTTGGGGGACTCACCCTGGGAAGACCATCCAGTAGGAGGACAAGCCCATCCCTCTTTCCCCATTCTTGGTCTTCCTATCATTTATGAGGGGAGACAAGGATGGAGGAAATTTCTCCTTGAGCCATACCTATTAACTAAGGTTAGTTGGGGTTGGGGAGGGGACTCTTTTAGTAGAAACCTTGGGGAGAGGTTTGGGGGACACCCACTCTCTAGTTTTAGAGAATGGTTAGTTTGGTGAAAGCCCTAGAAAGTGGATAACTCTTCTACAACTATCTTCCATATAGCATTGGACTTTAGGTTGGTAAAAATTTCATTCTCACTCTTTTATTTTGTTTTCATGATGAGAGAAAGAGCTCTCTTGTAGCTATTTTCTTGTATGCAAGACTCTTGCTACTCCTTTGTATTATATGTGTGAGCTTAGTAATGTAATGTTAATGGAGGTTTTTTTTTTGTTGTGTTTCCTTTCTATGGTTGTTTATAATGGGAGTTATTATTTTCATTCTTGTTGAGTGGGTCTTAGTAGATCTGGTTTGAGAATGACCACAAAAGTAAAATTTATGATGCAAAGCCCTATGTGAAGGCAAGGATGACTTGTTGTCCCTATTTTTTTTCCATAGGGGGTTTCATGTTAAATGGTTATAGTAGTGTCTTGTATATGTTGTTGTTTCATGAAGTTCTATGTTGTATATGCAATATTTGAGGGCTACATGTGTGTTCTCTAGTTAGCTTGGCTCCCCTTGCTTGGGGGTTGGCTAGGACCTACGAGGTCTCATGATGCCATATGGTAGGGAGGAGAGTATTCCATGGTTTGCTATTTTTTGATATGCAAGTTTTTTGGCTGAGTAGAAATAAGATTTTAGTTGCAAGAACCCTAAGTGTTGTGGCCCTCTTGAAGAAAAGAGTAATGATGTGTTTCCTAGTTTGTTTGTAGAAAAATAAGCAGAGAATCTATTTGTTGTATTTAAAGTTATTTAACTTTGTAATGTAATCCAATGATGTATCTCATAGGAGTATGAGTGTAAAATGATTTATGTGTAATATATGTTGATATCTTCTGTTCATGTTTGTAATGCAACTTCAAAAAAAAAAAATATATTTGTAGTTTTGTGTTTGCTGTTGTAGATAGTGTTTGAAAGGTTTAACTTAGACTCAAAATTTACATATTAGCGAGTTGTTAAAGGAGAAACTTATTCTATGGTAGTTTTATTCTTGTCTAAGAAATTTTGGGCACTACATTAGAGATTGTCTCGAATCAACAACTAAGTAATCTTCAGAGGCTGAGGATATCCAATCAGTAGCTCCTCATTATCTTTTGGATCAAGAAGCCTCAAGGATTTCATGTTCTCCCCATTTGGAGAGACTTGATGTCGAGGAGAATCATAATTTAGAGGAGAATTGAGAAAATCAAAGGTATAGAAAATTACACAGGAGGGAGCTAAAAATCAGTGCAAACTCAGAGGATGTAGGTAATAATGGTGTTTGTAGGAGTAAAAATTTATAGTTATTTTCATCTGTTTGTGGATTTATTGAATGTTTAGAATTCACAGGAATGGGTGTTTGTAGGATTAAAAATTTATAGTTATTTTCATCTGTTTGCGCATTTACCGAATGTTGGGAATTCATAGGAATGGCCATCTAAAACAACAATAATATGTACACGGGCAGTCCCTAATGCGGCCAAACACAAAACTAGAAATATGGTCCAATTCTCTGTATAAATTAGGTTGGGGCTGAACACAAAACTATAGGCAAGAAATAGGAATTGAGGAGCAGGAGAAGAAAGTGAAGATGGAAAGTGTGTGCATAATAGAAGCAAAGGCTATTCTGTCAAAGGAACAGTCTGCAATCCAGGTCAGTATTTACTTTCATCCACATTATACATTTTATAAGCTATCTCAAATAGATATGAATGAGGAATACATTTGAAATTTTATAAGTATGCTCATCTCAAAGAGTTGGAAGGGGTGAGAGAGAGGCTTGAGCTTGTGAAGGTTGATATTCTCGACTATGATAGTCTTTCACATGGCTTGCCTTATGACTGAAGATCCGGTATGTATGTTTATTCAATTGTTAATTAAATGTGGTTATAAATTCTATTAAAGGGGCTTGTACAATATTTACTCTCTCTGAATCTCCAGATCGTTCACTCTAGCCAAAATTGATGAGAAAGCGTTTCTCCTATGGTGAAGCCTTAATGCTCTGTTCTGTTATAAATTGTGTTTCTTCAGAAATGACATTTCTGATTATTTCACATGGATATTTTCTTTTTCTTTTTGGGCATGGCCATGCCTCTTGTGTTTGTGTTTCTTCTATTCATCATGTTTTTCTTTTGCATTTATCTCTTCTTTTTTTTCTTCTGATTTTGATTTTGATACTGCATAGGTGCTCTTGCTGCCATAGGATTGGATTTTATCACCTCATTTTAGTCTTTGATTTTTCTTCTTGTTTTGAAGAATTTTGTGGACTGTTGTGGGTTTGGATTTCAACACCTTGTGATCCAGGTTCTTCATTACTTGTCTGAAGATCCATATTATCATGTTCCCTGGATTTCCCTTGTTCTTGTGAACTACTTTCTCAATCATTTTCGTGGTCATTAGGGCTATGGATTGACATTTGTTGAGAATCTGTTTCAAGGGAACTAGCACTCGCATGCTCATTTTCTTGGCTTTTGGGGGATGGAGTTAACATTTGTTGAGATTCATTTTCATTGTTCTCTTCATCAATTGTCTGAGATTCCCTAGATTTCCCCTATTCTTGTGAAGTATTTTCTTGATCATTATGGTTGTGGGATGACATTTGTTGAGAATCATAGGAATCCTTTGCTTCATGTAAACTAGGACTCACATCCTCATTTTCATGTCCTTTATCAGATTGGGTTAACATTTGTTTAGACTCATTACCATTGTTCTCTTCATCTTCTTCATGGAGAAATCCACCCACGTGCTTTTCATAACTAGCCATCATGTTTTTCTTCTGTTCATCATGTTTTTCTTTTGCATTTATCTCTTCTTTTTTTTCCTTCTGATTTTGATTTTGATACTACATACACATGATGATTTTAATTTGTGCTGAGAGAGGTTTTCAAGCATTGATGAGAAAAATGGTTGGTATGTGTTCAACTTCTCTTTCTTTATTCTTATTCCAAGCATTTGAGTGCTTTCTTGCAAGATTATAATGCTTCTAATTTGATTATTGCTTTTCCTGATTGCATAGCTATTGAATCCATAATAGGTTTATATTTGAGGGAAAATAATGCATTCATTTTCTGATTTAAATGGGTATTCTTCAACTCCAAAATTGCTGCCAAATGAAAGGTCCTAGTTCTTTACATTATTCAATCTTACACTCTGCTTCCTATAGATTCTGAGCAAAGGTTTTGAAATTCTGAGGAGTTGCCATGGAAAAGGCTCTATTTCAACTTTTTAAGGAAATTCCATCTATTTTTGTGAGAAAAAGTAGTTGAGGAGGTAAAGTTAGGAATTCTGTTAGGGTTTTTAATTTTTATAGGAATTCAGAGTAGATTCTAGGTCTATTTAGAGATGATTTGTTATTCATATATGTATTGGAATATTGAATACATAGTCTCCATTCTATTTCTTACTGCTGCAGAGATTGCACAATTCTTAGGAGTCACCATGGACAAAATGTGCTAGAGGCTCTATAATGGAGGCTATGCTGTGTAAGGTACATATTTTGGATACTCCATATTTCAAGGTCAAGCATGTATAGGTATGCATGCCATTATGCTTATTTATTTTTTCTTGGGTTTTGTTTCTTTATAAGTCTGTAAGAGAGGGGGTTGTTTTCTTTGATTTTGCAATGTTTTGGTTGGATTTTTCTGTCTTAGAAGAATGGATGCCTATTTTTCTTATGTCTAAAATTTTTGTGGTTTCTTATAAACATATAGACTTGTTGCAGATGTTATCTTGAGTTTTGGGATAGAAATAAGTCTGATCTAGATTTTTGTGTGCCTTAACTTTTTTATTTTTACAAATAGCCATATGAAATGAATCTGATCTAAAAGAATATGACTCCAATATGATCTAATAAATATTTCCATGTCTTCCATGATAGTAATTCTATGACTATGATAGTCTGCTAGTGTGATATAGGTTTAAAAACCAAATGTGTTTCCTAAATGCAATTATCCTTAAACATGGACAAGGTATTTAAACTAATCAGAATAATTTATTCTTTGTTTCATAAACCTCAAACAAGACTTTTTCAACATAGATAAAAATAACATTTTATAGTTTATTAGTATTACTATTAAAGACCAAGTACACCAGAAAACTTATACACCTAAACAAAGATTGCTAGATTTGATGACATAAATTTCAATTTTTTCACTAGAGATAACTGAAGGTACAGAGCTCCAGACCCACAAAAAGGAATGGATAATTACCACTCATTGTAGCAAGATTTAGGTAATTTAAAGATTTTATGGTATAGAATAAATGCATAAAATCTATCAATTTGGAGATGAGAAAAAAGTCGAGTAGAAAAAATCAATAATAGAAGCATTCAGTTACAATTGTTAGGACTGCAATTAAGATCACCTTCAAAAGCCCTGCCTACTATATTCAATGATCCCAAAGCACATGATAATGTCAATTTCCATAGTTTGAAGATAGCACTGAAAAACTTCTCAAAGTACATAGAGCCTTGTTTGGCAAATGTGTTGCCTAGATTTTTCAATGTCAAGAACAAATCGATTGACCAAATGAATAACAAAAAATAAAAGAATTAATGTTTCTTTACACTATTATCATATCTCTTAAATGGTAAGATATAGCCAATGATACTATTGATGCCTATTTCTAGCCACCCCAAAATTAGTAATTACTAATTACACAAATAAAAATTCAAGATTTATTTATGTTAACATAACTGTGAGTATGCCCTGCAAAATTGATCTTCTTGATGAATCATGTAAGGGCATAGAACCTTTCATGGAGATTGATGTTTGTTTTTTGTTAGTCATTCGAAGTTGAGATCAAGTCAATTTGATTTGTGGTTTTTCCAAATTGTCCTCATTTGTTATACAAAAATAGAGATGTTCATCTTTTTAATCTGATTTGTTTTAAAAAAAGAAGAAAACAATGCTTACTTTTATTTGATTGGGTGGAAAAAATAGATTTAGAGATCAGTAGTTTTGAAAATTAATGTATGAATATGACTTCCTAGTTATAAGAAGTTGCAGCCAAAGATTCCTCTGTGAGCTTGAATAGACATATTTTTAATTGTCTCCTAGTCTAAGATAATAATGGAAAAAACAACCTTAATAAAAGTTGGCCCCCAATTTAATGCAAGGAGAGAAGTCATAATGCAATCAAACCATAGAAGCTCCAAATTAGGATCGAGTTTAAATGCTTCATTGCCTAGCTGCAATTTTTGGAGGGTAAGCATTAAATTCTTTAGTCTGCCAATTTGATGACATTTTAAAAAAGCATGAGCAGAATATCAAACAAGCTATCCCTGAGTAGGGTAAAGGTGTAACGACAAATATTGATTCATCTTTTCCTCCCTGCTACTTGTTAGATTAGGTGAAAAACTAATCTCCCAAGAACACCTGCATGCATAACCCTATCACATGGAAGAAGCAAAGCATAGAAGGAAAGAAAAATCTATGGAGACCAAAAAGCCAGAGACATCTTATGGACATGTAAAGAGCAATTGTATTCCAAGATTATCTCAAAAGAATGTACAAAGGGTTCAACCATATAGGTGAACAATAAAACCCTAAAGCTATAAAGCAAAAAATAAAGCTAGGTTGCACATTATAATTAATAAATATATTAATTATAATGCACCTAAAATATAGCTTAAGTAAATAGAGTAATAAATGACTTAATTAATTAAACCAAAGTGATTTAATTAATAAGCATAAAGTATGATTACTCTAACACCCCCCCTTAAGCATAGCTCAAGAGGGAAGCTAACCTAGCATAGCTATGAAAGCAGAAAATGGGTCCCGGTAACAAGGCCTGATCAGGTACCCAGTACAAGAAATAAACTAGATGAAGGAAACAAAGCCTTCAATCTAGGGAATGTCCCAGAGAAAGGAACAAGAAAGAGCATGAAGCATCTCTGAAACATAAAGCTGCAAACACTGTCAGAAGTAACTGCTGGAACCCCCACTGAAATAGTGCATGATCAGGTAGAGAAGACAAAGTCTGAAGAGCTGATCAATCGAAGAGGTGACCTCCAAAATAGGAATGAATGAGTGTCTATATAGTAGATGAACCATCTCACCGAAATGCATAGGTGCCTAGCCACTGCATCCGCCTAGTACATAGGAACAAAAACTAAATATGTAGATCACTCAACCGAACCAAGGAAGCAATAGAACCAATAGGTGAACCCCCCCATAATGCTGAACAAGGAGAGGGGTGACAGGAACACTAAAATGCAATGCCAGAAACATCTACAAGAAGAAGAATCAGGAACACCAACAGTGCAATAGAAGTACAAGCACAGGATAAAGGGTAGTGTCACAGACACATATCATGGGCTAATGTCATGGAAGGTACACTCACTTGACAAAGGTGGATGTGCACAAAAGGAAAAAACATCATAACCCACCATGGCACTTTATAACTGAGTGTGAGTACAAACAAACACAAGGTGCTCAAAATCCCAGATATGTAGAAGCAAACACTTTATCTCAGTGCGTTTACAGAAAAGAAATGCTACAGAAGAGAACCATACAAAGCTCAGAAGTTAGAAAGAAGAGTGAGCCAGAAGAATAGAAGAAGAGATCCCAAGACCTGTAGAACCCAAGTAATCTGCCACAGTGTGAAAGTGCAAAACTCAGAGGAGAGAAAACCTGGAGCAGAATCTAGATAAAAGACCCCTACAACTGAATAACTCACAGAACCATCTTTCCAATGATATATGGTGAGCCCAAAAAAAGAGTCCGGATGAGCGAGATATGGCTCTCGAAAGGAAAAAAATAAAAAGCATCTTTGATAGAAAAAAAATACTATCAAAATAGTAGAGCCAAGAACTCTAACCTCCATAATTAGAAAGATCTCTGAAAGAGCTTTCCGACGATATAAAGAAGTCCAAAAAAGACCTTCGTATGCTCAAGATATTGCAAAAAAGGCCCAAGTACCCTTAAAAAGCTTTTTTTTTAAAAACAACTCCGAGCCTGAATTTGACGTCCAAATGGCTGTCACGGCTCAAAACCCCTGGGGCTAAAAAAACCAAGGGCCCTGGTCACTTGGGTGACCAGGGGTGCTGCAGAAGGGGCCGGCGGCTGGGGGCTGGTCACGTGGGTGATCGTCCGCTACAGAATGGGGCTGAGCGGACCAGGAGCGGAGGTGGTGTTGCGGAGCGGCGGGCGGGCACCGGAGTGGCTAGGCGGCGGAGCTGCTGCAAAGGGTGGCGGGGACCGCGGGTGGTGGTGCCCGGGTGGCCGATGGGCAGTGCTCTTTGTTTAACAAAGGCTGCATTTTTTAAATGCATAAAAAACATTAAAAAACATGTTTTTTTTAAAAAAATTATTTTTTTCTCAGTTTTCGTGTCGTATGGGCATGAAAACCAAAAAAAGTTTGCCTCAAAGCTCAGTTGTCCAAAATGGACAAATTTTATATGGATTCTAGGGTTTTTGGGCCTTCTGGACACATTGGTGGTGTCCGTTTTTGCTCAAAATACCCCCAATTTTTTTTTTCTTTTTTACAGGCAAAAAAGAAACAAAAAATAACATCCTGTAGAGAATACCAGAACTAAATTTTTTTGAAACCCTCCTGCTTCTGAATCACTTCAACAAAACATGAATAGCGAGCAGCAAGATGGCTCTGATACCATGTTAGATTAGGTGAAAAACTAATCTCCCAAGAACACCTGCATGCATAACCCTATCACATGGAAGAAGCAAAGCACAGAAGGCAAGAAAAATCTATGGAGATCAAAAAGCCAGAGACATCTTATGGACATGTAAAGAGCAATTGTATTCCAAGATTATCTCAAAAGAATGTACAAAGGGTTCAACCATATAGGTGAACAATAAAACCCTAAAGCTATAAAGCAAAAAATAAAGCTAGGTTGCACATTATAATTAATAAATATATTAATTATAATGCACCTAAAAGATAGCTTAAGTAAATAGAGTAATAAATGACTTAATTAATTAAACTAAAGTGATTTAATTAATAAGCATAAAGTATGATTACTCTAACACTACTCTCTATAGGCATCCTCAATTGATATTGTTAAGACAATGTGGGTTAGCTACTCTCTATATGCATCCTCAAGTTAAAAGTGTATTTCATTTTGTTTCTCAATTACCATATTCTATCTAGTGCATTGTTATATTAGCTTAGGTTTAAAGGAATTTGACAGGACAATTATGGAATGTACCCTTTCATAGCCCAACTGTTGGGCGACCTGTAGAATTGGTTGCTAAGGAAAATGTTCAAACATAAACATAAACATAGACCTTTCAATAGAGAAGCCAAATGTTAGTTTTGGTCCAAATTTACCAATACACCTAATGCATTCTTGTGAAAGAGGCAGGAGAATTTGGCAAAATTGATGTTCTCTTGTGCTGTACAAGAGTGAAATCAAGAAATAAACAACCCTCTTAACAAGACCGATTAGAAAGAAAAGAAATAAAAAACCCTCTTAAATCAGCTTTCTTTACAACATTTGTTTAAGAAAAGAAACTTTACAACATTTTTTTAAGAAAAGAAAGAAAATATCTTCAATTTAAACTTCTATTATGTTCCAATTGTGCACTACTATGGCAGATTTCATATATTTATGTTTTTCTTTTTCTTTTTTTTAGATAAGATGAAAATTGGGGAAAAAGATTTGTAATTTTCAGCTATATAGGCCAATAGGTGTTTAATGTTTGTAGTGGATTTTCTTAAGGTGAAAATAGGGGGAAAATAATTGTATTTCTTTAGCTTACATCTTAAAGAGCTATAGAGGTCAGGTGTTTAATGCTCACAATGGTATGTTTTCTTATAGATAAGGTGAAAACAGAGGGAAAGCCATAGAGACCATATGTGTTTAATGCTAGTAGTGGTTTTTTTGTTTTCAGGTAAGATGAAAACATGAGAAAAATAATTGTATTTCTTCAGCTTACACACTAATAGAGCCACAAAGTTTGTAGATGTTTAATACTCCAAGTGGTAATCTAAGAGGACCATACCCCTAGTGTTAAGTCAATTTTTTAAAAAATTTAAATAAATTGTTGAAATTAGATTTATTTTTATAAATGTAACAAGTAAAAAATATTTTTAATCTTAATAAATAAATAAATAAAATAATTTTAGGAAGGGGCAAATTGCCCCTTCCATAGGCTTGAGGAATGACCATTGCCTGGTCATTCTTAAAAGATTTTATCTTTTACAATGTGTGTGTCTCAACATTGAACATGTTATTAGAATCACAATATTCACCACATATAACTCACAGTCTAATATGAATAATAATATATAATATTAAAAAATCACAAGACAATCGACTAACACTCTTTATATTAAGAAAAATCTTGAACTATTTTTGTATGGATTATTTTTAAAAATTATATGCATCTCAAAATTTCCTTTACATGTGTATTTGAACTTTTACATACTTATACTTTGAATTTACATTAAAATGTTAAATTAGTTTGATGTTAGTGTACTTCAAATTTGGTATGTCTAAATATTATAAATATGTCAAATTGTGCTTCATATCTAGTATTTGTTACTTTGGAATTAAATTTTACTTCAGAAAAATGTATTCACTTTTTGTTTGCATAATGTATTTATTTTAACTAACATTTAGATCATGTGGGAGAGAGGGAGAGGGAGGTTGAGGGAGGGTGAGGGGAATGGGAGGGAGAGAGGGAGGGAGAGAGGGAGGTAGGGGGAGCAGGAGGGAGGGAGAGGGAGAGGGAGGAAAGGGGGAGAGAGGGAGAGGGAGGTAGAGGGAGAGGGGGAGGAGAGGGAGAGGGAGAGGGAGAGGGAGAGGGAGAGGGAGAGAGAGAGGGGCAGAGAGAGTGAGAGAGGGGGTGGGAGAGAGAGGGGAAAGGAGAGAAAGTGGGAGAGGGAGGGGGAGAGAGGGAGGGAGGGAGGGGGAGTGGGAGGGAGAGGGAGAGGAGAGGGAGCGGGAGGGAGAGAGGGAGAGGAAGGGAAATGGAGAGGGAGATGGATCAGGAGGGAGAGGGAGGGTGGGGGAAGAAGGAGGGAGAGGGAGGGAGAGGGAGAGGGAGCATGGGGAGAGAGAGAGGGAGGGAGAGGAAGAGGAAGGGAGAGAGAGGAAGGAGGAGAGGAGAGGGAGGGTGGGGGAGGGTGAGGGGAGAGGGAGGGAGGGGGGATTGAGAGGGAGAGGGAGAGTGAGATAGAGAGGGAGACATAGACGGAGAAAGAGGGAGGGAGGGAGGGAGGGAAAGGGAGAGGAGAGAGAGAGGGAGGGTAGGGGGAGAAGAAGGCATAAAGGGAGGTAGAGGGAGAGGGAGAAGAAGGGAAAGGGAGAGAGAGGGAGAGGAAGAGGAAGGGGGAGAGAGGGAGAGGGGGGAGGGAGAGGAAGGGGGAGAGGAGAGGGAGATGGAGGGAGAGGGAGAGATAGGGTGGGGAGGGAGAGGGGAGAGGGTGAGAAGGAGAGAAGGGGAGCGGGAGAGATGGAGAGGGAGAGGGAGAAAGAGGGAGGGAGGGAGAAAGAGGGAGGGTTGAGAGAGGGAGGGAGGGTAGGGGGAGCAAGAGTCATAGACTGAGGTAGAGGGAGAGGGAGAAGGAGGGAAAGGGGGAGAGGGAGGGAAAGGGGGAGAGAGGGAGAGGAAGAGGAAGAGGAAGGGGGAGAGAGGGAGAGGAGGAGGTCAATGAAGCGGGAGATGAGAGGGAGATGGAGGGTAGGGGAGGGAGAGGGAGAGGGAGAGGAGAGGTAGAGGGAGGGTGGGGGAGGAAGAGGGGAGAGGGAGAGAAGGGGGAACAGGAGAGAGGGAGAGGGAGAGGGAGAAAGAGGGAGGGAGGGAGGGAGGGAGAGGGAGAGTTGAGAGAGGGAGGGAGGGTAGGGGGAGTGAGAGGCATAGATGGAGGGTAGAGGGAGAGGGAGAAGGAGGGAAAGGGGGGAGAGAGGGAGAGGAAGAGGAAGAGGAAGAGGAAGAGGAAGATGAAGGGGGAGAGAGGAAGAGGAGGAGGGAGAGGAAGGGGGAGAGGAGAGGGAGAGGGAGGGAGATGGATGGTGGGGGAGGGAGAGGGGGAGGAGAGGGAGATGGAGGGTGGGAGAGGGAGAGGGGAGAGTGAGGAAGGGGGGAGTAGGTGAGGGTGAGGGTGAGGGTGAGGGTTAGGGTGAGGGAGAGGAAGGGGAGAGAGGGAGAGGGAGAGGAAAAGAGAGAGGAATGGGGAGAGAGGGAGAGGGAGCATGAGGGAGAGGGAGAGGAGAGGGAGTGAGATGGGGAGAGGGAGTAGGAGGAGTGGGAGGGGGGGGACAAAGTGAGAGGGAGGGAGGGAGAGAGGGAAGGAGAGAGTGAGAGGGAGGGAGAGATGGAGGAAAAGGGGGGGAGAGGGGAGAGGGAGAGGGAGAGAGGAAAAGGAAGAGGGAGAGGGAGCAGGGAAATGTAGTAGGGGGAGGGAGATAGGGAGGGAGGGAGAGGGAGAGGGAGGGAGAGAGTGAGAGGGAGGGAGAGATGGAGGGAAGGGGGAGAGGGAGAGGGATTATAAGGGGGGAGAGAGGAAGAGGGAGAGGAAGGGGGAGAGAGGGAGAGGGAAGAAGAGTAGGAGAGGGTGAGGAAGAGGGAGAGAGAGGGAGAGAGAGGGAGAGTTAGAGGGAGGGAAAGAGGGGAGAGAGGGAGAGGGAGAGTGAGAGGAAGAGGAAGGGGGGAGATGAGAGGGAGTGGGAGGGAGATGGAGAGAGAGGGTGAGGGAGGGAGATGGAGAGGGAGGTTGGGGGGAGGGAGAGGGGGAGTGGGAGGGATAGAGGGAGCAAGAGGAAGAGGGAGAGGGAAAAAGAGG
>BSBK01011307.1:0-170339 GCA_027943335.1 Chamaecyparis obtusa | reverse complement strand
TATATAAATATATATATATATATATATATATATCTGTATTATATATATATATATATATATATATATATATATATATATATATATATATATATATATATCTGTATATATATATATATATTATATCTGTATATATATGTATATGTGTATATATTTGTATATGTGTGTGTATATATATATATATATATATATATATATATATATATATATATGTATATGTATATGTATATATATATGTATATATGTATATATATGTATATAGATATGTATATATGTATATGTATATCTATAGCTATATCTATATCTATATCTATATCTATATCTATATATATTCTTGAGGTTTAAATAACAAACTTGTACACATAAATATAAATTGTGTATGTGATATTTTTTCTATGGTTGCGGATCCTTAGAATGCAGAAGGTGTAGATTATTATCTACTAAGGTGCACCAATGAAAAACATAAGTTTCTTGAAGAAGTTGTCGATGATGATGGACAAAAATATCCGACCGGTTTAGTTGTTACTTAAGGCACCTATTATCAACAAGCCAAGATTGACAAAAATGGAATTCATTTTATTGAATACATGCCTGGACAGAGATTTCTACCTTATAGTCACTTGGTTATAGCGACAAAATTGCAGTTTGAAACTATACCAAAAAAGGGTCACATAAAACCAAAAGTGGAAGTTGCCTATTGAAGAGCATGAAAAACTTTTGGGGATAATAAAAGATAGAGAGGATCCAGACTACATGTATCAGGAGCTTTAGGTTGAAGGATTTTAATTTGTGCATACTTAAAAATCATATTTGAAACTTACAGACTATAAATTTGATTTGAAATTTATGATTAGATTGAATTTATATCAAGATTAAACCTGAATTGAATTTTAATTGATTAGACCAAGTGAGTTCAATAATTACCTTGTTCTAGTCTATATTTCTAGTTCAACAGTGCTTTCTCTAATTAGATTGAATCTAGGAAAATTGAATTTAAATGATTTATTAGATTGATTCCTCTCTCTCTCTCTCTCTAGTCTATATATATAACACAAGAGATTTAACATGGAAACCTTGTTAAGGACAAAACCACCTGGGACCGACAACCCAAAAATTGTTCACTCTTCTGAAGTGAGGTCGATGAAGACCCAACCCTATTAAAGGTTACAAACACACTATGAGGTGTGACCTTGATAGAGGATTTTAGACCAACCGTTATCATCCAACCAACATTCACTATGGGGTTGACAGGATAACAAATGTACATTCTATGAATGACATTACAAGACTTTCTAGTCCACTCTGTTAAGAGATTTATCTATTTACAATGGTTAAACTGTAACAAAAATTTGATCTGAATACAACACAACTTAAATTGTACATTATAAGATCCATTCTTAAGCTCATTCAAATCCTCTAATCATTATATCAATTTTGTTTCAATCAATATTCTGTAACTTACTGTCACTTAGTTATAGCTTTCTGATGCTCAGTATATCTACAGTTCGGTTCTCCTTAACCAGTTTGGTCAAGCATGCATTAAAATTGCTCACGCGATATCTCTGTAGTCTCCTTCTTCCTGCATTAGTTTCATTGTGAAACTCTAGTCTCTTAAATAGATAAGTAAACCATTTTAATTCCATCCATCAGATTTTTCCACCTAATCTCCTTTGTTGATTTTATGGCTTTAACCTTGCTCGACCGATGTGTCAATAACATGTTTCAGTTCTTTCCTTAAGATATTGCTTGAATTATGCTAGCCGTAGATCTTCGTAACAAATATTATCTCCATATTTGATTTAAAGGTACTTTTTAGCTCATCAATCCTTGTCAGCTAAGCTAATCATTTATTTCTTTTCTTCTCCTCAGTTTACAAAGAAATGCATCAGTGAACTCAAGCTTGGTTTATACTGTGCTCAGTATACACTACACTGCATCAATGTATACTGAAATAGTTCTTTAACTGACCACACTTATTTGTGTATTTTTCTCTATCCTTCATCATAGATGAATGAAACATAATCAAGTCAATAACATAAGGTCATAGACTCATTTATAAGTTACTAAATGTATTCCTTATCCTCATCTATCATATCCATCTTCCTCATGTAGATATATCTGTTCTTCATCTCTTTTCTTCTTCTTTCTAGAGATGTTTGGGTATAGTAACTTAGAAGATAACTACCGTCAAAACTAGTTGACATCAATGGCAACATATTACTGATTTAATCATCTTACATATCTAATCAGAAACTCAGTGATATCATATCATAGATCTTCAAGTCATAAAATGTATTCAAATTAGTTCTAGTCCATCATCTCTCTCTCTCTCTCTCTCTCTCTCTCTCTCTCTCTCTCTAGAACTCACAATTTACTTTCTAATTGAATTTTAATTTCAATTTATTGATTAGATTGATTAGATAGGTCTATTTATCTATTTATTCATTAGATTGATTAGATAGGTTTATATTTAAATTGAATTTAAATTGAAAGTAGATTGATTCTTTTTTAAATTGATTAGAATAGATTCATCACCTGAATTGAATACCTTTTCTAGTCTATAAATTTCTATTTATTGATTAGATTGATTAGATAGGTAAATTGAATTTCAATTGCTTCTAGAACTTTCAATTTACTTTCTACTTGAATTTTAATTTCAAGTCATTGATTAGATAGGTCAATATTTAAATTGAATTTAAATTGAAAGTAGATTAATTGTTTTTTATATTGATTACAATAGATTGATCACCTGAATTGAATACCTTTTCTACTCTATAAATTTCTATTTATTGATTAGATTGATTAGATAGGTAAATTGAATTTTAATTGCTTCTAGAACTTTCAATTTACTTTCTACATGAATTTTAATTTCAATTTATTGATTAGATTGATTCTAAGATTGATTAGATAGGTCTATATTTCTATTTATTGATTAGATTGATTAGATAGGTCTATATTCAAATTGAATTTAAATTGAAATTAGACTGATTCATTTTTCAATCGATTAGAATAGAATTTATATATCAATGTAAATGTCTAGAAATTTATTGAACAAAAATCAAACATGTGTACATCTTGATGTTTAAAATGTCTATATCAGAAAATCCAAACATGTATCAATGTACAAATATAGATCAACATAAAAAACATGCATGCACATAATGTAAATGTCTATAATATATCACAAAAACCAAACATGGACATACATCAATGTAAATGTCTAGATATTGTGCAAAATTCAAACATGTAGAGCTATCAATGTAAATGTCTAGATATCACAAAATCCAAACATGTATCAATGTAAAACATATCTAGAGATCAACGTAACATAAATACTCTCTAGTACACATGTACACTCTAGATCAAAATCAATACCATAGATCTAAATCTATGAACACATCAACTATGTCGATGATCGCCTGTTGTAGATCGTTATCCTACTGGACCTGAGTCTATGAATGTAAATACATATAACAATTTATAAATAAATTTATACACATATATATAATGACTTGAGCTTAAATTAAAATGTATAGATTTAAGAACTCATCAAATAAATTATAAAATTTAATTTTAAATTATTTTGTACCTCTATATCCTGATGAATCGGATGAGTAGGCTGCTCTAAATCTCCATATGCAACACCCATCGCAATGTCCTATACAAGATTTAAATAAATTTAAATTTAAAAAAATTAAATTTAAATATAGAACTATATGTACATATATCTATATAAATTGAAATTAAATCCAGTTTCTTACATGGTGTAATGCACGTCCAAGGTTGGATAACTCAGAAGAGTGAAAGGACATCACACTAGGATCAATGGCCTCATCCTTAATCAAATTTGAGGAATCCATGGTAAAATCATGAGGTCATAGCCTGTGTCTATTGTGCGGGAGCCTATGTATGTTGTGGAGGTGGTGTAAGATCATCCACACTCTGTCTATCTGGGGTACTTGCTGCTGCATTTGATCCATGTCCTCGACTCCTGCTTGTTGAGGATCTATGACACTGTCCTCCTCCAGTGAAAGTAGGAATATCACGTGGCTCAATCCCACGCAATGTAGAAATCCTCTAGTAAGCAGTCGTGAGATGACTTACTAACATAGAGCTAATCTCACGCATGCGATCCTCGGGTAGTCATCCTATCTCATATGTAATAGGCAGATCAAATCTAATGTACGGGTCATAAAATGGACTAGAAGGTGATACACTTGTACTCGTCCATGATCAAAGCATGTACCTACCCAAACGGTCAAATGAAAACTCCTCGACCTGAGCTGTGATGGTGGTAATGCTAGAATACATATCTAAATGTGTGTCCTCAACTGCAACCTACCCAGCTTATGTGTAGGTCTCCAAACCTTTTGGAAGAACCAAAAGGTTTTGACCCACCAATGCCCTCTTACTATGGGGTTGTGGGTATATCAAGTCATCTACACTTATCTTGATATCTCTTAGACCCTGACCAACATGTCAGGGTAAATCAGTGTAATCAACATCGTAGCCCAAATGAAACTCTGCAAATAATTATTTGCAGAAATATAGTGGCACCTCATCCTTTTGGGGCCACATATGATTAGCTTCTAACCATCTAGGATATATAAAAGGGGCCACTAGATCATCTATACATTTTGTCACCCTATATCCTCGAACAACCTGCTTATCGATGTAATGGGTGCCAAACATATTCTTAACCTGAGTGACTAAAACAGCTGAATCAACCATCCCCCAATCCACTATCCCTCTGATAGTGCTAGAGAGGCTATAATAAAAAGTATCAATTGATACATCATCATAAGGATTGTATGATTCATCCTTCTAAATCATACTCATGAGCTCAGTGCGTATAAATGTCAATTTCTCCCTATTAGGGAGAGTAGTACTATTCTGTAGTGTCCTCTCTAATGCAGTTAGAGCAGCCTGCATCCTAGAGATAGTCTCATCTCTACAAATAGCTCTACTTTGTGGGGTCTGGGTGTTGGACTACAACTGATTTGGAATATGATTGAAGAATCTATGATTACAAGATCATTAAGGAGTTGTTGATTAGATATATAATATGATTAAATTTGTATTATGTTTTCATTGATGTCAACTAGTCTGACAGCACTTATCTAACAAGTTACTATACCAAGACATCTAAAGAAAGGTGAAAAGAGATGAAGAATAGAGAAATCTACATGAGGAAAGATGTACATGAAAGATGAGGATAATGAATACATTGAGTAACTTGTTTATGAGTCTATGACTTGATGATATTGACTTTATTATGTTGCATTCATCTATGATGAAGAATAGAGCTGAAAGACATGCAATGTTATCGGTAAATGAAGCATTTCTAGTATACATCGACAGAGTGTAGTGTTTACTGATTACAGTATTAATTGAGTAGTGTTCACCAATGCATTTCTTTGCTAACTGAGTTGAACAAAATGAATTAAATGATTAGTTTAGCATATAAGATTGATGAGCTGGCAAGATTATAACATCGAGGTAACAGATAATGTTTGTTACACAGATCGATAGCTGATGAAATTTAGGAAAGATCTAAAGGATGAAGATCAAATGTGTTATTGACACAAGTACTAAGAAAGTTTGAAGTGGCAAAATCTGATGGTGGAGAAGAAAATGATTTACTCATCTATATAAGAGAACAAAATTTCTTAATAGAAGAATGCCGAAAGAAGTAGAAACTGCAGGAATATTGCGTGAACAAGGTTTTCATGCATTCTGATCATACTGGTTAGTAAGAACCGAGCTGTGGAATAATTACTAAGCTACAAAGAGCAATTACCGACAGACAGTAAGTTGATACAGTATTGAATCTGAAGTGAAATATTGATCAGAAGGATTTGTATGGACTAAATATTGATCTATAATCTGCAATTGAAGTTGTACTAAGGAAGATCATTTAATGTTACATATTTAACCATTGTGTATAGTCAAAATCCTATTAACTTTCAAATACCCATCTAACCATCAGACACTCTAAAAGTCTTATGATGTATCATTCATAGAATGAACATTGTTATCCTGTCAACCCCATAGTGAATGCTAGTTGGACGATAACTTCTAGTCTAAAATCCTCTAACAAGGTCACACCTGACAGTGTGTTTGTAAACCTTTAACAGGGTTGGGTCTTAATTGACCTCACTTCAGAAGAGTGAACAATTTTGGGTTGCCAGTCCCAAGTGGTTTTTCCCTTTATTAGGGTTTCCACATTAAATCTCTTGTGTTATGTGTTGATTTTGATATTTTTTTTGTTATCATTCTTTACATGTTACATGTTAGATTTGATTAGTAACTATTATAGTATTTGACTGGTAATTGGTAAAAGCACAGAACATGATTCTTTTTGTTAGAATAACTGAGAGGGGGGTGAATCAGTTATGTAGTGACCCAAAACAAAATGTATAATTCAAAACTATTTCTTCAATTTCTACTTGTCGGTAAATAATAAAACTTTCACTGTCTGTGCTTTTACCGATTACTAGTCTAATACTATAACAGTTTACTGATCAAATCTAACATGTAACATGTAAAGAATGATAACAAACAGATATCACAATCAACACATAACATAAGAGATTTAACATGGAAACCTTGTAAAGGGAAAAACCACCTGGGACCGGCAACCCAAAATTGTTCACTCTTCTGAAGTGAGGTTGGTTAAGACCCAACCCTGTTAAAGGTTTACAAACACACTGTCAGGTGTGACCTTGTTAGAGAATTTTAGACTAGAAGTTATCATCCAACTAGAATTCACTATGGGGTTCACAGGATAACAATGTTCATTCTATGAATGATACATCATAAGACTTTCAGAGTCCACTCGGTTAAGAGATTTTGATTGTATATAATGGTTAAATATGTAACAGTAAATGACCTACCTTAATACAACTTCAATTGTAGATTACAGATCAATATTTAGTCCATACAAATCCTTCTGATCAATATTTCACTTCAGATTCAATACTATATCAACTTACTATCCATTGGTAATTTCTCTCTGTAGCTCAGAAGTTATTCTGCAGCTTGGTTCTTACTTAACCAGTATGATCAGAATGCACGAAAACCTTGTTCACGCGATATTCCTCCAGCTTCTACTTCTTTCGGCATTCTTCATAAAGAAATTTTGTTCTCTTATATAGATGAGTAAATTATTTTCTTCCCCACCATTAGATTTTGCCGCTTAACCACATTCATAGATTTTGTCACTTCAAACTTTCTCGGTACTTGTGTCAATAACACATTTCAATCTTCTCCGTTAGATCTTCCTTGAATTTCATCAGTCGTTGATCTGTGTAACAAACATAATCTATTACCTCGATGTTATACTCTTGCCAGCTCATCAATCTTATCGGCTAAACTAATCATTTAATTCATTATGTTCAACTCGGTTAATAGAGAAATGCATCGATGAACACTACTTGGTTAATACTATGATCGGTATACACTACACTTCGTTGGTGTATACTAGAAATGCTTCATTTACCGACAACACTACTTTGTGTCTTTTAGCTCTATACTTCATTATAGATGAATGAAACATAATAAAGGCAATATCATCAAGTCATAGACTCATCAACAAGTTACTCAATGTGTTCCTTATCCTCATCTATCATGTACATCTCTCTTCATGTAGATTTCTCTGTTCTTCATCTCTTTCACCTTTATTCAGATGTCTCGGTATAGTAACTTCCAGGATAAGTGCTATCAAATGAGTTGACATCAATGACAACATAATACTGATTTAATCATATTACATATTTAATTAGAAACTCCTCCATGATTTTGTAATCACAGATTCTTCAATCATATTCCAAATTAGTCGTAGTTCAACAATCTCTCCCTTTGGCATTGATGGCAACTCAAGTAATATGAAATTTACCATACACATACCAAACATATATTCTACAAGTTTTGAACAAAATGTTGTAAGTCGAATAGACTTAATATGTTTAATCACTACGTTACTAAACATCATTAGATAATACATCTTTACTATTCTGTAGTTGTGATCTTTTCAGTTGTCCTGTTCCTGCTTCTATTCTTTGTAACTGATCTTCAATACTCTATCTCATTCAGATTGTCTCTCCCTTAGATAAATCTTGTTGGTGCTTGTTCCTTTTCATATTATCTATCTATCCCTTTGAAAACAATGCCAAAGAAACAAATAAACAAACAATTTTGTCTTCCTCTGTATCTCTGAATACAAATATTTTAATCGGTTCATGTTCTCAACCTTAATCACAACCTTGAACATGATTCAAAGTGTGAACTATGCTACATCAATAGGAATGATCTTCTGATACAAGTAGGTTAATGCAACAACTAGATCACCTTAGTGACCAATAGATAGGGGACAGACCCCAAGTCTAGTCCTCAAGTATTCAAATGTGTCCTATTACCACAATTTCCATGTACTTGAAAATTTGGCTAAAATACATTCAGGAGTCCCTATTTTAACCTTTCCAACCATCCCTAAAAATTTCATAGGTTCATGTCCCTCCTTCTGGTCTCTGCAATTTGTTTCATTCCCTAGTCTGGAGGTCAAAATATTTGAAAACTAGCCGTTATAGGCCAAAAGCCCTAAGAAACCCTAAGCCAATTTCTATTTTCATCTTACTTTATCTCAACCACTTAAGTCCTCAAAAAACCCATGTGCGCTTTAAGAAAGTCTTCGGTCATAGGCTCTCTAAGTTCTCCGGCGGTTCCCCCTTTTATTCGGTGATTCAACGACTACATTGGTTCTCTTAATCACCAAATGTTTGGTAGTTAAGTCTTAACATCTCGTGACCTAGCGAAACAACTAACCTTTCCTTAGTCACATATTCACGAAGTCTTTTGGCAGTCACTTTAGTGGGGTCCCAATCAGGAAGATCTAATGGTTATCGTGAAATCGCAAGGGGTTCTTCTGACACTTGCGATCTTGCGATAGTCGTTAATCTTCCCTTTTGTGTAGTGTTTCATTTTTTCTAAGTGGGTCCACTGCCACTTCATCCTATGTGGAAGCTCTTGATTGATTGAGAGATCCTGATTTGTAAAGGATGTCAGAGAGGGCCCGATAGATTGTTACCCCTCTAATCCTACAGCTGGCATATGATCTCATGGGATGTGTCAGAGCCATGAGGTTATACGCTAACCATTGATTTCTTTCTACTGTCAGAGCTATCTTAGGTGGGTCTTCATTTGCTGATGTGCTTGCTTTTGGTTGGTCCACGTGTGTTGAGTCAATACAAATCAGTGGGGCCATTTTCTTTTAGCGGTCAGAGGTTCTGCCATTGTTAGAGGATCGACAGCTGATGTATCTTTGCAAGGGCGGTGTCAGAGGTATGAGATCTTAAGATGACCGTCGATCTTGCTTTTTGTAGAGGCCATGTTAGGTGGGTCTGATGCCAGATAAAGGTGACGTGCTCATTTTTCATTGGTCGATGTAAAGAGGAAATCAGTGGGGATAGTGCCACGTGTTGCTAACTTTCTCAAATATGATTGGTTGTTGTGTGTTGATGGAGACTTATAAGTGGACTGATGTGTCAGTGGGGTCATGACTTAATGAAATCTACGATGGGTGTATAATCTAAAAGAATCTTTCGAGGCCATGAGGAGATAAGACTAGCCATTAGATTAGAATCTTGTCTTAAGTGGGTTTGATGTCAGGTAAGTGCCGAGCTGTTTACTGATGGAGTGACTGGAATGAATAAAAGAATGCAAAGTGGCATAAATGGGCCCAGGGTTAGTAAGATTTCTATGAATCAGCGACTAAGGGTTTCTTGTGTTTACTTAATGTAACCTAGGGTGATTAAAAGATTCAGCTATTCAGCGACCGCAATGTTCACTAAATCGCTTGACTCGACTGGACTTAAGAAATGTATTTCATGACTTATAATTCTTCAGTCGCCTAGTTGCCAAGTAACTTAAAAGAGAAAAAGGTCAAGTAGGTCTAGATATGCTGACGTGCTCAATGCTCATTGGTTGAGGCTTCCTGATGTGGACTTGAACTTTTCAAAGGTTTTCATGACCGTTTCAAAGTTAATCAGAGTCATTCGTCTGCTAGGAAGGGTTTCTCATCAACGGTTACATTTTAAAACTTGTTGCTAGCCATTGTATTTTAAAAAATTCAAATGTCTCTGCGAGGTTTTTGCATTCTTTCAGCCATGCATGATGTCAGGTAGCTCAAGAAATAAAGCCTCAGGACGGTTGTGGTTGTGAGGGTGATAGAGATGATTGTTGGCCAGTGTTGGAGGGTACCATGTCATGTCACCAAGAAAAATGATGACAAGGTTGTCCCCACTTGAGTCATTCCTCTTGACTGCTCAAGAGCAGGCCCGCTAAAGGATCCTAAACTAAACAAAGAATAGATCAACTCTTGAGGTTAAAGGTTTTTGGTTCAGCACAAGGGTGAAGACCATACTCCCCTATCTCAAGAATCTCTCCCAAACACACCAATCAAAGAGGTTCAATTACTCCCTTGCTTCCAAAACCTTAAGATGGGTCAAGATTTTCTGGTTCACCTAAAGGTGAAGAGCATACTTCTCCTACAACCTAAGATCCCTTTCACAAGGTATTAAGATTCCTAATACAATTAGTGAATGCCACACTTGAAAAGAAAGTAAATAAGCAAGCAAAAAACTTCTTTTTTTTTTTTGTTTTTATGCTTGGGCAGCCCTGCAAAAACTGTTAGTAGCCCTCTTTGACATGCGTTTTTAGCAATTTTCAAGCAATGAGTGCACCTACAAACACAACTTGTTAGACCCACAAGGTTAGCAAAATCAAAATCCAAATGTAAATACGCAATAAACTACTAGATTTAAGCTAAAAGATGCAGGTTAGACCTATCTAGACACAGCAAAACAAAACAACAAACAAAAATGATCAAGTTCAGATGAGAAAACTAGAAATGCAAGTCTCTGTCAGACCAGGCGATATTTCTCAGACTTCACCAATATCGCACGACACAGTTTCCTATAGTCACGCGATATACCTCAGTCTAGGCGATACTTCTCACTATGGGCGGGCGATACTTCACCCGATAACATGCGATATTTCTCAGTATTGGTAGGTGATTCTTCTCTCGCGTGAAGTGTCGTACTGCTATACAAAAGTATATCGCATGATATTTCTGAGAAGTATCGCGTGATATTCAGAGAAAAAAAACCAGAGACTGAAAACCAAGCTGAAAATTGACAAAAATTTTGACGGAAAATATAGAATTGAAGGGACAAAGCTAATCTACTCTACCCCATGGTGGGCGCTATAAATGTACACACTAAAATGGTGCACTTCTATGAACCATTACATGCAAGGTTGCTCAAGAATGAGGCCTCACAAAGCGGCTCATAGCTCTCTATGCATGGAGTTGCAAGGGACTATGATGTGTTTGCTCTCAGCTAGAGCTACAAGCTTGTGACCTTGCTAGTCAACCACACAATGAGAGATTCACAATGAAGACAAGGGAAACAATGACAATATCTCCAAGAATCACTATGAAATGCAATGCAATGCAACTAAAATGAAGATGCAAATGTGCAAGCTATGCTATGAAAATGGAAGTACAAACTAAACTATGAAATGGAAATATCAATGGATTACAAATCTTTCCTATTTAGACTATGTGAGATTAATCTATTGCATAAAAGGAAACCTACACTAAGAATGCCATGATCATGCAACTAAGAAAGAAATATGAACTAGATGATGCAATGAAGCAAGTCTTCAATGTCTTCAAACTCCAAATGCACCTAAAACCTGCAGCATAACATTAGCATAAAACAAGTGGATATGCAAATGGAGGAGAGAGCTCTCCTTTTATAAGAAATGAGGTGAAATGGACCATGGAGATTAAGAGGCAAAAAGTCTTAATCAGTGGTGGAGCTTGAAAGAGGAGCAATCCATGTGCACAAGTATCCTCCAATGAGAGTGAAATGTTGACTTTTGAGCCTCATGTGAGACAAAAAGTGCTTTTTTTCCTTTTTGTGAAATAGGAATAATGCTTTATTTGTGCAACTTAGGATAAGAGGAAAAGTGGGGCTTTTTATTTAATTAAAAGGGGAGGAAATATTCCTTTTAATGAAATAAAGACTTAGGATAAATAGTTAGCCCAAGGATAAAAATCCAATATATGATTAAATTTAAGATTTAATCAAGAAATTGATAATGTTGAAAATATTGATTATTGATAAAAATGATTCAGGATTGATAAATTGAATAAATGGGGCCCAAAGTCTAGGCGACCATTTTAGGGTGCATACATTTGCCACTCTTTGACTAATGTGTGATGGATTTGGGAACACATGCAGTCAAAGAAGAATTGAAGTGTGAGATCGATCTAGGATCACAAAACAACTCAAATATGAGGTCGATTCAGGATCATATCCAGACAAAGCATAAACAAAGGCCTTTGAACATGAGGTCGATTTGGGATCACATTCAAAGTAAGAGATAAGAATCTCAAATTTGAGCAAAAGTTCACAAAAGATGTCTGAATCAGAAAAATCAAAGAATTGGGGATGAGAATCCCATAGGTACTGCCCCCTCAGAATCGAAATCAAAATTAGGTAGAGAGGAGAATAGCGAATTGATAAGGATTTGATCAAATCAGAAGGAAATCACAATTGAAGGTAAGGGTCAATAGGTTAACCATTAGGCAATGAAGCATGCTCCAGCCTAACTAAAAAGATGTAGTCAAATGTGAGAAATGAGGGAATGGAATGAATATGAATGAAAGACTAGAAGTTTGGAAGACATGGAAATGAAGAAATGACAATGCCCCAACAAAGATCGGAGGATTAGGCCTCTAAAAAGATCAGTCAATTGTGCAGAAGGGGTGAAGATTTTGAAATGTGATTTTGACTATCAAGATGACCTCGGATTTTGATTTCGAATCTGAAAATGGATCCAGGATGTCAAAATTAGCTAGGGGTGCAATTTTCACGCAATTCTGAGGTATTTTGAAAATGAGGTAAAAAAGTCAAAAGGCTATAAAAGGGGTCAAAATGTCATTTTCAAAAGTCATTTGTCTTTTAGTCATTTGAGAATTTCCAAAGCTTAGAGAGAGAGAATGGCCCAGCAAGCAAGAGTTCCCGTCCACAAACATCGATTCGAGCACGCCCGGTTGCACAACCGGCCACTACAGTATCCTGCCCCGGTATGTTTTTTAAAAACTCAAGCTTTTTGAGTCATTTGTTGCATTTAATAGCTTATTTTAGCACATTTTTCAAATTTTTAAATTTCAAAAATTTTTGACTGGGTGAACTATCGCGCGATACTTTAGAAGTATCGCACGCTTTGGGGAGAAATGTCATGCGATACTTCACGGGTCCCCAAAGTATCGCGCGACCTAAGGCACCAGTATCACATGATACTGGGTGAAAGATTGCACGATACTAGGTGAAGTATTGCGCGGTATAAGGTCTATCGCCCCACTGTAGGGAGAAGTATCGCGTGATACTTCTCCAAAAAATAATATCACCCAGTATAAAATTTTGATTTTTAATGCATTTTTGAGCAAAAATGACATGGGTCTAGACAATGTTACATTTTTGGGATGTTTTATACTAAGTTTTTGGACATCCATCATGATATGTGCTAACAATTGGCTTGGTTTTTGGCTTGCAAGAGGTTTTTTCAGTGCTCATCATCAGAGCGCCAAAGGTGACAGGATTGCGGTGTGTCCAAGATCTAGACGATCCAGGCAATGCCGACATCAGAGTGATGGGATTTAGATATCTGTTGAGATATCCATACATCTGAGCAGACCATGGGTTGTTGACTGCTCTTGCCAAGAGATGGCATAGTGAGCACAACACCTTCCACCTGCCTACTGGAGAGGTGTCGATCACCTTAGAGGATGTGTACAGGATCTTACGTGTGCCATGCCATGGTGAGCCGGTGAGTATAATCATGTTTTAAGATATAATCATAAATGTAATATTTCTATATGATGAAAATTGACATGATTCATGTGTTGGCATAGGTGTACTATGATTAGGATGCCACTGAAGGGCACAGACTGGTTCAGGAGATGTTCCAGGATGTCACTATTCTGGATAGGCATATCAGCTGGGAGAGGTTGATAGACAATTTTGGCAGAGACTACCCAGTGCCATGTATAGTGGCTTCCATCATTTCGCAGATCCTGATGACTGACCATAGTCAAAAGGGTTTCCTGCTCGGATGGGCTCGATTATTAGTTGACTTGGTCGGCAGGCCTCGGCGGATGGCATGGGGTCCTGCCATATTGGCAGAGATGTACCATGAGTTACATGAGATCATCTACAGAGACGGTCAGACATGGGCATGTGGTGCCATCCTGGCACAGGTATGGGTGTGGGAGCACATCACTATGGTGCATCCCAGGGTTCAGTCCAGGGAGAGGAGGTACCCCTACATCTACAGGTATCTCAGGTTCATATCACATGCCCATTCTAGGGATGTGACGTACTACCGGCACATTTTGGATGAGATAGCCTCATTCACATGGAGGCCATACAGGGAGGTTGAGGTTTGGGGAGATGCAACTGACGAGCTGAGTTACATGCTGTGTAGTTGGTCACTAGTAGGTCGATATGCAAAGATAGTTAGAGATTCTGTATCACTCGGGTATGGCGGTAGTTTGGGAGGCAGTAGTGAGTCTTGACAGAGACTACCACATATGCCAGGGCCAGAGATGAGGAGTGTCATGGGTGGCTAACCATGTTGGACTATCAGCAGGCTGTCGCAGAGATAGCAGGTATCAGGAGAGAGCCCTGGGAGTATTTCCCAAATGTGGTAGATGCAAGGGCTGATGGAGCCTATAGAGCAAAGCGGCGGAGGGTGCCATTCCCTTGGTTTACAGTACCAGATGCACAGGTACCAGCACCGGGAGGAAACGGAGGGGATGACGGGGGAGATGAAGGAGACGGAGGGGAGGGAGGGGAGGGAGGGGATGGCAAGAGGGGGAGAGGGAGGAGGATGGAGAGAGGAGAGGGGTCAAGATCAGGTGGCCGAAAATGGTCACGGGGACAGAGATCAGCGACGCCCAAGGATGAGGCAAGACTAGCTCGCTGACAGGCAGAGGCACAGCAGGATCAACCTGCGGGGGGAGAGGATCTGAGAGCCCAGATATAGGCTCAGGAGGTAGAGATATAGTAGCTATGGATTACCATAGCTGTGAGAGATTAGTAGCTATCGGATCTGAGGGTAGAGCAAGATCAGCAGATAGCCGATCTCAGGGCAGAGATAGCACGCCATGAGGCGATGGCACAGGTAGAGGCACTGGAGCTCCGATGGGAGTCAGTGAGAGCAGCCTACTATCATGGACTCTATCTGCAGGCCATCCCAGAGGGTGAGAGAGCACCATCATAATCTCAATGGGTAGGGGTATTAGATGTGGTACTCAATAGGAGAGCCATGCCTCCTCCACCACCACGAGCTCCTCATGAGGGTGGTAGCGAGTCTTAGGGTTAGGTCCTAGGTTGTTTTGGACATATCTTGAGACTTTGGATCCAGATTTTGGGATCTCATATTGTATTGTATATCATGACATTGTTATAGATTTATGAGATTACTGGATGTTCGATGTATCATGTGTATTTGTCTCACTTGTGATGGATGTATCAGTTTATGTATATTGTCTTGTCATTTTGCTCAAAATGCTTATGTATGTGCTTATGTATGTTCTCTCTCATAGATGTATGTTTAATTCTCATGTGTATGATATAGACTCATGTTTCTTGAAAATGATAGTTTTGATATAGATATGATGAGATGATTAACCCCTTGTGATGAACAGGAACAGGTTTGAGATGAAAAAGATAAGGAGTGAAAGACATGATCGAGAAGAAGAAAAGGTGAGCGCAGTCGACTGACAGGTCCACGTAAGATGAAAAGGAGAGCTCTCTCCATATGCAAGAAATGCACAACTAGACTATCATGACCCTAAAAATGCAAGCTACTATGAAAGTGGTTGACTTGCAAGGTCACAATGCTTATAGACATCTAATTATCATCATCGAGCGTTATTGGTAGCATCGTAAGATCATACAATGCACACTAGCGTAACTATGTGGATATGGATATGATCTTTATCAGATAAAAATGTGGAAATCCCACCTAGGCATCAAAGACATGGAGGTCAAGATGACTAATGCAATGAGATTACCTAAATTTGATATGGCAAGATTATGCTTGTATCAAGACACATGGAAGTCAGGATAACTAAAAGCATGCACTCGCAAAATAGTCAAGGATAATACCTTGTCAATCCATAGTGTCAAGTAAGACCAGCATAAATGCTCATGACAGTTAAGACCAACAAAATATACCCACAAGCAGATAAAGAAAGAAAACATGTTCTCATTCCCTCAGTCTTCTAGCTATGCATCATTGAAAACTTCTCAAGGAGAGACCACTCATCAAAGAAATCCTCATAGATAGGACAAAAAGAGAAAATAAATTCATCATATCATCAGCGAGTTGAGTGTTAAGTGCGTGTTTGTTGGTCATAGAGTCAAATTCTGAGTATCATATCTGCTTAGTGAGAAATATCACATCATGCGAGATTGTTGGGTAAGACACCTGATAAGTGTTAAGAAACACTCAACGCAAGGGTAGTGTTGAAAAACACTATTTGGGGTGGTGTTGAAAAACACCTGTTGTGAAATGCCCCAAGAGACAAACGCACCTAAAAGACCAATGCTAACAGTTATGCCCCCTAGACAAAGACAAAGACCAATTCCAGACTAAGCCAAATAAGGTCAAGACATGAGGGAAAGGTTCAGTGTCGAGGATGCATGCTAACAAATAGGGGTGCAAAGGCCTCAAGTAGCACCTGTTTCCAAGTTTTCACCACTTGGAATCTTTTTTCATTTTTTCAATTTTTTTGTATTTTTGCTACCAAGGTGCTTGTTTCCAGGTTTTCACCATGGCACATTTTCTATTTTTTAAAAAATTTTGAATTTTTTTATTTTTTTGTATTTTTTCAGGACTTTTTATGCTTTCTAAGATTTTTTCAGCATCATATATCAATTTTTTGGTATTTTTTCAAGATCAATAAGATATATACGAAGGATGCCCCCAGATAGAATGGGCATCAAGGATAGAACTTCTTGAGGTGCACAATGTTGATGGGATCAGGGAGCTATTCTCCATCAGGATCTGACAGTAAATACGCACTGGTACCAAAAGCAGCTGTGATGACATATGGTCCAAGCTAGTTAGGTTCAAATTTGCCCTTTTGTTCTCTGTTCTGTTGGTTCTTCAGGTTCTCTCACAAAACAAGATCACCTATTTGAAATTCTCTAGGGCGAACCTTTTTGTTGAATGCCTTGGACATACGCTTCTGATACACTCTCATATGATCAAAGCAAGCTTTATGCTTCTCATCTAGAAGTTCTAGTTCTTGTAACCTCATGGCGTGGTAATCCTCATCTGTAATCAAACCTTTGAGTGAGACTCTAAGTGATGGTATCTCGACTTCTAAAGGCAATACCGCTTCAGCGCCATAAGTGAGAGAAAAAGGAGTGGCTCCTGTAGGTGTGTGAATGCTTGTTCTGTAAGCCCATAGTGCTGGATTGATTTGTAAGTGCCAATCCCTACCATTCTTGTGCACTGTCCTATGAAGAATCTTAAGAATGGTTTTGTTAGAGGCTTCTGCCTATCCGTTTCCCTGTGGAAAATAGATGGAGGACCAATGTTGCTTGATTTTAAACTTTTTGCATAGATGCTTTAGGTCCTTATTCTTAAATTGACCTCCATTGTCAGTAATGATCTTAGAAGGCACTCCAAATCAAAAAATAATATGATTTAAGATGAACAAAGAAATGGTCCTCCCTGAAGCAACAGAAAGTGGCACAGCTTCCACCCATTTTGTGAAGTAGTCAGTGGCAGTAATAATGAACTTGTGTCCACCTGATGAGTTGGGATAAATCTGCCCAACCAGATCAAAGGCCCAGCGCTGAAATGGCCAATGAGAAACAGAAGGGATCAGCTCCCTACCTGGAGCATGAATCAGGTTGCCATGTTTCTGACATTTTTCACATGACTTAGCAAAGGTGACTGCGTCTATCTACATTGTGGGCCAATAATATCCCACCCTAAGCAACCTTCGGGCCATGGCAAGACCATTAGAATGTCCACCACAAATGCCCTCGTGGATGTTAGCTAACGCTTGGTTGGATTCCTCCTTTTCCAAGCACCTAAGAAGCGTCCCATCTAAACCCCTCCTATATAAATCACCAGAGATGAGGGTGTGGTGAGAGGTGTTACGGATGAGGTTTTGACATTTAGAGCGGTTGAATGTATCAGGGATGATGCCATCACGAAGATATGAATAGATAGCACCATATCGGGAAGACTCATGCGTGATAATGGCACAAATGACATGGCTTTCAGATGAGTCAAAGATGGGATGGTGTAGCTCTTCCACCAGGAATTCAAATCTAGATTCATGTGTCTCCAACTGAAGAAGGGAAGCTAATGTGGCCATGACATCTACAGCTTTGTTCTCTGTCCTAGGGATCTGTTGAAACGTCACAAAGGTGAAGTAGCATCTCAAAGAATCAACCATCTTTTTATAGGGTATCAATTTGTCATCCTTGGTTTGATACTCTTCATTGACCTGGTTGATGATTAACTGGGAATCCCCAAAGACATGTAACTCTGTGATGTTCCATTCTATAGCCATTCTCAAGCCATTAGTTAAAGCTTCATATTCTGTAATATTATTGGTACATGGGAACAATAGTTTGTAAGACTTTGGAATATTGTACCCATGTGGAGAAACAAATAACACTCCAGCACCTGATCCATTTTGTATGTGGGAACCATCAAAGAACATTGTCCAAGTGCGAGTAGTCGTATACAAGATGTGTTCATCTGGGAATTCCACTTGGACTGGCATACTATCCTGAATTGGTAAATCAGCTAATTGGTCAGCAATAGCTTGCCCTTTTATTGCCTTCCTTTCAACGTACTCTATGTCAAATTTAGTGAGGACCATCATCCATTTAGCGAGTCTACCTGTGAGGGCAGCCTTACTAAGCAAGTATTTAAGAGGATCAATTTTGGCAACCAAATGTATGGTATGAGCAAGCATGTAGTGGCGCAACTTTTGAGAAGCAAACACCATCATGAGACAAGACTTCTCAATATTATTGTAATTGATCTCATAGGAGACTAGAGTATGGCTGATATAGTATATGGCCCGTTCTTTCCCAGTATCATCTGATTGAGCCAATAATGCCCCCAGGGAAGTGTCTGTAGCTAAAATATATAGGATCAATGGTTTCCCTGGAATAGGAGGCATTAGGATCGGAGGACTAGCCAAGTACTGTTTGATCTGATCTAGGCTCTTTTGACAATCCTCGTTCCAAACACAAGAAGCACCCTTATGCAATGTCTTGTTGAAGGGTCGCGCTCTATCTGCAAGCTGAGAAATAAACCTCCTAATTCATTGAAGACATCCCTGAAGACTTCTCATTTGGCTAATATTTTGAGAAGGTGGCATATCTAGAATTGCTTGGACTTTTTCGAGGTCAACCTCGATACCTTTTGCTGATATTATGAATCCTAAGAGTTTGCTTGAGGTGACACCAAATGTGCACTTCTTTGGATTCAATCTGAGTTGAAATTGTTCCATATGATCTAGAATTACTTCCAGATCATCGAGGTGTGTGTCCCATTGTCTTGATTTTGCCAGGGTATCATCCACATAATCTTTCATGTTTTTGTGCATCATATCATGAAAGATAGTGGTCATAGCTCTTTGGTAGGTTGCTCCTGCATTCTTTAATCTGAATGGCATGATATTCTAGCAATAGGTTCCCCATGCACATGTGAATGCTCTTTTCTCTTGGTCTTCAGGAGCTATTTTGATTTGATTATACCCCGAGAAACCATCCATTAGAGAGTATATGTCATAGCCCACTGTCATGTCCACTATCATGTCAATGTTTGGAAGTGGAAAATCATCCTTTGGGCATGCTTTGGTTAAATCTCTAAAATTTTCACATACACGAATGGACCCATCATGTTTGGAGATGGGTACTATGTTTGAGATCCATTCTGCATAATCAATGGCTCTAATGAATCCAGCTCTCAAAAGTTTTTCTAGTTCCCCTTTGACAAGTAGAGCTACATGTGGATGCATTTTTCTGAGTCTCTATTTTACTGGCTTGACTCTTGGAGCTATGGATAAGTGATGCATGATAAGATTTTTGTCAAGCCCTGGCATGTCTGAATAGGTCCATGAAAAATTAATTTTCTTTTTTTGTAAAAATAGTACATATGCCTTGGTCTCTTCCTTTGATAAAGACTGAGCAAGATGGACTATTTGAGGATTTTCTTCTATGTTCAAATTGACTGGCTTTGTTGGCTCAATCAATACTGATGATCTATCCTGGAAATAACTCGGCAAGTTATTAAGTACCCCATCCTTAGGTGCCTCAAAGAGGTTTTCACCCTTGGATGCGTCATTTCTTTTTACTATTTTTGGTTCTAACACCGCCACAAAGTGGTTTTTGCCATCAGACCTATTTTTATTTTTTTCTTTTATTTTGAGACTGAGGTACTTAATATCAGGCTCTATCATGCTGGTTGTTGGTTCACTGGTGGAAGAAGCCATGGGTTCAAGAGCATTCAGATAGCAGGCAATTTCGTAATCATTCTGAAAGGTGAGGAATGTAGGCTCTTGATGGCGCTGAGACCAGTCAATTAGGTCAAAGTGAACAAGGGATAGGTCAATGATGGGTTCAACATTGTTTATACGAAAGGTGTCATCTCTGGTGACCATATAATCAGAGTTCATCAAGTCTTCTCCTAAGATACCCAAATTAGGACTCATCCTACTAAACGAAGCATCGTCCACTAAGGCAATTTGAGGAGTGCAATCCTCTAGTCCTACACTAGGATCGTCGGCCACATCGGGTTGGGTACTATAGGCATGGACAATATCTACATCCAGATCAACTGTTGCATCTGAAAGTGAGTCCCATTCATATTCATGGGAATCTATCTCTGAGTCATCATTTAGGCCTTGTGATGTAGAAGCCTCAAGGTTAGGAAGGGTTTACCCCTCTCTAGTGCTAGTATTGGTACTATCTATCGTAGCTAGGATAGTAACACATTCTTTTGTCGATCTAGCAGTCACACAGTCACTACCCGTCGTAGCTGGGATAGTAGGACTGTCAAGTATCAAATCTGTGGAATCTCCCCAAAGGAGATTCATTGAGGGCACCCAATCATCAGACACATCTTGTTGATTGGAAAGATCAGGCGTATAATCTGAGTCACTGTCACTGTCCATCGTAGCTGGGATAGGGACACCTTTCTTCTTCTTATTCTCAAAACCTAAGCCAACCGTGGACTTTCTCTTTCATCCAAAAAGAGCATGATCAAGAGGCTCAACTTTAGCATCCAGCCTATGACTAAGGGGACCATATCCTGGATATCCCATATTTTTAACCAGTGTATACCCTCTCCCATAAGCTTTAGGTGAAGGAGCAAAATTCTTGTTATGTTTGTATTTCTCCTCGTGATAGATCCAGTCCCTTACAGAAACTTCCTCTTTCTCTTCTTGAATGGGGACTGAAGACTCAACAAATTTCCCAAATAATGTCATTGCTGATGACGAAGGCTTCACACTTGGTGATGGTCTCCCATAAGACCTAGGAGAGATTGGCATGTTTGTAAAAGAATCAATTTTATAATCTCCCATCCCAAGATCTATGGTCTTGAACTTCTGCTTGCATTGTTCAAGTGAACTACTAGGACTGTCAGCTTCCCTATTCAAAGGTACATGTGATCCAGCAAAAATGTTATTAACTGATAAAGCACTATCTCCAGGGATGCAAATTTCTACACCGTTATGGGGAAACTTAACAAACTGGTGATATGTTGATGGGACTACTTGCATTTCATGAATCCATGGCCTACCTAGCAAAATGTTGTAGGCTAAAGGTCCAACATCAACAATTTGAAATAAGATATCTTTCTCTACTGGACCAATGCGAATAGGCAAAATAGCCAATCCCTTAGAACTTCTTTCTGCCTCGTCATATGCTTTGATTGTGATCCTTTTCCTTGTGTCAATGACATTCTCGGAATATCCTAGAGCCAGCAACAAACTCAGGGTACAAATATTGAGCCCCGCACCCCCATCTATCAGTACATGCCTAACACGGGTTTTGTGAATCATGACTTCGATGTGTAAGGCCAAATTATGTGGGTGACTGATGGATTTGTCATCTTCTTCTGAGAAGGTGAGGTAATGAGGGCTAGCCAAATGGTTGACCATGTTCTGGAATTGATCAATATCTAAATTGTTAGGGACATTGGCTACTCGCAAGGCATCCTCAAGGATGCACTTGTGCTTAGGAGACAATTCTAAAATCTCAAAAATGGAAATCTACGCAGGTGTACATTGTAGCTAGTCAATAAGATTATAATTGGAATCAGGACCAATGGTAGATTTGGGAGGAGCACCTTTGGACACAGGTTGCTTAGACTTGCTAGTGCTAGGACCTCTAATGATAATGGGTGCTTGGGCCTGCCCCCTAGTGACAGCATTGAGGGACTGGGGCATTCTTTGTGAGTGAGGACCTCTTATCACCATAGCGGGTCTTTCATCAGTCATAGGAGTTGAGTCCACATTATGTCCATAGGGATCTTTCCCTCTCATCATGTTGACACTATCATCCACAACTTCAAGCATGTTAATAACGTTCTCTACGTTTGTGTAGGTGTAGTTGATAGCCGCCTTGCCATTCTTAGAATTCTCTCCTTTCTCATATTTAGGCAAGGGCTCTTTAAAGGCTTTATGATCTGCATTAGTGGTTAATCCATCCACTTGTAATTGTCCTTTCTCAACAAGGTCTTGGACAAGATGCTTGAGTTTAAAACAATTTTCTATGTCATGTCCAATCCCATTATGAAAAATGCAAAAAGCCTTCGCATCCCACCAATGAGGTAAAGGATTCGGTATACGATGTTTTGTAGGATCCTGTGGGTGTGCCAAATTATGAGCAACTAATGTCTTAAAAACATCTGCATAAGATTCTCCCAATTTAGTAAATTATCTTTTCTCCATTTTAGATCACTTTTGATACTTCGGTTTGTCTTGTTGTGTTGAAGACGTTTGCAAATTCATAGCTTGAACTGCATGGGAGAGGTTAAGAACCCCTTCATTTTTTACTTGAGATGAGTCAACTCTGTCATTGACCACTTGCTTGTTTTTGTTCCAATAGGAGTTTTTTTTGTCCTTGTTACCATTAGTATTGTTATTTTGGCTATTGTTGTTATTTGTTGGTTTAGCCAAAATTCCTTGTTCTTTCAGGACATCCTCAATGCGACATGCCACCTCTACCATAGTATTAAAGGAATTAAATGGGATTTTCTTGACTTCATATCTTAGTTCTAGTATTAGATTGCTCACAATGATATCAATTCTCTCCTCTTCAGGAATTATCCTTGGGTATTTTGAACATAATCACCTCCATCGTTGTAAAAATGTGACAAAAGATTCCCCTTGATTTTGCTTGAGTTTGCACAAATCAAGCATTGTGACTGACCTCGATAAGTTGTAAGCAAAATGCTGAACAAACCTTTGGACAAGTTCTTTAAATGTTTTTACTGGAGGGGAAAGGTTGGTGAACCACTCCATGGCTTGACCTTTTAAACTCCTTGGGAATAATCTCATCAAGTAGGAGTCTTCATGGTGAAAGGAATAGCTCATTATGTAGAACTATCGAACATGGTCGTGAGGGTCACCAGTGCCATCATATTTGTCATATGTTGGGAACTCAACTTTCTTAGGGAATTCTACCATCACCACACTTTTGTTAATCGGGTTAGGACATATGGAGTCCAAATGAAACGTGCTCTTGGGAGCTTTCATCCTGTCTATATCCTTTTACATTTGTAAGATCACCTCATTAGTTGAAGGGCTCTGTTTCTTGATCTTTTGGTGAACATCGGAACTTTAGCACCTTTGTTAATAAGACTTTCCAAGAATTGGTCTTTGTTTTGTTCCACATATGCTTGAAAGGATGGTTTTTGTTGCATAGTCATGAAGTCCATATGATCAAATTTAGCATGACTTCCTCCATGTTGTGAGCCATGATGTGCTCATTGGGAGGGTTGCTTTGAATGTTTATGAGATGACTGTCTCCTATGATGGTCATATCTTGAAGCCCTTCTTCCTCTAGGACTTGGGGATCATGAGGGCGTCCTTGATCTTCTTCTAGGGCTTGGGGAAGGGGTACATGGGGGAGAGTTGGTCCCACTATTGGCTCCCCTCCTGTTAAATTGGCTTTGGAGTTGTTGTGCATAGAGTCTATCTTCTTCTTCTTGGGCGACTCTTTTCTGTATATCCAACAATGCACGTTCCTCTTCCTCTAGTTGTCTGAATTTTTCCTTTTTAGCAGCCTGTTCATCTAAGTAGGCTTGCTTCTCTCTCTCAATGCTTCTCAATCTTGTATTTGCATATCGAGAGGTGTCTTTGAGTGGGGAGGATTGTCTTGAATATCTTATTGCATTGGCTACGTTTATGTGGTGATCACTAGATTCATTGTTCTGGTCTTCGTGTTGTGACCCTGAATCTGAGTGAGCTTGCTTATGATGTCTCTCGGCTCATTGGTGAGCATCAAAATACCTCGCATTGTTGGGAGGTGACCCGAGTGGACTAGCATGAGAAGAACCACCATACTCTCTTATGTGTTGTTGGAAGATATCCTCAAGAGTTTGATTCATGGCTTCTCTTTGTTGTCGGGTAAAAGTGTAACTCATGTCCATGCTTGATGAAAGTGGTATGAAAGAGGTGCTCACTTCACTAGGATTAGCTCCCAGATTAAAATAGACCTTAGATTCACTCTTAGGAGATTGATCAAAAAGGGGACCTTTTCCCTTAGGTTGTCGACGAGTCTTGACGGGTGGTAACTGGCTAAAGGCAACAGGGGGTCACTTCCCTTGATTGACTTGGTACCTTGTCATAACTGACATGAAAGAAAGATACTCTCAATGAAAAGGTGACCTCTCAAAGTGTCAACACCAAACTAGGATAATCAAAGTCCTTTATTATCCAAAAAAGAAATGAAAGAAAAAAAAGGGCTTTACCAACACTGTTAAAGAGGTACTTCAAATCAAAGGGTGACTACCCTTGCACTTTTGAATCAGGAGGTTGGACTAGGCCAAAAGATAATTGGAATTGAGATTTAAATGAAAATTATTTGGACAATAAGAGTACTAAAATTTTCCAAGAATGTAGCTAACAATCTTAGAGATGAACCTTGGCACCAAGAATGACCTTCTAATTTGGCAATTATTTCAAAGTGATTTCGTAAATCAAATGATGCTATCCCAGAGGACTAAAACCAGAAATTTAGAGTCAAGACAGGCCTCAAATGTCAGGGTGAGAAGCCTACTCTAAGACCTAGCCTGATTAACAGCAACTGAAACTGACCAAAATTTAAGCATGACAGAAATTAACCAGGCGATATACTCCGGGCTATTGGAGTGATAAACCTATAACCGCATGATACTTCACCCGATGCCAGGTGATACTTCTTAGTACTGGTGGGTGATATACTCCAGGTGGGTCGGGCGATAGTCCGTCAGGGGTGAACTATCATGTGATATTTCTCTTCAAAGTAGGTGATATTTCTAGCAAGCGCGAAGTATCGTGCAATAATTCACTTTGCAGTGTGCGATACTGTTGCAGATTTGTTTAACTCTTGACCAAAATTGTGTAAAATTTGCATTTTTGGTTCTGTTTGGTCAAAATTTTCAGTCCGAGGATTGATATTTTTTATTTCAGTCACAATATCAGCAAAATTTCAGCAGGTTTGCAAACAGTAAGGGATCAAAACATGGTCTCAAACACTTGAAACAAGGGCAAAAGCAATCTTGCCAAGACAAACACTTGTGATATCAAAATTGAAACAACACCCTATGAATGCTACCGATTGTTTGTATGTAAGAATGTTTGCACTAGTATCACACAATCGAAGACACTTCAAGCAAATCTATCCTAAAAAGTCAAGGCTCAATACTTACTAACTTAGCCCATAACTTGATGCCCCCTCACCTCACACCAAGTGGTTACCCACAAGAGATGTTGGCTTTGTCATGGAAATGTCAAATGACACAACCAAAGGGACACATATAGTGAGTATCTTAAGGTGATCTGGGTAAACCACTTGGATCAATCCTTGCACTAAGAAGATAAGCGGCTAAAATAAGGTGGCTTCTATCTAATGGTTCTTAATAAGGATTTTCATTCACAACACCCCTCTTGCTCCTCATAAAAGACTAGGACCTCGTAGCCTCAAGAGTACCTTAAGCATTCTTGTTCAATGTTTTCCCCATGGTCACAATCCCATGAGCTACTCACATCAAATGAAGACAAGTGTTATGTCTACCAAATTTTTTAGTGTCCTTGATAGCCTTGAGATTATAGTGAGTTGGAATCACTTGCCACCAAGGAAAATGATGACAAGGTTGTCCCCACTTGAGTCGTTCCTCTTCATTGCTCAAGAGCAGGCCCGCTAAAGGATCCTAAACTAAACAAAGAATAGATCAACTCTTGAGGTTCAAGGTTTTTGGTTCACCACAAGGGTGAAGAGCATACTCCCCTATCTCAAGAATCTCTCCCAAACACACCAAGCAAAGAGGTTCAATTACTCCCTTGCTTCCAAAACCTTAAGATGGGTCAAGATTTTTTGGTTCACCTAAAGGTGAAGAGCATACTTTTCCTACCACCTAAGATCCCTTTCACAAGGTATTAAGATTCCTAATACAATTAGTGAATGCCACACTTGAAACGAAAGCAAATAAGCAAGCAAAAAACTCTTTTCTTTTTTTTTGTTTTTATGCTTGGGCAGCCCTGCAAAAACTATTAGTAGCCCTCTTTGACATGCATTTTTAGCAATTTTCAAGCAATGAGAGCACCTACAAACACAACTTGTTAGACCCACAAGGTTAGCAAAATCAAAATCCAAATGTAAATACGCAATAAACTGCTAGATTTAAGCTAAAAGATGCAGGTTAGACCTATCTAGACACAGCAAAACAAAACAGCAAACAAAAATGATCAAGTTCAGATGAGAAAACTAGAAATGCAAGTCTTTGTCAGACCACGTGATATTTCTCATACTTCACCAGTATCGTGTGACACAGTTTCCTATAGTCGCGCGATATACCTCAGTCTGGGCGATACTTCTCACTATGGGTGGGTGATACTTCACCCAATAACAGGCGATATTTCTTAGTATTGGCGAGTGATTCTTCTCTCGCGTGAAGTGTTGCACCGCTATACAAAAGTATATCACATGATATTTCTGAGAAGTATCGCGCGATATTCTGAGATAAAAAACCAGAGACTAAAAACCAAGCTGAAAATTGACAAAATTTTTGACAGAAAATGCAGAATTAAAAGGACAAAGCTAATCTACTCTGCCCCACGGTGGGTGCCAGAAATGTACACACTAAAATGGTGCACTTCTATGAACCATTACATGCAAGGTTGCTCAAGAATGAGGCCTCACAAAGCGGCTCATAGCTCTCTATGCATGGAGTTGCAAGGGACTATGATGTGTTTGCTCTCAGCTAGAGCTACAAGCTTGTGACCTTGCTAGTCAACCACACAATGAGAGATTCATAATGAAGACAAGGGAAACAATGCCAATATCTCTAAGAATCACTATGAAATGCAATGTAATGCAACTAAAATGAAGATGCAAATGTGCAAGCTATGCTATGAAAATGAAGTACAAACTAAGCTATGAAATGAAAATATCAATGGATTACAAATCCTTCCTATTTAGACTATGTGAGATTAATCTATTGCATAAAAGGAAATCTACACTAAGAATGCCATGATCATGCAACTAAGAAAAGAAATATGAACTAGATGATGCAATGAAGCAAGTCTTCAATGTCTTCAAACTCTAAATGCACCTAAAACCTGCAGCATAACATTAGCATAAAACAAGTGGATATGCAAATGGAGGAGAGAGCTCTCCTTTTATAAGAAATGAGGTGAAATGGACCATGGAGATTAACAGGAAAAAAGTCTTAATCAGTGGTGGAGCTTGAAAGAGGAGCAATCCATGTGCACAAGTATCCTCCAATGAGAGTGAAATGTTGACTTTTCAGCCTCATTTGAGACAAAAAGTACTTTTTTCCTTTTTGTGAAATAGGAATAATGCTTTATTTGTGCAACTTAGGATAAGAGGAAAAGTGGGGCTTTTTATTTAATTAAAAGGGCAGGAAATATTCCTTTTAATGAAATAAAGACTTAGGATAAATGGTTAGCCCAAGGATAAAAATCCAATATATGATTGAATTTAAGATTTAATCAAGAAATTGATAATGTTGAAAATATTGATTATTGATTAAAATGATTCAGGATTGATAAATTGAATAAATGGGGCCCAAAGTCTAGGCAACCATTTTAGGGTGCATACAAAAGGTGCTAAATGGATTGTCACCACCTTTTTCTAGTGTTATTATTGAAAATATAGATATCTTCCAAATCAGATTGGGAGCCTTCATGGCTTAGTAGAGTTGTAGGTGGGTACTGTTGGCATTAAGTAGAATTGCCACTAGTGACAACACTTATTTGCATTCTGGATGTAAACCGAGCAGACAGTGCAAACCGAGCAGACAGTGCAAACCGAGCAGACAGTGCAAACCGAGCAGATAGTGCAAACCGAGCAGACAGTGCAAACCGAGCAAGTTAGTACAAACCGATCAGGACAATGTAAACCGAGTAACATCTTGTCTACCGAGTCACCAATACTTACCGAGTTCAATACCTACCGAGTGATCAGTATGAACCGTGCCTTCACTTCTACCGAGTGCATGACGATGCCGAGTAATGCAGTGGACGTCGAGTATCAGAAAGTCACCGAGTCAGTTTGAAGGAACCGAGTAACTACTTGGGCCGGCTTAGTAGCACTTATGTTTATTTTTCAAGCCGACTATGTAATTGTAATTGTAATTAATTGTTTGAGACTTGTATATAAACAATGTTGTAAAAAGATGAAAAATATCAAGGAGAATATATGTGAAAGGAAAAGAAAGGCAGAAATAAGCGAATTGCAGAAGGCTTCAGAAGTATAAGGTTCAGCAAAGACAAATTCATCACAGAAGGTGATCAGTACATCAGAGAATCTCAATCAGCAATCCAGTTGCAAAGCAGAGATCTACTGTTTCATTCTAACAGGTGAATCAGTACTAAATCCTTTAACCGGGTAGACTTAATAGTCTTTGTATAAATCTCTTTACCAAGTGCATACTTCACTGTATGTTTGTAAATCCTTTAACAGGGTGGATTTAGCAATCCTTATTGCTCCTAACAGGGCAGATCATCAGAAGTGATCAAATTGTAAGCCTTAACCGGCCAACTTTATTCTGCAGTACTAAAGCTTTGTGGGTTTCATCCCCACCCCAGTTTTACTTTCTTTTGGAAGGTTTCTGGGTAACCAAATCTATGTGTCATTATTGTGAATGCTTTCAAGTTTCATGCTTTCTGTATGCAAAGGTTGAAAAGTAAAATACATGTTAAAATTAGAAGAAAATTTGGAGTTACTGATTCACCCCTCCCCTCTCAGTAACTTGGTTAATTCCTGAATATTTCCAACAATTGTTATCAGAGCTGCATTGGTTCTCAAGACAAAGCTTAACTAGCTTGAGAAAAGATCCAGGACAATGGAGGTATTCAAACTGAACAAGGTGATTGAAAATGAAAAGCTAGATCTGGAAATGGCCATAGCTAAACTCAAAGAAGAAAAAGAACATCTTTCCCAATCCGTAAGGAGAAGGAAGGAACTTGCAAATCAGATGAATGATCAGAATTACATTGAAGAAAAGATTGAAGATCTTCTTCCCTCAAATAACTCAGATGAAGCAAACAATGCTATCAAAGAACTCCTAGAAAAGAATGGGTCTCTGCAGGAAGAAGTGAGAAAATTGAAAAGAGAACAAGAACTACACTCTACAAGATTCTGTGAGATCTTGGAACAAAGAAACAAGTTGAAACATGAATTAGATGGAAGAAACATTGAAGTCCAAAACAAAACCCTTCAGCTAGAAAATCTAATTGATCAGATCTCTCATACAAATGAAGAAATTCTAAATCTAAGTTCAGAAGTAGAAAACACAAGAGAAGAACTAAGATCTGAAAAGGAAACCAATCTAAGATTGATGGATGACCTAAACGCTGAAAAACAAATCAATGAAGGAATGCTGAAAAGTTAAGAAGACTTGAATCAGCTGTATGAACGAAATCTTCATAGGCAAAAAGGAAAAGTAGGACTTGGATACAAAGAAGAAGGTGAATCCTCTAAACAAGGTACTCAAAGAAATCAAAAACCTACTTGTAATCATTGTGGTAAAATAGGACATACTTCAAATAAATGTTGGAACAATGAAAAAGCAGAATTCAATGGAAAATGTTATAGCTGCAATCAACCCGGTCACAAAGCAAATGAATGCAGGGAAAAACCTAGATTCAGAGGTAATTGTCACAAGTGCAACAAACAAGGTCACAAGGCATCCGAGTGCAGATCCAAGACATTTAATCCAGCAGAACAAATTATGAGAGCAATGTTTGGATGGGACTACAACACCTGGTGTAGATGTCATTACTATGGAGAATATGGACACATTGGCATGAATTGCATAAAACATCATCTAAGGAAAAGAGATACTACCATAAGATGTTTCAAATGCACTAAACTCGGTCACATAGCCAGAAACTGCATGAATGCTAGTGAAATTGAAGAAGGAAAGAAGAATGAAGCAACTAAGGTCAGGAAACAGGTGAGACAAAAATGGATTCCTAAAGCTACCGAGCAATCCAGTCCAAGTAATGGAATGGATGGCTCTACCGACTCAAACTAAATTTCCAAGGAAGCACTGGAACTGTACTCTCATAGATCAATCTCAAGTAGTTCCAGAACCGAAATTAAAAGAATAGTTTAAATCAGCATGGAAGATGCAGTGAGATCACAGGGAGGTTGGTATAGTCTTCACCGAGCAAGGTCGGTATAGTCTTCACCGAGCAAGGTCGGTATAGTCTTCACCGAGCAAGGTCGATACCTGTCTTTACCGAGCGAGGTCGGAGCATTATGAATTCTCGAGTTCACCGAGTTGCGAAGTCTTTTCTAAGCAATTAATTCTTAGTGGGTGACAGTCTCTCAGAATTCCTACCCTAATTTGAAATGAGCATTAATGACAGAATTGTAAACAAAAAGCAAGTAATCGAACTCATTCTTCACCGTGAATCTTTAGCACTTTGAGAGCAGAAAACTTCAAGGGCAACCCGGCGATTTAATACTTTTGTGAAAGAAATTTTCTGTGAGCTACCATGGCATCATCCAGCACTTCAGCGAAGAAAGGATCTGATATGTTAGTCCAAGGGGAGTGGAAAGCACCAGATTTTAAGATCGTGCCCGCTATTGCAGCAGCCCTAGATCCGAACGGAGCTCAATCTCAGATTCCTCCTAAGGTACTGCTTATCAACGATATCTGTAATCATTTTAACTGTTCAATTCAAGAAATGGGAAATCTAGAACTAGACATTGTGCGTGAGGAACTATGTGTGGATGGTATTTTGAAACCCAAGCATAAACATCTGGAAGATAAGGGTTTAGTTCACATTGCACATCTTCCTCGAAACTTTCGAGATAAATGGGTTAGGTACATTCTCAGCCGAGTACACGATGGCAAGATTTGGCTTGAGCAACCTATTAAGATCACAAAGAAAATGATTCAACAAGTCACCGGTCTTCCCATGTTGAACAAAGCTAAAACTACCAAAACCCTAGGTCGGACAAAACTAGAGAAGAAAACCCTAGCCGAGTGGGATGGTAGAGGCATGAAGGTTAGCAGCATTACCGACACTGAACTGAAGTTTGGTACACATATCATTGCCCACAAGATTTACAGTTCTAGTTGACAGAACAGTGTCTCCTGTGAAGCTGTTGACCTAGCATACAAAGTGGTCAAAAACAACTTGACATTTGACCTTGCAGACTTATTGTTGAAACAGTTTAACAAGAACATGGAAAGCATCAAAACTTCCAAAAACAATCCATGTAAGTTTGGATCCTTGTTAGTCTGTTTATTCTTCTATGTTCAGAAATTCTTCCCTTCTAAAGGAAAAGTTGTATGGAGAAAAGATGTGCCAGTACTCTATGAAATTAATGAATACATTGCAGAAATGGGTGAAAACTTTGAAAGCATCATGGATAACTATTTTGAGTCTTTCAAAGAGAAAATGAATTACAGATTCCGGATTCCACAGAAGTTGGTGGAAGATTACAAAGATGACATCTGTTTTATGGTAGATTGTGATAATGTGTATATTCAAGCAGTTAAACCAAGAACTGTATATGTAAAACCTCTTCCTTATGAGGTAAATATTGATGAAACTAAGAATATCATTGAAGCTCTTCTAAATCAGCCTGTCAATCCCAAAGCTCCATATTTTGGAACATATGATGAAGCTAAGGTGAGAATTGAACTAAGCATAAAGCTTCCACAGGCGGTAAACAAAGGAAAGAAGAGGATAGCCAAAATGCAAATGATAACTGAGGACAAAGAAGAAATAGATGAAAAAGAAGGAGAAAAGGATGAGAAAACAGAGGAACCAGAACCTGCAAAGAAGAAAGGAAAAGTTTTCATCACTAAGGCATCTGTGCCTCCCACTGCTGTGTTTACAAGGAGAAATACAAAAGGCAAGGCAGACAAGGCAGAAAAGGCAGATAAAGACATAGTATTCAAAAGGCCTCCTCTAAGCCTTCAAGAAAAGCTCAAACTCTTTAGAGATGGATCAGGATCTGGAGTAAGTAACATAAAATCGTTGAAATATGAAACCAGATCGGAAGCAGAACAGAAGGAAATAGAAGATGCTGTTGTTGAGAAGATGGGACAGTGGAAATACTCTCCTGAAGAAATTACCCCACAGATTCCAGCAGTTCTATTGAATCCAATAAGAATGAGATGGAGCAATGCAAGGCAAACTGTGATAGACATATTTGATCAAAACCTGAGACAGTTGATGTCGAGCTTGAATAATGATGAAGTAAAGAAGGCACTAAAAGAAAATGAAAATAAGATGACATTGAAGTTCAATACTTGTTTGATTTTGATCAACAATATTGAATCGGTTGTGAAGGCTGCAAAAGCCACATGGAAGAACATATACCACCTTCACCAACCGAGCATTGAAACTGTAATAATAAAGGATATTGAAGATGACAGCGATGAACAAGAAGAAGACACCGAGGTAGATGATACTGTAAGGATAGCAGCAGAAGTCATTGCATCCCTTCCTACATCTCCAGTGAAAATCTCTACATCCAGCCTAGAGACACCTTCAAGCATGGTTGTGACAACTTCCACATTTGTCCAATCATCCCTAGCAACATCAGAGGCAGCTACCATTTCTTCTACCGAGCTGCAGTCTCCTGTACCAGTAAGTTTTCCAGCTTTTGAATCTTCAAGTGTAAATATTTTAAGTTCTCCAGTAGAAAGTATACCAGTGTCAATAGCCAGCCCTACTTTATCTACTGTCACTACTACAAGATCATTTAGTACAGATAAGCCTAAGGCTCTACAGAGTATAAAATTTTTGGGTAAAAATATAGTTGAGGATATAGACCTAGACGAAGAGATAGAGATTCCTACATTAGATTTTGCAAATCTCTCAGCAGACCAGATGCAGAATATAGGTGAGATCCTCCAAAGGAAAGCAAAACAAAAGAAGCTTAAAGAGGAGAGAGACAAGGAGTATCAAATCATCAAGGATGCTAAGGACATTTTGTCTGATGCATTAGGCATTAAAGTAGACTCCTCCCAGCATGTTTTGTTACAATTAGCAGAGGCAGTTGAGAAATACAATGAGGACTCATCCGGGATAGAAAAGTTAGTTGAAAGAGCCGAGAAGAGATTCAACAATAAAGTGCTTGAGCACATTGCTCAGCACATAGCTATTAACCAAGTGGAATTGTCTTCAGTTTTGTCTAACATAGAGTCTATTTATTCGAATGCTACCTCTCTTTTGGCCAGACTATGCAATTTTGCCGAGTTCACAAAGGATGTTAAAGATAAAATGAATAAAATGGATGAGGATATGAAGATTAGCATACAGAAGCTGCAACTTGAACCAAGTTCAAGCTCTGCTCATCACATGAAAATTTCACACCTATCTAATATGCAGTCTGATCTATTGAAAGAAGACTCAAGGATCCGGTCCACACTGTTAGATATCCAACACATGATCCTTCCCATCATGAATACAATGTATAAGCATATTGAACATTCCAGAACATTGATTCATGACAATCAGTTCTCTATAGCAGATCACATGATTGAACTCTCTGCAGAAGTCCAAATTGCTATACAAACATGTAAAATCCTACAAGAAAGTTGGGACAGAACCCTGGCACTAATAATGAAGGTACATTCTGATTTCTTATCAAATTTTGGATTCTCTCTGTAAATAACTTGTATATGCACCTTTGGCATTATCGTCAAAAAGGGGGAGATATGTATAGAAGGAGAGATGTGTATACAGTTATAGATTTGTATAAGGAATAGTTAGCACATTGAAAGGGGGAGACAATGTATAAAGCCCTATAACAAAGACAAAATTTTGAAAAATCAAAATAAAACTCAGTATGATTCGGTGTATATAAATTTTGGCCAATAAGTGTTTTTGTCACTAATGCCAAAGGGGGAGATTGTTGGCATTAAGCAGTATTGCCACTAGTGACAACACTTATTTGCATTCTGGATGTAAACTGAGTAGACAGTGCAAACCGAGCAGACAGTGCAAACCGAGCAGACAGTGCAAACCGAGCAGACAGTGCAAACCGAGCAGACAGTGCAAACCGAGCAGACAGTGCAAACCGAGCAAGTTAGTACAAACCGATCAGGACAATGTAAACCGAGTAACATCTTGTCTACCGAGTCACCAATACTTACCGAGTTCAATACCTACCGAGTGATCAGTATGAACCGTGCCTTCACTTCTACCGAGTGCATGACGATGCTGAGTAATGCAGTGGACGCCGAGTATCAGAAAGTCACCGAGTCAGTTTGAAGGAACCGAGTAACTACTTGGGTCGACTTAGTAGCACTTATGTTTATTTGTCAAGCCGACTGTGTAATTGTAATTGTAATTAATTGTTTGAGACTTGTATATAAACAATGTTGTAAAAAGATGAAAAATATCAAGGAGAATATATGTGAAAGGAAAAGAGAGGTAGAAATAAGTGAATTGCAGAAGGCTTCAGAAGTATAAGGTTCAGCAAAGACAAATTCATCACAGAAGGTGATCAGTACATCAGAGAATCTCAATCAGCAATCCAGTTGCAAAGCAGAGATCTACTGTTTCATTTTAACAGGTGAATCAGTACTAAATCCTTTAACCGGGTAGACTTAACAGTCTTTGTATAAATCTCTTTATCGAGTGCATACTTCACTGTATGTTTTTAAATCCTTTAACAGGGTGGATTTAGCAATCCTTATTGCTCCTAACAGGGCAGATCATCAGAAGTGATTAAATTGTAAGCCTTAACCGGCCAACTTTATTCTGCAGTACTAAAGCTTTGTGGGTTTCATCCCCACCCCAGTTTTACTTTCTTTTGGAAGGTTTCTGGGTAACCAAATCTATGTGTCATTATTGTGAATGCTTTCAAGTTTCATGCTTTCTGTATGCAAAGGTTGAAAAGTAAAATACATGTTAAAATTAGAAGAAAATTTGGAGTTACTGATTCACCCCTCCCCTCTCAGTAACTTGGTTAATTCCTGAATATTTCCAATAGGTACTTGGGTCAAGGTTGATGTATCTACAGGCGAGCTCAGTATCAGATGGATACACACAAGGAAGATTTGATCTGATTTTTGGTGTTCTTAGAGTTTGATGATGGGTCATCAGTACCTTTAGGGTTTGATTATTATGTTAAAAATTTGTAACCCTAGTTAGGTCTTTGACTCCTACCTACGTGCAGTTGGAGTTGGTATATATTGTATTTTTGGAGCTTTTGAGCTTAGAGTTGGACAATTGTAAAAAGAATTTCATGTTTCTTAAAGGTCATCTGTGGTATTATTCCTACCCCCTAGCTTATACAGTTGTAAACCTTTCATTGATGATTCAAATATTGCAGTGGTATTTTGTGACAATTCTTCATGTCCCTATTTTTCCTTGTTTTGAGTCTTCTCTTATTGAATCAAAGTATATGATGTTTCAGTGATATCTTAGGGTTCCTGATCCCTCTCTCTTTCTGCAACTATTGTGTGTTATTGTGGATGATTGGATGTGAATGCTTTTGTGGGTATACTTCAACCCCCTAACAATCTTGTCTCATTCCTATGTCGAGTTGTAGAAGTGAATGTCTGTTTGTAGGTCATAAATTGTGTCTAAATCCTTAGTAATGTTATTGTTTGTGAAATTCTCTTTTTCCCTGAATAGCCTCTTTTTGTTATAGACCCTTCTATGACCTAGTAGGATAGTTTTCTTTCAAAGTCATTTCCCTTTCAAGCATTTTTTCTATCCCTTTCCCTCAAAGGTTTTACTTTTCATGTTTAGAAGCGAATTAAGGTGATTATCCAAGAGGAACCAGCTTAGAACCTAGAGGTCTCATCTCAGTTAGCAAAGGTCCCACAACCTGGAGATGATTCCCATGTTATACTAGGTTATCAAGACTACGAGAGCTTGAGACAAGGGTGCAAACTTAGTGTATAACATGTCCTTCTGTAGGGGTTTTGTTAAAATATCTGCAAGTTGTTCTTTAGATGTAACAAATTCTAACTTCACTTTCTTCTCTTGCACTTGTTCTCTTAAGTAATGATACTTAATAGATATATGCTTTTTCTTAGAGTCTATCATAGGATTCTTTGAAATATTAATATCACTAGTGTTGTCACAATATATAATCATCAGATCAGTGATTACCTCATTCATTCCTTCCAACACTTGTTTGATATATGCAATGTTTGAATAGTTAGTAGCAGCAACAACATATTTTGCTTCAGCTTTAGACGGAGAAATACAAGCTTTCTTTTTACTTTTCCATGTTACAAGTCTTTCACCTAAGAAAAATGCTCCTCCGGTGGTGCTTTTTCTATCATCCACATTTCCAGCCCAACCAGCATTGGTGTAAACTTTCAATTTAAACTTCCCTTCCTTAGGATACCATAATCCAAAATTCTCTATTTTCTTCAAGTATCTTGAGATCCTTTTTGTAGCTATCATGTGTGATTCTCTAGCATTAGCAGAAAATCTTGCAACAATTCCCACAACATGTGCCATATCTGGTCTACTGTGAACTACGTACATTAATTTACCAATCATGGATCGTTAAAGTGTCTGATTTACCTCTGTAGTTTCATCCTCCTTTGTCAATTTGCATCTAGTGGCCACTGGTGTTCCCATGGGTTTAGCATCTTCCATGCCAAATGTGTTCTGTACTTCCTTTATGTATTTAGATTGTGTGATGAATATCCCATCACTCTGCTAAATCACTTGTAGTCCAAGAAAGAACTTAATCTCTCCGAACATAGACATTTCAAATTCCTTTTGCATTTCATCAGTAAATTCCTTGCAGACAAGATCTGAGCCTCCAAAGATAATATCATCAAAAAATATTTCAACAATGATAATAGTATCATCAGTATCACCTTTCAGATACAGATTTTTGTTTTCATTTGTTCTAACAAATCTGACACTTAACAAGTAAGTATGCAGCCTTTCATACCATGCTCTCAATGCTTGCTTCAATCCATATAAAGCTTTATGTAGTCTACATACCATGTCTTTATTGTCAAGATCAACAAATCCTTTAGTTTGTTCAATGTAGACCTCTTCTTCAAGTATACCATTTAAAAATGCTAACTTCACATCCATTTGATAGACTTTGAATTTATTATGTGTAGAATATGCAAGTAGCATTCTAACTCCTTCTAATCTAGCAATAGGTGCAAATGTTTCACCATAGTCAATGCCTTCTTCCTGTGCATATCCCTTGCATACCAATCTAGCTTTATTTCTTGTGACTTCACCATTTTCATTCAATTTATTCCTATATATCCAATTAGTACCGATAACATTCTTATCTTTTGGTTGGGGTACTAAGGACTAGGTTTTGTTCTTCTCTATTTGCTCTATTTCCTCCTTCATTGCATTAACCCATTCTTCATTCTCTAATGCAACTTTCACAGTTTTAGGTTCAAATTCACAAATTAAACATGTACCTTGTCTTGTTTTGCTTCTAGTTTGCATTGCAACATGTCTGTCTCCAATGATTTGTGTTTCAGGATGATGTCTTCTAACAAAACTAGCCAAAACTTGATTTCTCCTTTCTTGCTCATCCTGTTCAGGGTCATTTCCTTTCTTGGTAGCTCCATCTTGTTCCTCAGTTTGTGTTGCCTGTTGTCCTACATTGTTTCCCTGCTGACCAGTTGTTACAATTTGTGGTGTTGGTAGATACTCTGGATGTTCAATGTAAGTGAATCTACTGTAGTCCTTCATTTCCTTTGTGCTTTCCTCTATGTACTTGTCATCAAACTCATCAACATGAACATTAGTACTTTCAACTATCTTATTTGTAGCCTTATTCAAACATTTATATGCTTTACTTGTAGTGGAATATCCTAGAAATATTCCTTCATCTCCTTTAGAATCAAATTTTCCATTTCTCTCATCTTTCAAAATAAAGCTTTTACTTCCAAAAATTTTGAAATAACTTACAGTACGTTTGTGTCCAAACCACAATTCATAAGCTATTCGGTTGGAGTCCTTCAGTTGTACTTGGTTAAGAACATACACAGCTGTACTGATAGCTTCCCTCCAATATGTCTGAGCAACATTCTTCTGTAACATCAATGTTCTAGCATAGTCAATTATAGACCTGTTCCTCCTTTCAGCAATGTCATTTTGTTGAGGTGTCCTTGGTGCAAATACTTGTCTTTTGATTCCATGCTCATTACAAAAATTAGTAAATTCATTAGAGATAAATTCACCTCCTCTATCAGATCTTAAGCATTTTATTTCCTTTCCATTTTCTTTCTCTACCTTAGCTTTGTACCACTTAAACATTTTGAAAGCTTTAGATTTCTCTTTCAGGAACATAATAGTCATCAGTCTAGTATATTCATCAACAAAAAGAATAATATATCTATCACCAGAATAGCTCTGAGTTCTCATAGGACCACATAGATCGGTATGAACCAACTCAAGTATCTTCTTTGTTGAATAGTCTTTCTTTTGAAACTAGACTTAGTCATCTTACCTTTCTGACATTCATGGCACATGGCATGATCAGGTTTTGTTAGGTTGGGAAATCCTCTAACTCTTTTCTTTCTACTAATCTTGATCATGTTGTCAAATTTCACATGGCATAAAATTATGTGCCACAACTAGGCATCTTCATCCTGTATTAACAAACAAGAAGACTGATCCATATCAAGATAGAATAGATTACCTCTGGATTATGTACTAGTTCCCACAAGTCTTCCTCCATCATTATATATCTTAACCTTTTTTCTCTCAAAACCCAGTCGGTGGCCTAAATTGTTTAGTTGAGCCACACTTAACAAATTATAGTTCAATCCCTCTACCCAATATGCATTTTCATATTGTAGTCTATCATTGATCATCAGTGATCATTTACCTCTTACCATACAAGGTGCATCATTTCCAATTCTCAAAGATCTTGCATTATATTGAACAAGATGATCAAACTTCTCTACATCACCAGTCATATGATGTGTACAACCACTGTCTATGATCCATGTATCATTTATGCTTACTTTAGAGATTAGTGTTGTCTCTTCATGTTTCTCTTCCTCCTCTAAGTCATCTTTCATAGTAACAAATACAACTTCTATATGATCATCAGAATTAGATTCAGTTTCAATATCTTCTGCTATGTAACATACCTTTTTGCCTTTTTTGTCTCGGTTGTCTCTGTTGTTGTGTCGGTAGCCTCTGTTGACTCTTCTCCCATAGCTTTCTTCAGATCAGTCTTTGGATCTATCATCATCTTTCTTCTGAGGACATCTAGCAGTGATGTGATTGACTTCTTTACAATTAAAGCATGCCAAAGGTAGCTTACCTCTATACCTTCCTTTCCCTTTGGGCAATCTTCTGGCCATAAGTTCTTCAAGCTCATCAAGTTCATCATCGGTATTGTCATCACTATCACAATTCTTACTATTCCTGCTAGATTTTCCAATCTTCAAATAAGACTTGAAAGCGGATTCAATAGAAGGAACAACACTATTATCAAAGTTGTTTAATTCAAAGGTTGTAAGTTTACCAATCAGAGTGTCAAGAGTAAGGTTGGATGTAGCTCTTGTTTCATAAATTGCAGAAATCTTGATTGCATAAACTGGTAGCAAAGTTCTGAGAATCTTTCTTATCACTATTTCATCATCAATTACTCCATCAGATGCTCTAATCGCATGTACCACCTCTTTGAGTCTATTTGAATATTGGACAATGTTCTCACTTTATTTCATTCTCATATCATCAAATCTACCTCTTAGACTTTCATCTCAGGCTCTTTTGACATTCAGATCTCTACTATATATTTGTGTTAATTTATCCCACATTCCTTTGGCAGTCGTGCATGTCTTGATATCTTCAAATTCAGCATCAGTATAGGCAGCAAGAAGTTCCATCATACTAACATTGTGTTCATGCTTGTCCTTCAGTTGATTAAGAGTTAAGGGGCTAGTGGATGGTTGTATGTAGACATTCTACATCAGATCTTGTGCAGAGTTCCCAATTCTAGATATGTGCAGCTTCATTCTACTTTTCCATACTGTGAAGTTCTCTTTGTTCAGTTTCGGTACTTCCCTCTTATACATCTTGAGATCTTTATGCTTAAGTCCTTAAAACTCTATTCCAAGAAACCAAAGCTCTGATACCAATTGTTAGAATAACTAAGAGGAGGGGTGAATCAGTTATCCATTGTCCCAAAACAAAATGTATAATTCAAAAATATTTCTTCAATTTTTTCTCACCGGTAAACAATAGAAATTTCATTGTCTATGCTTCTACCAATTACCAGTCTAATACTATAATAGTTTACCGATCAAATCTGACATGTAACATGTAAAGAATGATAACGAACAGATATCAAAATTAAAACATAACACAAGAGATTTAACATGGAAACCGTGTAAAGGGAAAAACCACCTGCGACTGGTGACCCAAAATTGTTCACTCTTCTAAAGTGAGGTTGGTTAAGACCCAACCCTATTAAAGGTTTGCAAACACACTATCTGGTGTGACCTTGTTAGAGGATTTTAGACTAGAAGTTATCGTCCAACCAGAATTCACTATGGGGTTGACAGGATAACAATGTTCATTCCATGAATGATACATCATAAGACTTTTAGAGTCCAATCGGTTAAGAGATTTTGACTATATACAATGGCTAAATATGTAACAGTAAATGACCTACCTTAATACAAATTCAATTGCAGATTACAGATCAATATTTAGTCCATGCAAATCCTTCTGATCAATATTTCACTTCAGATTCAATACTGTATCAAATTACTGTCTGTCAATAATTTTTCTCTGTAGCTCGGTAGTTGTTCTATAGTTTGGTTCTTACTTAACTAGTATGATTAGAATGCATGAAAACCTTGTTCACGCGATATTCCTATAGCTTCTACTTCTTCTGGCATTCTTCATAAAGAAATTTTATTCTCTTATATAGACGAGTAAATCATTTTCTTCTCCACCATCAAATTTTGCCACTTAACCACATTCATAGATTTTATCACTTCAAACTTTCTCAGTACTTGTGTCAATAACACATTTCAATCTTCTCCATTAGATCTTCCCTAAATTTCATTAGCCATCAATCTGTGTAACAAACATTATATATTACCTCGATGTTATACTCTTTCTAGCTCATCAATCTTATCAGCTAAACTAATCATTTAATTCATTTTGTTCCACTCGGTTAACAAAGAAATGCGTTGGTGAACACTACTCGGTTAATACTGTGACCGGTATACACTACACTCCATCGGTGTATACTAGAAATGCTTCATTTACCGACAACACTGCTTTGTGTCTTTCAACTCTATACTTCATTTTAGATGAATGCAACATAATAAAGTCAATATCATAAAGTCATAGACTCATCAACAAGTTACTCAATGTGTTCCTTATCCTCATCTATCATGTACATCTCTCTTCATGTAGATTTCTCTGTTCTTCATCTCTTTCACCTTTCTTCAGATGTCTCGGTATAGTAACTTACGAGATAAGTGTTGTCAAACTAGTTCACATCAATGACAACATAATACTAATTTAATCATATTACATATCTAATCAAAAACTCCTCAATGATCTTGTAATCATAGATTCTTCAATCATATTCCAAATCAGTTGTATTTCAACACTTTTTGGTGCTTTTTTTCCCATATTCATTAGATAAAAATCATGGCAGGAGCCACTTAGCCATCATGTTGATGTTCCAGGTATTTTACAAAGATACTACTACATGGATTTATCATTCAGTTGCTTGCAGTTATTGGTCAAATGAAAATATTTTGTCAAGTTGAAAGGGCATGAAATTAGTTTGGTGTTTTCGGTTTATGTTAAAAGTTGATTTCGTAAAATCCTCAAAAAACACACTACATGTTCTAAAATGTAAAGAAGTTAAATGTTAAATGTAAGATATATATCTCATCCATAGTAATAAAAGAAAGGATATGAAACTAAGGAGTTTTACCAATCCAAAAATATAAGAGAATAGAAAACATGATTGGTACCCTATGAATTGGTTTTTAAGGTGCACGATCTTCATCAATCTCCCCAGAAGAAGACCCCTCCTCACTACTACTGCTTTCTTGTTAAATAATTGGTTTGGAAAAATACATTTAACACAAACAAAAAATTACAAAACTGAACCAATGATATGTTTACAATAAAGAAATGGAATGATAATAATATGATGAACATTCTATTCTATTTAATACATGCCAAAGGACTAGTCTCAACAATTCTTAAACATACTTTATTTGATATGATGAATTTTTAATAAAGGTCTAATTTTGTAGACTGCTAGCACGAAGGAAGATTTGACCTAGCCAAATATTCCTTGTACCACACAAAAAATTATGTGATAACTATGCCTACTCCAATCTTAATTGTTTAAGAATTCATCATATCAGATGAAGTATGTTTAAGAATTGTTGGGAGTTCTATTAGACCTTTTTCGTAAACATGTCATTGGTTCAGTTTTGTAAATTTGTTTTTTGTGATAAATGCATTTAAATGGAACATTAAGCATAGTAATAATATGATTAATTTATTAGTAATTTGTAGATTAAATGTAGATAACACCTTTATTAGTTTAGCATGTTATTATAAGACACTAAAGAAGACCTTCTATTTGTCAGGCAAATCTTCATCATCAAGCTCTACAACTTCTTATATACATCTTCATAGAAACAAGAGTCATTCGATATTTCAAATTTCTCTGAAGTTTGTATTTAGTTTTTAGGTTGACTTTGTACAAAGTAGATTGTAATTGAAAATTTAAAAAATATTTGCATCTAGTCATTATTTATGCACCATGCAGAATGCACTGTGCAACGCAATGAAATCAGCAATGTGTATTGAAATGACAAAAACTATATTCCACAATTCTTGGGCTAAACTCTAAATTTATTTTCTTTTTATATCTCAATGCTATTGAGACCACTTCCATTTTATTAAACACAATTTGTCCCAATTAAAAATATCAATTACAATAAGATATAATATAGTTGTAGAATAAACTTTGAACAAAGACATGTAATGCTTATGTTAATGATCTAAAAAGCTAAAAATATAGGAATTGACAAAGAAGATAGTGCCAAGAAACATTTTCACAAATATGAAACTTGAGGAAAAGTAATAAAATTAACAATGCCAAGATTCACAACATTAAATTTGACCTGAGGATGAGTTTCTACAGTGGGTTGCCCAACATCAAAAATATGCTGAGTTGCATTTGAGTTGTAACTAAGAGCATCATGTAGAACAGACCCTAAACTTTGAAAGCATTCTCCAGCCTGGCAATTTAAAATTCAATCTAGACAAGCATCACTAAGTGAAATAAATTATAGACATCAACATCATCCTCATCATAGTCATTTGAAGCATTGTAAAGCACCAATGAGGGAAGGCCAATTCCAAACTAATCCAAAAAGTTAATAACTAACTATGACTAGTTACATGGAGGTTGTAAACTAGTTGGAGAGGCTTATTAGAGAAGATTATTTTCTTGTGTTCTAGGTGTATAGGGGAATTTTCTTAAGGAGAACTATTCACAATCAAGAATAGGATAGGGAATATTGAAAATTTTTGAAATTTTTGGTAGAAGTATTGTTAGTAGATACGAACCATTAGGAGGGTATTTTTTTTTATAGTACTATGTTTCTTGAAAGTATTTATGATGCTTCTAAACTTTAAAGACATATTTTATGGGTTAATGATAAACCTTACAGCATGTCCAACCAGCATGCCATACCCCCACTTCTGAAAAACCTCACAGCATGCAAATCATAGCCAAAGACTTGGGTGATCATCATAGACAAACAACGATTACCTTTAGGAAATAATGATCATCATCATCTTAACCAAGTCATGGGTGGGGATCCTTGAAATAGCATAATTAGTAAAAGGAAATAACAACATAACTAATAATAATTACCTTTATTAATAAGTATAAAGCAACGCTTACAATTTAAATATAAATCCACGTCTCTTAGAAAAGAGATCTATGTTCAAAGGGATGCATCACTTCAATTGGATATAGAGGCATAGAAGGAAAGACATTTTATTTGGAGTGAGGAAGAAGGAAAATTGGAAAACAAAATATGGAATAATCAGGTTGGAATTGGAAAAGAATTCAGAAATAAACTTGAATTAGAAAAAAGCTAAGTTATCCGGTTCTTTGTTTGAGCCCGAGTTCCTATTCTACTTTTTTTCTCCTATGGGTTTGACTTTGGTTCCTTTGGTAGCAACTTGGGTGCCTGGGCCAATTCCAAGTGCACTTGCAGTTGTGGGTGCAAAAAACTAGGCTCCACGTGCCTAAGAAAACTATTTTGCACCCTCAAAAATCCATTTTCATATACATTTGAAACTTTCACAAATTATAAATATGATACATGAGGTATTTTATTCATAATTTTATAGGCTAACTCCTTATTATGGTAACATGGGTATGACCACACTCCATGCCTAATGGTACCTGACATGGAGTGGTTCAAATGATGTTGAACCAAATTTTGAACGTGATGGCTATGATTATGATGAAGATGAATATGAATATTAAATATAAAACATGGCTTGTAATTTGAATTTTTATGGTGAAATGATATTTTGAGACTTCACAAATTATGAATATGATATGATAATCTATCACTGGAGATTGCATGCTCAAAGCCATGAAAGCATTCTAGTAATCAAATTACAGAATAGGAAATAAGCTTCTGAAAGAGAAAAGAATGCAACCCTAAATTGGTAATGAAGAAACTATAGATTCAAGTTGATTCATTCTATGTTGTAGTATATTTTTTCCCTAGATCTACCATATTATATATGTGTAGCTTGTAAGGGACATCTTCTGCTCATCCATGTATTAGAGCTTGGTAAGAGTTCTTAGGAGAAAGACAAGATGTCAGTGGGAGATGGAGAAACCAATCTCAGAATACCACTTGAATCCTTTCAGTGTTGAGAGTGGGATAAAGGCTACACTTGAGACCCTATATAAGGAACAACCTTATTGAGCTTCACTTTGTTTTGAGAATAGTTTTATATTATGTACTAAACAGGGCCAACCACATGAAGGTGGAAGCTTATTTGGCCCCACCCCCATGCCAACATCACTCTTAATTCCCCATTAACATCTAACATTCATTCATTATTTTATCTATTAATAAAATGTAACATTCATTAATTATCACATGATAAAATTCAGTAACACATTAATAAAATGTAACATTCATTAATTATCACATGATGAAATTCATTAACATTCATTAACACATTATTAAATTTATGAACATTCAATAGCACATAATTAAATTCATTGGCATATAAAAATCAATCATTATCAATTAAGGTGCATAAATCATTTCTTTTTTTTCTTTTGATTTCTCTTTTTTAATAAGTAATCGCTAAGAGGAGAATCGATATCATCATGATCATCTCCCCTATCATTAGATCTCAATGCACTCCTAGTTCTTTCTTGATGAAAAGGGGGGTCATCTGCAATAACATATAAAAGGGTTAAATTAAAAAAAAATATTATTATAATAAAAAACATTAAAGACATTTTAAAGTATTTCAATACATTAAAGGCCATAATCGTATAGCTCTTTACCTAATCTAGTCACATCATCAACATCAAGATTAGTTTGTTTGGTCTCGGCCTCAACCTCAACCTACTCATTAATAGAGGCCTCTATACTCTCTACAACTGCAATACAAATTTCTACATTAATCCAAACACCAATTGCAATTAAATTTGTATTACTACACCAATCAATTTAAGATGTTTACTAGTATTAATAGTTACATATAAAAAATTCAACAGAAAATGTATACCTCCATCACTCTGATGCACATCCTCAATGTCATCATCACGCACAGGTTGTGTACGGCCATAATCGGTAGGCTACATTTCAATTTCATACGCATTCATGTAATCATTGATTTCTTACTTAAAAAAAATTTACTCACTTTATGTTGGAACTTAACATCAAATAAACTAATTGGTAAATAATTAAATTTGAAATATCATCTATTTAGCTTACTTACCATGATGGATCCATTAGTAGAACCTTGTGCACTTCTTATTCTTTCTACCACGACTTTATAGCCTTGTCGGTAGCCAGTTCTCTTGTCCTCTTCTGTGAGACTTATTTGAACTCCGCGCCCTACATTTTTTCTTGGTATTGTCAAATTTTATTTCATTATTTCGTCAAAACAAAAAATATTACAAATTATAAATAAATATTATAAAGATCAAATTATTATTTTCAGTGTTAAAAGCCATCTACAAATTATATTTTTCCTCATATAAATCTAATATATTATTAACATTTACAAATCGTGCAGCACATTTGGAATAACCATGAGAGACTAGCTTGTGTTGCCCGTACTTTTCTAGTCTTGCCTTTGATTCCTTTGATGTGTTAGGTAATCTATGAAGAGATTGAAATATGTTAGTTCATATAATTATGAAGAGTATTTAGTACACAATTACATTCTTAACAATATCACATATCTTCTTCTATTGTCTGGTGGTGTAATTCCTTTTCTTTATTTCATTTTTCTCATTCACATCCAGAACAAGACTTTGCCACTCTAAATTAGGAATGCAAGGGGGGTGCTAGTAGTTCAGGTTTTTGGATAATGTACACCTGTACTAGTCCCTAATATACTTCAAACATAACCTGGCTTTTTGAAGAAGCTTACCCTTCTCAAATGCATGAGGTCCAAATAAGTTTGTCATACTCTCTATGAGAGCATCCTTTAACTTTATATTTTGGTTTTTCCACCTTTTAATAAAAAAAAATAGTGTTAGATTAAAAAATGAAGTGAAATTAACTTTAATATAGTTTAAGAAATGGATGTAATGATAACTATCCTAGCAATGATATGAAATCAAAATAGTGGATTGGGGTTTTAGTTCGGATATGATGTTTCACCCCATATAGATGGTGGGCCCGAAGATCCGCAAACACTCATCACCAAGTTTACCATAAAAACATCATTCCCTACGAAATAATCATGGGATCATTAGTTGAAGGATATAATAGAATAAAATAAGAATACAATATATGCAAGCTTCTCATATTGAATGCAAGGTGTAATTAACATACGATTGTATAGTAAAAGAAAGGTCCAATCTTTAAAGTACTTGGAAGTTTTACTATTTTCAAGGGAAATCCTTCTTCATCACTCATAAGAAATATGCAATCCTTCACCATTCCCCTACTAGGAATATGAGTACATCCAGGAAATTCATCATCAAGTGATACATCTCCTGTTGCATAAATTGAATCGACATTATGAAATTCCCCTAACAATGAATACTTCAAGGGAAATAAACACATATATAATGATAGAGAAAATAAAATCTATGTATGAGTAGGTGGTGTCATGGCATCTGTGGCCATGGTACACATTGCTGACATTATAGGACATAGTATATCTAAGCCTTCCATCATATGAGGTGGCAATAGTAAATGATTATTGACATGATTTGAAGAATAAGATTGTTACAACATAATAAAAGTAGTGATTAGCATGGACAATATTGTTAGAGAGTAAAAAAAGATATTCCAACATGCGATCTACCTAAACCAGCTACAATACCCTCATCATGGTCGTGAGGATTAAAACTATGCAAAAAAAGCTATAAAAGAAACACATCCACTTATTTGTTAATGACATAAAAGATTAGTATAACATAAAAACTATTATTGAAGTTTTGTTATAATTAAAATTTACATTAATACTTACTCTGTAATTTTTAGAAAGGTGCATCAATTTAGTTTCCCTCTTTTGTGACTTAGGAGTGGGAGGGAATATAGATGCCAATTGATTCACTCTTTTTCCAATTTTGTGGAGGCATTTTTTAATTGTAGAGGTCAGGTCATCACAAATAGTGAAATTAACAACTAGGTACTCATCAAAGGACTCATCTTCAGGGACTACGGGTTCCTTTCCCTTTCTCTACTGACCACCTATCTATGACAATAATATTACTAACACTATTAGAATTAATTTGAAATAGTGATGAAAAGAATATAATAAAAAACACTATTTAACATTTTTCTTCTATCTAATTTGTAGGACAATAACAAAGAGGTTTACCTATTGGGAAGAAGTGCATGCTAAATCATCATTGTCCCCACTATGTGGCTGCTCCATATTGTGGCCCTGTGTTATTATTTAAACTTAACCAATAATTAGAAAGGACTAGATTAATAACTTTCATTAGAAGATGATGATGGAGATGAGATGGATGGTGAGGAGACTCTCTAGATGTGGCTAGCAAAAAAACTCAATTATTTAATGGTACATAGTACATACCTGCACCCCCATGATAGTGACATTGTTTGTATCTATGCGATTCAAATTGTAATCAATAAGCATATCTTCCCCTACACGTATTGATTTTATCGCACATACAAATAAATAATTTCCCTCACATGCCTCAAATATGCAATTGGGTTTCTTAATAGTTGAGAGAGGTCGCATGCTATTTATAAAACCTACAATATTCTCTGATGCTTTTGGCCTTTCGTCAATGTATATAGCCACTCTTTTAATTTTCTCATTGTGTTTTTGTTGAATATAATGTGCTGAGAATGCATACTTACGCACACTTTTTTTATATTAAATAATTTGCATCCAACTTTTGTAATCCTAACAAGGTCCAACATAATCCATCAATTTGACAACTTTGTTGTAAGAGACCTTTATGCCATCCTTGGAAAATAGGCCCAAACCATGTATTAATGATGGTGCTATACTAGTATAACATAAAAACTATCAGTGTTTATTGGAGGAAGTTCCTTGGGGACCCATTGTTTCTATAGATATTGGTACCTAGAGGGCACCTCAATGTCACCTTTTCTCTCATCATCATAAGGACATTACCCCCCTTGAGAAAGGAAAAATTTCATGTGATTATTGAATTTCCTTCTAGTCTTTTGACCTCTAGTTGATCTTCCTAATTCAAACATACTACATGACTCACTTACTTCTTCCATTCCTATATTTCCTTCACTCAAGGAAGAAACATCTGACAAATACCTATTTGTTTCTACCTGCACTCCATCAAATGAGAGAGATAGAAAGTAATGTGAGATATTTTGTAGATTTTGAAATACATTAATCTCCATAGGGTGTATTGACTTACACCTGTCAATCCATGAGACTGTGTGGGATGCTTGTGAAAGGGGTGTATTGACTTACATATGTAATTCAATTATATTATGTTAGCTAAAAAATTCATGATACATATACTCAAAAGCACATAGTAAGTACATTAAAAACCATAAGCATCCCATATAAATTAAAAACATTAAAAGGTACATCATGAATTAATTAAATTAAGCATTGATCGCATAACTACACATTTCTCTCAAGAAATCACAATAACATCTTATGATTTATTACCTCTCATTTTCCTCATTCTACCTTTCTCCACCAATTACTCCCCTTTGGATTTTCTAATGGTGTCGAGATCCCAAATGTGATCTATATGGATCTATGTTGCAAGCTTAGGAAGATATTCTGTAATGTACACCATAGTTTGATATACCATATATCCCTCCACCATAGAACACTCAAGACATGCTCTTTACCGAACCAAAGCATTCAAATATTGTAGGTGCCTCTCAACCATCCACATTGACCGAGTGTGTATGGGTCCACACAATTTAGTCTCCTCAACTTGGTGTATGAGGTAGTGTTCTTGTGCATTGAAAAAGGTTGAATGTAGACACTTTTTCATTTCACACATTAGATGAGGAATTCTTCTTTTCCAATATTTTATATCTACTTTATGGATTTTTTTAGATGACAACCACCTACAAGACATTCAAAACAAAAATATATATAAACACAAGACTTTACAATATATACGACAAATTGAACATATATCATTGCTTACCTCATATATTTTCCTAGGTCATATATCACTTGTTTGATGTTATTATTGAAGTTCTCTGGGAGAGATAGTGGTAGCACGTACTGCAACAATTATAAAAATAATCATGTCATTTTTTTCTCACATAATATAATGAGAAGTACATGCACTTTACAAATATATTGTAAATACAAAAGAAGATGACATACCTTGATGAAGGTGTGCCAATCATGTGTTTTCAACCCTAGCCCAAATTCACTTTTCTTTGATATGGTACTGCTTATGTTTGCAACAAATCCTATGGGAAATCAAATTTTTCGTATGACTTCTTTTATGGAATCACTTTATAGCTCTGTTAATAACCAAGGAAGAGCACTTATATTAATCCATTCTCCATTTCTATTTGATTCAATGAAATTTTTCATTGCATGATTGGATTCATGAATGTCGCTACAAATTTCAACAATTTTTTCTTTGTCACACCTTCCATCCAATATCTTCCACAATGTCTCCGTTACATTCTTTCCAATATGCATAGTCTCAAACAAATGCACAATTTGTAGCTGCTCATTGTAGGGAAACCTACTAAATTGTCTGGGATAACTTTTTAGTCCCTTTGGAAGGTTCTCAGTAGTATTTCCTTAACAACATTCATGATCTTCAATCACATAATCAACAAAAAAAACATTATATAAATATACAAATTCCAAACATAAACCATTAGGTAGAATGGTAGTACCTTGATGATTAATTCTATTATATTCCAACTTCCATAGGTGAGGTGTCATTCTTCATGGCTTAGATGTAGTCTCTTCTTTACCATTGAAAATAAGTTTTTCAGTAATTTGATACTTATGATTTTTGTGGATAAACTGTCTATACTCATGAAACACCTACTTTCCTAAAGTTTTTGAATGATGAGATTTCATCTTTGGACCACAAACTGGACATGCAAATTTTCCCTTTGTTTGAAGACCTACAAGATAATGACACAATTGGATTAAATATGTTAATTTTTATATTTAGAATTATCATGTGCAACTTGAATTCACCATAGCATACCAGAAAAATGTGTTAGCCCTGGGGCATCATGTATTGTCCATACAATAATTGCATGGAATTAAAATTATATGTGTCCTATTGGTCTAGATATGTCATACATAGTGACACCATTCCATAACTCCAGAAACTCATCGATAAGAGACTCAATATATACATTCATATCTTTAACTTGGTATTTACCTAGTTGAATGAACAACAACATTACATAATTATTGTGACCAGTTTGCTGCAAGATTTATAATTACATGTAGATGATTGTTAAATGATCAAATACCTAGAACAATCATTGCCAACATAATGTGCTCCCTCTTTATTGACATCCATGGAGGAATGTTATTATTCATGACAAAAATAGGCCAAATAAAGTAAATAGATCTTATCTCTCAAAATGGATTGACACCGTCCACTGCCACTAAAAGCTTGAGATTTTGAGGTTCTTCAATAAAGTGTAGCCACTTTTCCTCTATGTCCTTAAATGTAGAACCATCTGCAAGCATTCTAATAATGTCATCTTGATTCCTATTGCGTGCATGGTAATCCATAAATTGTGCCAAGCTACTCCACTTGAAAAATCTTTGCAACGTGGTATAATGGGGATGTAATGAAGAACCTTGTGAGGCACCTTTTTTGTTCGACAAATATTCATTGTCTTTTGATTGTCTTCATTATATACTAGCCTGTATTAGTTGGCTTAAAAATAAAGAAGTATTTAGACAATCAAAAGATAATGAAGATAATTTTAAATCCATTTAACACAAAAAAAAATTTTCAAAACTAAATCAATGGCATGTTTACAACAAAGAAATAGAGTGATAATAATATGTAGAAAATTGTATTATGTTTAATACACACCAAAGGACCAGTCCCAACAATTCTTAAACATACTTTATCTAATATGATGAATTCTTAAACAATTAAGGTTGGAGAAAACATAATTATCACATTGTTAAACAAATTAAGGGTAGAGTAGTTATTACTTAGTCTTTTGTGGAGGACAATGAAGATTTGTATGACAAATAGAAGGTCTTCTTTAGTATCTCATGAATTTTTACCATATATGCATGAAACAAAGACTGTTTCAAGCCTTTGAGTCCTGGAGACAAGTGGAAATAGGAGTTTCTTTGTTGAGTGAGGGCTAATTAGGCCTAGGAGAAGAGCATTTAGGGATGGAAGTATTCATCAGTCAAAGGATGGAAGAATGAGATTAAGTTGGGGTTAGTAACTCTGAAAAGGGTATTTGAAAAGGTAAGTACTTTTTTAGGTTGTTTCGAGACTTTGGGTGTAATTTGATGATTTCAGTGTGTGTAGGGCTACTAGATAGGCCTAGAAGGGTTGTAGAAGAAGAATGGTGTAAGTTGAATAGATCAGAGTGAAAGGGGTGTTGAAACATGGTGAATAGACCATGATGAGATGATAATTGATGTTAGGATCAAGGTGAAAAGCCTAATTGATTTTTTGACATGGTGGAGGCATTGGGTGCACTAGGTGGCCTAGGATGGAGATGGTGCTAGGATGAATTACCAAGAAATGAGGAAGTGAACTTGTATAGCAAGGTTGTGGAAGTGATTAAAAAATTCAGGGAACTCTACTTAATCCTTGAGTTGAGGCTAATTCCTTGAGTGGATTCCAAGTTACTTGTTGAATCCTCAAGTTGAGTTGGTCTCCTTAAGGTGATAGTAGAGGGCTCTGCATCAAGATGTATGAAACAAAGAAGAAGATGAATATCAATAAAAGATTAAATTCTCTACAACTCTATTAATCCTCTATCCCGTGGAATAGTGAATAGAATAGTGAATCCATATGTGTGTTTCAATGTGATCTTGGTTGGGTGATGATATAGGAACATTTCCTTTTGTTATATTTACACATTCATGAAATCATTATACTTTTTTTGTTTGTTAATAAAGTCAAGAAATTGACTCATGTTGGTGACTGTGACTAGTAAAGGGGTACAGTCAATGGATTAAGGGTTGTAAACCTCTATCATGTAAGTAATGAACTTTGAATCTTCCTAAAGATTTTTCCAATGTTAAAAAATCCTAATATTTATGAACAAAAATGCAGGCATTAGGGTCATTCTTATAGTTTCATTTTATGTCTCTTTTATGTGAGAGTATTCCTTTTCAATTCCATTCAATGGCACCTGTGTTTGTGAGAAAAAATGATTTAATCTTTGAAGATAATGGTTCTTGGTTGTCCTTGCATGAAACTTAGATGAATGTTGCTAACTTGAAATTTTTCTTTGAGCATTAAGTGTTTATTATGTATGCCTATACCTCATATAATCCAAAATAATATTCAACACAAGGATTTTGGTAACTTGAAGGGCCTTAGTGACTAGCTTTGAGTTGAGAAACTTCAGTGTCTAAAACTACATTCTTTTCAACCAATCAGTAGATTTTAGTTTGTCTTGATGGTTTTCCTCCAAGATTTCACCCATTTTTGTCTACAAAATTTTCATTGGCTACAGATTCTTGGGATTATATCCACCGCAGACATGGTAGTTGTGTGTGAGTATTTACACCTTCATGAAATTAGGACAACTAGCAAAAATTCTATGAAAAGATAATGAAAATTTAATCTAAAGAATTATATTTAACATCCATATCATCTCATGGTTCTCTATCTAAGCTTGGTAAGTAGAGCTTTTGGCCTTATTCTCTACCAGTGACCATCCTAGAATGAGAAAATTATGATAAAATGCCTAAATCTAGCTCTCAATTCTTAATTTGATGCAAAGATAAAATCAAATGCTCATGATAATGCTCTCAAATCTCACAATTTGCTCTCAAAATGCTCAAGATATTTCTCAATTGCTCTCAAATTTCCTATAGTGATGATGCTATGCATTCAAATTTTCTAGTATCCCTTATGCTCTCAAATTGACTTCTATTTGTAGTAAAATACCAAGGGTAGGGGGTAGAGTTACTTAATCATGATTTAGCCTTGGTTGAGTCAAAAGATTTGAAACATTTTTAAATGGGGGGGGACAATTTAAATGATTGTCTCAAATGTTTGGACAAGTAGACAAATTTGAGTGATTGAGATTCAAAGTTGAAAATGAGTGATTGAGATTCAACAATTTGGAGTGATCCATGTGCATTGTATTCTCAATTCTTATTGGTTACTCAATTTATGTTGAAAGATATTAGGATTAATTAAATTCCATCAATTAATTAAATTAGCCATGTAGGGGAATAGGTTCAATTTGATTTTTGATTTAAAACTATACAATTAATTGATTAAAATCAATTATATAGTGTGATTGATCCCTTTAAGCTTGTATTTAATTATTTGATGTTGTGATTTGATTTTTCCTTTGATTTAAATGATTTTGTCCAATTTTAATTGATAAATGTCCATTTAAAATTGATTTGATCCATTTTGATAAAAATTAGAACATTTAGCTGAGATTTTGTAAATTTGAATGATTCTAAGACACCTGCCTAGTTTTGGGTGTCTACAAATGCCCCTCTTTGAATTGATGTGCATAGCTCATTAATTTAAAGAAAATTGTATGTCCTGATCACTAATTCGATACTTGATTTGAAATTGATACAAAATTCATTTGAAACCTAATTTGAAAGATGATACAATATGCCCCACTGATAGTAGTTCAAAATTTTAATGCCCCATATTCAATATTGATGTAGATTGGATGTTCTGATAATGATTTGATACTCTAATCATGCCTCAAATTTAAGTACTATTCATTTTCACTATTTACTATTGAGATTTTGCTCTGATCCTGAGAAAGTTGATTGTGATTCGAGAGCATCAGTTCGAGAGAGGAAGATGATATCAGAGACCATTGGATTACAGACCTTCGGTAAGTCACTCTGACCCTCCAAGTGCATTTATTACTATTTTTTTAGCATTTATAGCATAAAAAACTTTATTTTTATTTTAAAATTTATGAAATGCCACCTAGGATAGCTAAAATGATGCCTAGGAAGATCAAATGCTACATCTATGCATTTAAATGCTGCCTATGATAGTTTAAATGATGCCTAGGAACTAAGGTTTGTTGCCAAACTATGTTTAAAACACCACCTGAAAACCCTTAAAATTTAAACGCCACCTAAACATGTTTAAATGTCACCTAGGGTCATAAATTACCGCTTAATAATTGAAATGTCGCATCCAAGTTATAAAGTGTCACCTATGAAATTTTATTCACCTCTTGAGGTAAAATGCCGCCTCTGCATAGTCAAATGATGCCTATAGGAAATTGGAAAATTTGATGCTCAAAACTTGATTTTTTAAATTCTTTTGGTGTCTTTGGATGAATTATTGAATGTCCAAGATAGATAGGTCTCTTGTAGATAAGAGAACAAGTGATTAGCATATCAGGATAATCGTAGCAATGAATGTTTGATTTGTCAATCTGATAGGACAGAAAACTGATAGGGTACATAACTGATAGGGTACATAACTGATAGGGTACATAACTGATAGGATTTGAAAATATGATAGCATTGATAACTGATCATATTGGTGTTTATGCTTGAATATGGACCTCAGAATTCAGCCATATACACAACATAGTCATTGTTAGATCATCGAAATTACGAAGGTGAGTATGAATTACTCAATTTGCAATATTCTATCGATTTGACCTATTGCCTCCTAATTAGCTGGGGTGTTTGAATTACTCTCAGATTGGAGAGCCAAAAACCTTTAGACCAAACTAAGATGGAGGATTTGAAAGCTTGAAATAACCAAAATGGGAAATTAAGCTACATGAGAATGCAATTAAACTAAGAACTTGAAGGAAATATGAGAAATGGAGATTTAATCTAAAGCTTGAAAGTAAATATGAGAATTAATCTACTAACAAATAAGCACACTAATTTAATATGAAAGTGAAATTAAACTAGCATGAGAATTATTCTAAATATGCAATAAAGCTTGAAAGCATAAAAATTGAGACAAAAATTTACTATAGTTTGGATACTCTCACAATTGCCTCCTTCAAATGAGAAAAAGAGGTTCATAATATAGAGAAGCCCAGAGGAAAGGATGAAGAGTTTCTTGAAATGAAATGGATGACTCTTCATTTCCATGGAGGGAGGTGAGACAAATATGAGGAATTATTTAATTAAAAGAATGAATTATTGCCACATGGGTGGCTTTTTGAATTATTTGAATTATTAAATTCAAATGAGACATAATCCATTCAATTAACCAAATAATATTAATTCCTTTTATGTGTATTAGCTAAACGGGGTGGGTTTAATTTAATTTAAAGCACTTAGGACTTTAGAATTACATTAAATAATCATAGGGATTATTTAGCCAATAAAGTTGAATTCTTAGGAATTAATTATAGTGTGAGATTAATGAAAATTAGGGTTTTTGCATTTGAGACCAAGTCAACTAAAGTCAAGTAGGAGAGAAATTTGCCTAGTAAAATAAGACTTTAAAGATGTAGAAATTCAAGAAATGCACCAAAACTGATTAGATTTGTAAGGTGCCAATTTTGGGGTATTACATTTGCCCCTCTTTGAATTGATGTGCAAGCAGCATGTTGAATCAAAGAATAGTGTAATGTGACAGATGATGAGATTTTAGGATTATCCCCAAAACAAAGCTTAACCCTCAGAAGTCAAGGTTAGGATGCCAAGACACCGATCAAATTGAGATGATTATGTGAAGCCTAAGTTAGATTGCGAAGACCTCTATCAGATTACCACTTGAGAGAAAACTGTAATTAGGGTTAGATTGCCCCAATACCCAAAATGTGATTCAATATTTAGGAGTCAGGGTTAGATTGCCCCAGTGCCCATTAACCAAATGATGACAGATGTAGATTTAGGACTATCTCCAGAATGAAACCTAGCCCTCCGAGACCCAAGTTAGATTGCCCAGATAACGGTCCAATAGTGTTTTCAAGAGCCATCTCTAGAACAAAGATTGACTTTAAGGAATTAGGGTTAAACTACCCCAATGCCCAATAGATTTTGAGAACCATCTCTATAATGAAGCTTGATCCTTAAGGATCTGAGTTAGATTGCTCAGATACCCAAAAGATTGATGAGGAAGTGGTGAGGACTTTGATTTAGATTAGACTGATTCAAGAATTGATCTGACAAGATTCAATGATGCAATCATCCTGCCCCCTCAGGAGTGAAATCGAAAGATGACACGTCATAAGGATGATTGACTACAAGAGGTTACAAATAGAAGGAATCAGACTAGATTTAAGAAGCTGCAAAAGCAATTGGGAGGTCTTGCTGACTAAGTTTGACCATGGTTGACCAAATTTGACTAGATTTGACTTGAGAAAATGATACTACCATGTGATTCTATCAATAAAATGACATATGAAGGGTGACTGCACAAGTGTTCAGTCCCAAGGGATGTCAAAATTTTAAAATGCAATTTCAAGCTATCTAGGAGTGTCAGATTTTGATTTCAATCCCAAAAATGAATTTAGAATGGTCAATTTAGCCAAGGGTGCAATTTTCATGCAAAATGGAGCACTTTTGAAAATTAGGTCAAAAGCTATATAAGGCCCGGAGGGGTCATTTTCAAATCATTATTCACTTTTGTCTTCTAGCGAATCTCAGTGCTTTGAGAGAGATGGAGAGTGTTCCAATGCATATGCATCGATTTGAGCACTCCCAATGCCATAGCTGATAGTTGGAGTATGACCCACCTATGAGTAGTCAATAAACCATCCCGCATTTCAATTTTTAATCACTTTCTAGGTCATTTAGGTTAGATTTTAGTATGTTTTAGCCTTTTTCTTCAATCTTTGCATGAGGAAACAATTTCCTTGCGCCAGCCCCAATCTCCCCTTGTGCAAGAAAATAGTTTCCTTGTGAGGGTTAGGGCATTTTTTCATCAGGCAACTTCATGTTCTCGCGTGAGCTGCTAGAAGATGCCGCGTGAAATTTCATCCTGGTAATGAAGACTCTTCAGGAACCTTGAAGAGTCTTCATCCAAATTTTCCATAGAATCAGCCAATTAGAGTGTCCCAGAGTCATGTTTAGGATAAATGCATATCTTCACTTGTTGTTGTTACTTTGAAAACCATCATGTTGAGATATTGATCCAATGTCATTGCTTTCTGCCCCAGAAGATACATTCTGATCTCACCATCCAGTGATCAATGAGCTGCTGCAGAGATTGACAGATGCAAAGGGTGCCCACACAGATGGGCTAGGTTTGGGGTACTTACCTGATATACCTGACATTCAGGTAAATCATGGTCTTCTAGGTGCACTTATCGAGCATTTCCATTCGGAGACAAATAGATTCCATTTGTCGATGGGGGAGATGATAGTGACTCCTGAGGACATATACCAGATATTGAGGATACCTTTCCATGGTGCCTGTGTTGAGTACAATATATAGTCGAGGGTAGGTATACTGGCACTTAGGGCCATATTCAGAGATGAGCTAGTGATGGGTCGAGCTATCTCATGGGATGAGATGGTCTAAAGATCTAGTGGTAGTCACTGATTAGCAATCATTTTGGCTATATTCTTGAGTTGTTACTTGGCACCTGATCGAGGATAGCATGGGTTGGAGTGCGGCTGGGGGTGGATGCTATAGCACATGTTAGATAGGCCATCCATCAGATTTGGGTGGGAAGAGTAGATGCTCGCTTAGATGTACCATGAGATGCACAAGATCATGTATCAGAGTGCTAGGACTATGGCCATTGGTGTCTTTGTATTACAAATCTAGGCCTGTGAGCATCTCCCTATTTGCAAGCTAATATTCCATGATACACAATAGCCTTTAGAATTGTACATTTATAGATATGTAGGCCCTATGAGCTAGCCAGCATTGGGTAAGACCAAGCAGTGGTATGGGCAGTTAGATGATATGGCAATAGTCGTATGGAGGCCTTGGATAGCTATAGAGCCATGGGATGATGCTTGGTAGGAGCTTTCATACATGTTCATCTTGTGTCCACTGATTGGATGCACTATTTCTGCCATTGAGTACTTCCTAGTTACACGAGTTATGAGCTATTTTGGGAGACCACAAGACCTCTCAGAGGAGTACTATATGTATGCCCAATTCATCGATGAGATGAGTAAGGGCTAGCAGGCCAGACTAGATTAGTGTAGATGCACGATTGAGGCACAAGTACCTCCAACTCGATGGGACTACATGGTGGATGTCACCAATGTAGGGATGACATCTACATATAGAGATCACTTCTTGGCACACCCCTTCCCAAGATTCACAGATCCTATTGGCATGGGCCAGGGGGTGCAATAGTAGCCCGTACAATAGTAGGTACTTTCCTAGTAAGAGATACCAACACAACATCCTAGATAGCAGTAGGTTTCTCAACAGGGGCCACAATAGTAGTAGTAGATATAGAGGGGACTGAGGCTAAGGATGGGGAAAATGGATATTCCCCCGATGACTATGGGTTCAGATACAGGTGATGGTAGTAGTGGGACCCAACAGAGGTCCACTAGATAGAGGATGAGGTATAGCACATAACAAACACCTCCTGAAAAGGGGGCATAGGGTGATGACATAGATATGAAAGATGCCCCTATTAGAGGATAGGTACCATAGCTACAGGAGGCTCTCAAGAAGAGCTGAGAGAGGATACGGTAGGTATAGCGGGAGAGGGATGACTACTATATGCAGGTCATCATATAGGAGACGCAAGTGGCTGATTGAGAGAGAGAGGTCAGAGAGCTCCGAGAGGAGCTAGCGAGGTTGTAGATAGAGACTAGATATGAGGATGCTCAGGTAGCTTACTACTATACAGCATATGTTGGCATTGTTCCAGATCTATCAGAGTATGTGTCTCTATTCTCTGTGTACACTAGAGCACGAGCAGCACCGCAAGCACCTCCTCCATAGGCACATCATGAGGCACCACCATAGGGATCACCACCACCACCTCCTCTAGGTGGTGATGGGCAGAGTTAGCTCCTTTTGATATTCATATTGTAGCCCATATTTTGATATTGTACTCTAGTAGCATCATTCTTTTTGTACATGACATTGATCAACCACAAGATATATATATATATATATATATATATATATATATATATATATATATATATATATATATATATATATATATATATATATATATATATATATATATATATATATATATATATATATATATATATATATATATATATATAAGATCACCATTTTGATATCATTGTACTTGTTATATACTACTTTAATGTTGATGTTTATGAGATGTTTTCCTATATGATTAGATGTATGGATTAGGTATGAGCTGCACATGATGTTTTATGTAGATGCTGATGAATATCCGCAAGTTTTATTTCATATGTATGCAATGCAATGATGGAATGCGATGATAGATGGAAGATGTATATGATTTGGTTAGTATATATGCATATAAGGAAATGAAATTTGAAATGCAAATGTGTAATATATGATTTTATTTCTTTATTATGGATGCACATGTTATACAGATGTAAATGTAATCTATGTAAATGATTTTATGGATGCAAATGGAAATATAATGAAAATGCAATGTATATGGTACTAAGCATCTCATGCAGGATGTTGCAATATATGATAGGTACTAACCAAAAGGATATTTCAAAGATTGAGAATAAGGATCGGACACTTGTGCATCCAAGATGAACTCAGGATCAGAGATGAGAACCCTTGATGAATATATCTAGAGGAGGAAAAATGAGATAAACACCAAAACATTGTCTCAATACAAGCCTAGAATGAAAGTCCAAGCCTAAGCTAGATGCACCCCTAGAATGACCAAATGCAATCACTAGGACTTGGTTGTTGGACTCACTTGTTATCATCATAGAGTTTTACATACCAAATGATCGCATGATGTCATACAATCCTCACTAACATATAATCCTAAGAATATGAATATGACATAAGTCTTAGATTTTTTGGAATGAGATGTAATCATTAAGGCACAAGAAGCCATAATGACCTGAACACATATTCCTTTTAATTTAGCAAGTTAACATAAGCATCAAAGAATAGGTTCTAGAATGACCTAAATGTTGCTAGCAAACAAACACACCAGACATGCATGAGTTCCTCCTTTCACTGAAGAATGCTTGCAGTGACCCCTACATTCACTTAGTAGGATGAGCATTTACAATTATACTTGTAGCAGAAAGGAGTCACCCAAAAAAATAAGGAGAAGAACCAACCTCACCAAAGTTTCCATATAAGAGGAATCGAGGTACACATGGCCCTCCAACATGAGATGAAGGCTCTCATAGTGGACACCCATCTTATATGAATTCTTTGGATGATTGGAACTAAACCAATAAGCAGAAAGAAAGAAAAGATCATGCCCCTAGTCTTTACATCTCTCGGTCAAGATAGACATCTTGGAGTTGCTCAAGGAGGAATGAAAAAGTGAAAGAACAAACATGCAAAAGAAAAGCTCAGCATGCTTTAGAGAATCACAAGATCAATTTTAGTTTCAGTTTAAGTTTGTGTTCAAGAGGATGGAAGTCAAATCAAAATAATACAGCATGAGAAGTCTCAATAGGATGGTGACAGTAGGTGAACATAGTGAGAACCACTAGTGAATGACGTGAGAAATCATCTTGAAGAGAAAATCAGAGTGCTAAATGAAGTATCAAAAGGCAAACGCAGTAAGAAATGCTGGTGACGGATACAAGAGAGATCCTCAGGGAGAGAGATCTCAGAGGTACTAGCAAAACATCAATAGACAGATGCAGTGAGAACCACTGGTGACTAGTGTATGAGAGATCCTCAAGAAGAGAGACTTGAGTGATAGCTAGGTATCAGTAGGAAGACACAATGAGAACCACTGGTGACTAATACAAGAGAGAACCTCAAAGAGAAAAGTCTCAAAATAGTTGGGCATCAGTAGGTAGACACAGTGAGAACCACTGGTGACTGATGCAAGAAAGCATCTCCGAAAGTGATAGGACAATGCCCCCTAGATCAGGAAGGTGCCCCCAAGTGTGACTAGTTCCAATCCATGTAGAGTCGAGAAAAATCTCAAAGATAACTAAAGGTGAATGCATGAGATAGAAAAGCAGGAAACAAACTAAAGCAAAAAACAAGACATCAAACGAAAGTGGGAAAGCGAGCTAAAATAGGAATGCAGGAAAGGAAACTAAAGCTTAAAAGTAGGAAAGCAAGAGGTAACTACATAGAGCCAAGTGATGCTGAGATGGGTATAGCTTCAGGGAACAAGAGGTGCTTATTTACCAGGTTTTCACCATCTTGGCAGAGATTCTATTTTTGCTACCATGACACCTGTTTACCAAGTTTTCATCAATGACACATTTTTCTCTTCTTTTTCAATTTTTTTTTTTTTTTTTTTTTTTTGTATTTTCCATTTTTCTCTTCTTTTTGTATTTTTGAACATTTCTTTTTTTAAAAAAAATTTCTCAAATTTTTTGAATTTTTTGAATTTTCTCTTCTTTTTTTTTGAATTTTTTGAATTTTCTCATGTTTTTGTATTATCAAGGTGCCTGTTTGCCAGGTTTTCACTAGGATAATAGATACATCAAAGTGTCTATTTACCAGGTTTTCACTAAGATGGTCATTTTTTAGGACATTTTTCAATTTTTATGATTTTTTCATAATAAAGTATGTACCTGAGCACACAGAGAATGTCTCAACTGTAGAACTTTTTTAGGTGTAGAGCATTGATCACCTCTTTGAGTTTCTCTCCTTTAGTGGTGGAGATTTGGTAAGCACCAGACCCAAATAATGTAGTAATAATGTATGCACCAAGCTAGTTTGGTTCAAACTTTCCTTTCTAGATCCATTGTTGCTAATTTTTGGGGTTTTCTCTCAGGACGAGATCACCCACTTGGAATTCCCTTTGTCTAACTTTCTTATTGTAGGCCTTAGACATTCTCTTCTAGTATGCTTGAAGATGATCAAATGCCACCTTGTGACATTCATCCAATAACTCTAGCTCTTGCAGCCTAGATATTATATTTTCTTCATTAGTGATGAGGCCTCTCAGAGAGACTCGTAATGTAGGAATCTCAACCTGGATAGGCTGTTAGAAATAGGAAATATTTAGAGGGGGGGGTGAATCAGTATTTCACAAACTTTTTCTTTTGCCCACTTATGGATATAACAGATCAATTTAGTGCATACAAGGATTATCAAGTTGATTAACAAACATAGCAGTAAATAGAAAGAACTCATAACACATGATATGTTCTCGAGGAAACCCTGGTGGGGATGGTACCCACAAAGATCACTAATCAAAAGTATCTTCTTAGGGATATTGGACCCTATTAGGAGTCAAATTACAATATATATTAGATCTATCCTCGTTAAAGGACTTTAGGCCTTGTTAGAAGCCTTAACCCTGTTAGGAGTTAGATTACAAAACCTGATCACTAGTTGAGCTCACTGCCCAAACAGGTAATACAAAAATGTTTCTGACTATAATATGGTACTACTTACAACTTCGCATCAATAGCCTTTGCTGCTATCACAATACACAACTATCACAAGTTACCATTTTTTTTCTTTTTACACATCACATATATTTTTATTACATTTCAAGTATGCCTAATATATGAGTTATTAGAGCTAATAACTTTACATGGTCGGCTTCCAAAATCTTTATCCAAGAGTAAAAATCTAGGATTTTTTCCCTTCATAATGTTAAGTCATTATTTTGACAAGCAAAAAATAATCCCTTAACTCTTTCGCTAATACTGTCTCCAAAACTGTTCTGTCTGCAAAAATTGTCTTCGCTAAACTTTGAATAACTTTGTCTATACTACTCCAAAATTTATGCACACTGAGATGGGGTATCCTCATACTTTGTAGAAGCTTTAGTTAACTGCACAAACAAAAATATTTCTCCAGTGGACATCGCCGACTAAATCTTCATCGAGTGCTCTGTCAGGATCACTGTATCCATACTTAGACAATTTCTTCCTTCAACTTGTCATACTTGCATTCTAGATTCTGCGCTCTCAATAGAGATCATATGTTTCCATAATGACAACATCTATGCATCCACATTATCCAAATTTCCAACAATCTCCCCCTTTGTCATTGGTGGCAACATATTGGAAAATTGGCTAAGTGTGCAAATAAAACTTCAAAGTATTTACACAAAATTGTAGCCAAAAGTTATACAAAACATATACAATATTGTACTCCATAGAGTAGCTCCCCCTATGAGTATCCTTCCTCAACATATATTCAATTTTCTTCTATCTCTCCCCCTTTGACAACAATGACAAAGATAGGGTGTACAAAATTTTTTAAAAAACTTTATACCTTGTTATCAGCTATTGCAAAGCCGGTAGGCTTGCAACACAGTCACCAAACTCTGACTTCCATGATTCAAAATATTTCTCCCATACCTTCCTGATGGATTCAGCAACATTGAGTAGAGTACTCAATCCATATGCTGTTGTCTGACAAGCTTGCAGGGAATTGAAGCTAAACTTCTGAAAAGATGTCTTTGCTGAAAGACACTACTCAATTTGGTCTTCAAAAATTGAGGTCTTGATTGAGATATGTTCTCTCAAGATGTTAATCCTAAGAATCTTTCTATTCTTTTCCTCTGTTAACATTCTGATTTCATCATTTAACTTCCTTATGATCTTCTCTACAGAACTTATCTTTACATTTGGGCTTGACAAGGTGTCTGTTTCAGTTGTAATTGCATCTATCTTCTCTCTGATCTTCTTATCTTCTTCAGCTATTAGGATTTCTGATTTTGTGCATTGAATATACAAACTCTTTCTAGTCTCAAAATGTTTCCTCAAATTCTTTATGCATTCATCCAAATTACCAATATCATTTTGAATATTTACACTTAAATTTTGTTGCATTTCTACTTCAAAGTCTTCCTAAACTTTTATTCTAGCAATATCCTTTAAGTTAGAAAATTCAGAGTCAAAAGAGTTTATTACTATTTTAGCTTTCTCAAGTGGATCTAATTCAGATACCTTAGTGTTGATCACACTCTCAAGTTTCTCTGTCAAAACTCTAACTTTGCCTTCAAGGTCCTTCACCTTCTTATTCTTTCCAATAATTTTATTAAGAGATGTGATGAACTCAAGCTGATCATCATCTTCAACTTCTTTTCCAAGGTCTTCAAAAATTGAACCAATTTGCCTCTTCTTATTGTCAGGTGCACTAGGGGTAGTGACCTCTGTCAAAATTTGTTTACCTTTAACTGTCTACTCTGCTGGAACTGATTCTGATACTACTGGTGCTTCCACTTTCTCTGTATCCTTTTCTGATTTTGTAATCTTCTCTTGCTCTTCTAAAGCCAAATTGTCAACAATCTTTCTTAGATCATGAAATACTGCATCATCTGACTCTAGTGTCACTTTGGTTCCTTCAATGTCCATTGATTCTTTGCCAATATTGATATGTGAAGAAGATGGAACTTCTTCAATACCAACTTCCTCTACATGCGGTTCATCTAATTGCTTCTGCTGAGGGTCTGATTCAACTTGCTTTGCTACAACTATATCTGCAAGAACTTGCATTACTGCTTGCTATGTCTCTTTCTTTACTTCCTCCTTTCTGCCTCCCATTATAAGGATTGTCCTTCTCTTAGTTCTCAATAAAGTTCCAAGAGACTTCAAGAATCTCTTCAAATGATCTTCATCCTCAACTTCATAGAACTATCTGATTACATGTTCTCTCATCTTTATGTCCTCTTCTTGTGCTCTCTATTTTCTATTCACAAGTCTGTTATACAAATCTTCTGGGATTTTACCATGAATAGTGCTAAGTTTCTTATCTGTCACAATCATATGTGTAATCATTGCATTTTCAAAATTCAATCTGTCAAATGATCCATATAGATCATGGAATTTATTCAACTTAGTGAAGTCTCCATGCTTCAATATATCTTCATTAACTCTTTCAATTCTTCATTTCCAAGTTTTCTTCTTGATTGAAACTTCATCATCATCTTTAATTACTGCTACATTTCTAGGTACAGGTGGTACAATCACTTTCTATCTCTTGCTGGGTCCTGTTGCACTCACTTTTACTCTTTTGCTAGGAATAGGAGAAAAAGATTTATCTCCTTCATCTTTTTCAGGTACTTCAACTTTTACCTTTATAGGATCAATAGGATCTACACTAGATGCCTCAGGTGGAATTAGAAGATTTTCACTTTGTTTCAAGGCTTCTGTAGTCTTCTTAGCTATGTCAAACTCATGACCTGACATACCCGATTCTTTTAGTATTTTCTTCATAGTAGATTCAACTCTCTTACTAGATTGCTTCTTTTCTCTCAAACTTATTGCAAAGTTGAAATTCTCTTCATAGGTTCCAAACCTATTTGCATGACCATCCAACTCACACTTTAACAATCTATTCACATATCCTACTATTTCTGCTTCAGATATTTCATAGCCAAGAGGGTCTATGAATTCCATTCTAGGCTCAACTGCTTCAATGTAGGTGAAATCAGTGTCTACCATAAAAAAAATGTCATCTTTATGCTTTTCAACTAAGGATTGAGGAATCCTTGATTTGTTCTTAACAATATTCTAAAAATTCTTCAATACAAGCTTCACACTGTCATTAACTTTATCAAAAAGGTGCTTCATGTAGACTAAGTTTATTCTTTCCATTGTGTTCACATTGTTACTCCAATCAATTGTGTAAGGAAATATTCTCAAAATATGGAAAAACATATAGGTTATCAGAGATGAAAACCTAAACTGTGTGTACTTAGCCTTGTTAATCTTTTCTAAGTTCTCAAATAACTAAATTTTCAAAATTTCACATAGGTCTACTTGTTTCTTCTCAATACACATAAGATAAGCTACATGAACCATTCCTATATCCATGTCATCTTCCCTTGAACTACCACAAAATTTAGTTGTTAGGATCTTGTAGAGGTACCTAACATCATCTTGCTTAATCTTACTTATCACAATTCCTCTACCATTATAACTAGATCCAGTGTTGTCTAAAACAATCTTTCTCATGTTCTTTTCATTCAGTGGAATCTCTCCAACTTTTGATAATCCAGTAACATCATGAATTAGGTCAGAAGTTATATCAATAACTCTATCCTCCATCCAAAATTTCCCATTGTGGATTCTTCTTAAAATGATCTTGGTACATTCCTCATCATTAAATTCATACTTCATGGAATATTTGATAATTTCATTGTTCTCTAGGTGCCTATAAGTTGGTTTAATTAACATGTCTTGATTATACAATTTCTTGTAGTCATCACTAAAATCTGCATCTCCCAAAGTTTCAAACTTGCAACCTAAATATCCTTTAACATTCTCAATGTGCAATACTCTGTCTGGTACGGATGATAGTGCTAGATTGTTATCAATTTTAGTTGGTTCTACTGGTTCTTTCTTAATCTTACATCCATTCTTATCCTTAACATTATGAACCATATAAATATCCATCTTATCAACTGACTAAAGATAAAAAAAAAAAATACCTCAACTTTGCAAATCTAGGGTTTTGGTATGATCGTCGCTGCAAACTGCTTCCAAACTTCTTCAAATCATCCTCAACTCACTTTTTCTTCTTTCAAATATCTTTTCAATCTCTTTTTAATCATGATAACTTTGATTTTGACCTTATAACACTTCACATTAACTCGATCTGACATCACATTCATTCATTTTGCTGCTAAAACCTCAAAAAGATGATTCTGCAAACTTGCAACCATAACACTTTCTGCGACCTCACAAAACACAATATTTTATTTTGCGCACTTACCCATAGCATTAGTACAACATAATAAACCTATATCTAACTATGCAAAACTAAACTCATTCAAATTCCTAATCTATACTAATCCTAAGTCCTAAACTATAGAAACTTACATAATTTAAGTACTTAAAGAAGGGTCAAGTAAAGATTCATCCTTACCATTAGTTACATTACCTTCCTGACTACTTTCAATGCTGACTATACCTCCTTGATCTATGCCTTTATCAAATTTTACTTCATCTTTATTGCTACAGCAACCTTTCTCTTTGTTTTCTGCATTTTCATTCCTTCTTCCATTGTTTCTAGGTTTAGGGTTCTAATGATAACCTCCATTGTTCATTCTGAAAACTCTTGCTGAGTGTGCAAACTTGTTGCATATCTGACAAATGATTCCATTGTTTCCAAATCTCTATCCTTGCTGGTTAATCTGTGACCTGCAATTTCTTGCAATATGTCCTACTTTGTTGCATCTAAAACATACTACCACTTTTCTTTGATTCATTTCTTCAATAGATTTCTTATCTACATTGTTAGTGTTCCCAATCATTCTATCATAATTATTCAAAATTACTTTAGGTCTTCTACATTCGTTAGCTCTATGTCCAAAACTATGACAATTATAACAATGTCCATTAAGAGGTTTAAATTGCTTACCTATGCAATCTCTCTTCATGTGCCCAATAGTATTACAAGCAAAACATCTACCTTTGAATTCTCTTTGCATAGCTTTAGATGATTCTTCCTATTTTGATTCTTCTTGCTTTGATTCTTCTTTCTCTCTAGGTGGTTCTTCTTTAGGTGAATCTTCCAATGTGTTCTCATCTAGCTTTATTTCCTCCACACTTTCAGATGTCTTCAGATCTGGCTTCTTACTTTCATGGATTGTTCTAAACATACTAAATCCAAATCCAGTCCTATCAAAGAATGGTTCTTCAAAAGAAATTTGTTTTCCATTCTTATCACTATTTGAATATAGCGTTTCAAGTTGTTGTTTAGATTGAGTTAATTCACCTTTCACAATTTTATTATACTTCTCAAGCTCCACATACTACACTTTTAATTTTTCAGATTCGGATGTTTCCTTTTCAAGTCTTGATCTCAGATCTTCATTCTCAATTTTCAATTTTTCATTATCAAATCTCAAATTTCCATCTTTCATACTAAGTTTTAGATTTACTATCTTCAACTCATGCTTAAGGATCTCATTTCCTTTTTCTAATTCATCACAATCTTCAACAAGCATATCAGATTTCTTTTCAGATTTTAGATCTTCAATCTTACCTTTTAATTTGTCAATAGCATTCTTTGCATCTTCATATTTTCTTCTTGAGGAGTTTCTTTCATCAGTAAGCATATCAATCTGTTCAAGAGCTTCTTCAAGATTCTTTTGAAGTTGATCCATATCCATAGAGATCTTACTCAAGCTGCTAAACTTTCCTTGAATGTTCCTTCTATGAGTAACTGTGCTCTGATACCAATTGTTAGAAATAGGAAATACTGAGAGGGGGAGGTGAATCAGTATTTCACAAACTTTTTCTTTTTCCCACTTATGGATATAACAGATTACTTTAGTGCATACAAGGATTATCAAGCTGATTAACAAACATAGCAGTAAATAGAAATAACTCATAACACATGATATGTTCTCAAGGAAACCCTGGCCAAGGGAAAACCTCGGTGGGGATGGTACCCACAAAGATCACTAATCAAAAGTATCCTATTAGGGATATTGGACCCTGTTAGGAGTCAATTTACAATATATAGTAGATCGGTCTTGGTTAAAGGACTTTAGGCCTTGTTAGAAGCCTTAACCCTATTAGGAGTTAGATTACAAAACCTGATCACCAACTGAGCTCACTGCCCAAATAGGTAATACAAAAATGTTTCTGACTGTAATATGGTACTACTTATAGCTTCACATCAATAGCCTTTGCTGCTATCACAATACACAACTATCACAAATTATCCTTTTTTTTCTTTTTACACATCACATATATTTTTATTACATTTCAAGTATGCCTAATATATGAGTTATTAGAGCTAATAACTTTACATGGTCAACTTCAAAAATCTTTATCCAAGAGTAAACATCTAGGATGTCATCCCTTCATAATGTTAAGTCATTATTTTGACAAGCAAAAAATAATCCCTTAACTCTTTCGCTAATACTGTCTCCAAAATTGTTCTGTCTGCAAAAACTATCTTTTCTAAACTTTGAATAACTTTGTTCATACTGCTCCAAACTTTATGCGCACTAAGATGGGGTATCCTCATACTCTGTAGAAGCTTTAGTTAACTGTGCAAACAAAAATATTGCTCTAGTGGACGTTGCCAACTAAATGTTCATTGGGTGCTCTGACAGGATCAGTGTATCCATACTTAGACAATTTCTTCCTTCAACTTTCCATACTTGCATTCCAGATTCTGCGCTCTCAATAGAGATCATATGTTGCCATAATGACAACATCTATGCATCCACATTAGCCAAATTTCCAACATAGACAATACTGCATCTTCTCCATAGTCCAAGGAAAAGGGTGTGGCCCTTGTTGGTGTTTTAATGCTTTTTATATAGGCCCATAAAGCCGGATTAATCTGGAGGTGCCAATCTATACTAGATTTATGAGCTATTCTGTGAAAGATCTTAAAGATTTTCTTATTGGAAGCTTATGCTTGTCCATTACCCTAGGGATAATAGATAGATGACCAATGCTGAATGATCTTAAATTTGGTGCATAACTCTTTCAGTTCCTTGTTCTTGAATTATCCCCCATTGTTAGTAATTATTGATGAGGGTACACCATATCTATAGATGATGTAATTTAGTATAAACATAGCTACAGACTTGCCATCAGCTATAGTCAAAGGGACTGCCTCAATCCATTTAGTAAAGTAGACTGTAGCATTGATGATGAACTTATGCCCTTTGGAGGAAGATGGATGAATCTGACCCACCAAGTCAAAGGCCCATTGCTAAAATGGCTATAAATTGATGAAAGGAATAAGTTCTTTAGCAGGAGCGTGAATTACATTTTGATGAAATTGACATTGTTTACAAGCCTTGGCATACTAAATAGATTTTTTCTTCATATTGGGCTAGTAGTAACCAGCTCTAATAAGTTTATGAACTAGCATCAGACCACTTGAATGAGACCCATAGATACCTTCATGTACCTTAGCTAAGACACATTTGGACTCATTGGGTTCTAGAAACCTAAGGAGAGTAACATCTAGGCCCCGTTTATACAAGTAATTTTCTATGATGACATACTATGAAGCATTAGGAATTAGGTGACGCTTTTCATTCTGAGTGTAGGTGTCTGGAATTATTTGGTCATGGAAATAGGATTAGATATGGTGGTAGCAAGATGAATGATGTCCAATGACTAAAAAGATCATCCTAGATTTCAGAATGTCATAGGTTGGGTAGTGTAATGTCTCCACCAAGAATTCAAGTCTAAAGTCATTTTATGGCATCTCTAACATTGAGGCAAGAGTGGCCATAACATCGGCTACTTTATTATCTACCCTTGGAATTTTCTGTAAAGAAATGTGTGCAAAATATTGTTTGAGATCATCCACCATTCGGTTGTAAGGCACTAGTTTTTCATCCTTTGTTGGATAGATATCATTAACTTGATTGATCACTAACTAAGAGTCTCCAAAGACCTTGAGCTCATCCACATGCAATTCAATGGCTATCTTTGTACCATTAATGAGAGCTTCATATTCAAGAATGTTGTTTGTGTAGGGAAACAACATTTTATAAGCATTGGGCAGTGAATATCTTTGAGGTGTTATGAATAAAATGCCTGCACCTGATCCTTGCTGAGTGAATGATCCATCAAAGAACATGCTCCAAGCCTGATGTGTGAGAAGCATGATGGATTCATCTGGGAATTCAGTTCTCAATGGTTGATGATCTTTAAGAGGAGCTTTTACCAACTGATCAACAATCGCTTGTCCTTTGATAGCTTTTCTTTCTACATACTCAATATCAAACTCACTGAGTATCATAACCCATTTTTCCAATCTACTGGTGAGGGAAGCCTTACTCAATAAGTATTTTAGTGGATCAATTTTTGCAATGAGTCTTGTAGTTTGAGGTAGCATATAATACCACAAATTTTGTGAAGAAACCACCACTTCCAGACAAGCTTTTTCAATAACAAAATAGTTCATTCCATAGGAGACCAATGTTTTGCTGATATAGTAAATGGCTCTCTCTTTGTTGTGTTGATCCTCTTGAGTGAGGAGAGGACCAAAAGATGTGTCTATGGCTAAGATGAAGAGTATAAGAAGCTTCCCATGAATAGGAGGCATCAAGATTGGTGGATTTTCAAGATACTATTTAATTTGAGTGAGACTTATGTCACATTCTTCATTCCATTCATAAGCCACACCTTTATGCAAAGTTTTGGTAAATGGTTGTGACTTGTCAGCCAACTATGCAATGAAGTGCCAAATAGATTGTATCCTTCCCTGAATTCCTCTCATTTGACTGATGTTCTTAGGTGGAGGCCTTTCCATAATAGCTTGAACTTTCTTAGGATCAACCTCTATGCCTTTAGCTGAAATGATATAACCCAAGAGTTTCCCAGAAGTGACACCAAATGCACATTTTTTCAGATTGAGTCTAAGACTAAATTGTTCCATCTGATCAAGTATGGACCCAAATTTGCAAGATTTTTTTTTTGCTACATGCTTTTGGCCAGTGTATCATCTACATAGTCTTCCATTGTTTGATGCATCATACCATGAAAAATGGTAGTGATAGCTATTTGATATGTTGCTCCCACATTTTTTAGTCTGAAGGGCATGATGTTCCAATAGAAAGTGCCCCAAGTACACATGAAGGCAGTCTATTCTTGATCTTCTAGTGCAATTTTTATTTGATTATAGCTAGAAAAGTCATCCATCACAGAATACAGTTCATAGCCTAATGTCATATCCACTATCATGTCAATATTGGGTAATGGAAAATCATCTTTGGGACATGCTTTGTTCAAATCTAGAAATTTTGTGCACACACAAATGGATTTATCATGTTTTGTAACTGGAAAAATATTTGAAATCCACTTTGCATAGTCAATAGCCCTTATGAAACCAGCCTTGAGGAGTTTTTCTAGCTCTTCTTTGACTAAAAGTGCCATGTGTGGATTCATCTTTTGGAGCTTTTGTTTGACAGGATTAAGACCTGGTGTAATGGATAGATGATGCATGATTAGATTAGGATCCAATCTAGGCATATCAGAGTAATTCCATGCAAAATTTATTTTCTTGTTTTGAAAGAAGCTAGTCAACTCTTCCTTTTCTTTTGTAGATAATGATTGTGCTAGATGAATTATTTGTGGAGCAGCCTTTGTACCCAAATTCACTGGTTGTGTCAATTCAATCAATACTGATGATCTCTCTTGAAAATGGCTTGAAAGTGTATCTATTATACACTAATTTTATGCCTTTGTCTCAAGATCTCTTGGTGTTGATAACTCAGTATAACATGGGAATCATCTCTAGGTTGTGGGACCTTTGCTAACTAAGATGAGACCTCCAGGTTCTAGGTTGGTTCCTCTTGGATAATCACCCTAATTTGCTTCTAGATATGAAAGTAAACTTTTGAAAGGAAAGGGATAGAAGAAATGCTTGGAAAGGGAAATCACTGAAAGCAAACTACCTACTAGGTGATGCACTAAAACTAGGGTTTGGATCTCAGTATGTGAGATGAAATCAAGTGAACAACTCAGGTCTAGGAGATCACAACTTACTAAATAGGCTTGCATAAGTATTTCAGAGGAGGGCCTGAACATAAGGCACAACCTATGACCTACAAGCAGACATTCACTTCTGCAACTCGATGTAGGATTGAGACAAGATTGTTAAGGGGCTGAAGTATACCCACAAAAGCATCTAAATTAGATCAAACACAATAACACACATAGTTACCAAAAGTAAGAGGGATCAGGAACCCTAAGATACCACTGAAAACATCATATACTTCAATTCAATAAGAGATAAACTAAGACAAGGAAGCATAGGGACATGAAGAATTATCACAAAATACCTCTGCAATGTTTGAATTCATCAATGGGAGAAATACAACTGTATAAGCCAGAGGGTAGAAAAGATACCATAGATGACCTTTAAGAAAAAAGAAATTCTTTTACAATTGTCTAACTCTGAGCACTAAGGCTCTAAAAATACAATATATACATCCTTCCCTACACACAGGCAAGAGTCAAAACTAAACTAACTAGGGTTACAAGATTTACAATTATAGCAAACCCTAAAGGTACATTGATCACTTATCATCAAAATCTCTAAGAAAAATGATGATCAAATCAAATCTTCTCTATGCATGTTGATCTTGTACTGTGCCCTCCTACAGACACAATGACCTCAATCCATCTACCCACTTGCAACTCCACTAAGCCATGAAGGCTTCAAATCTGATCTTATTTCCCTGGGTAACAATACCACTCAAAAGGTGGCACCAACTCTTTTCATCACTTCTCGGTGCGGGAACATGACAAAGTACCCTACAGCACTGACCCACGGTCATCTCCATCAACTTCTCAACCAGAAATGCCCTGAGAATTAAAATTTTGAGCTACGTGACGTCCTACATGGCCAAAAGAATGCAAAACCCTCATAGAGACATTTGAATTTTTAAATATAATGGCAAGTGATAGATTTAAAACATCACTATCGATGAGAAACCCTTCACGATAGATGAACGGCCTAGATGCACCTTTTTAAAATAGTCTAAAAACCTTCTGACAAGTCAAATCCACCATGGAAGTCAGCAGCCAATCAAAAGTGAGAAAATCACCATCTCTGACAAGACCTTAGACCCACGTCCCTGAGAACACCATCGGACGACTGTCGCTATAACGCTGTGATAACGATCGAGCGCTTTGGATCCACGGTATAATCATAGTCATGAGATCTTTTTCACTTTAACCTCCTTAGAAACTCCTGACCCCATGAGCCCACTAACAAACTTCCACCTATATTCAACCTTAACCAATCACAAGCTGCCAAAATAGATCCACACTGTACACCTTCTAACATCGGACCCACCTGACAGACCCTGAGGATAAAGCAAGATCCATGGCTGTCTCATAATCATGAACCCTGACACAAACCTTTGTGAACATACACCGGTCGTCAATCCTCTATAAATGTCAGAGCCTCTAACTACCGAAAGGGCTTGGCCCCACTGACAGATTTCCAAATCACTAGCCCACCGATGAATGAAAAGCCGCCAAGTAGGATGAGGTGGCACTGGTCCCACCGACACATAGCAGCGCTGGAGGAAAAGCAAGATTGATGATTCTCACTATATCGATGATCATAACACATGCACATCTTTGGCTTGCGGAATGGTGAAGACAGTCAGATTAGATCGACACTTAACCTTTAGGATTTATTTTGCGCGCTGAGACTTAGGAAAAATTAAACCGTCGGACTTAGGAATTATTTTGCACACATGCAAATTGGAATGACTTAAGTTGCTAAAAAGGTAACATGAAAATATAACAAGGCTTAGGGCTTTTGTGCCTTTTGAACACCAATGGCTAGTTTTTTAAAACTTTTCAACTGTAGACTAGGGAGTAAAATAAATTGCGAAGGCCAAAGAATAGGGGATAAATCCATGAAAATTTGAGGGATGGTAGACATGGTAAAAATAGAGGTCCTGGAGATGGTTTTAGCCAAATTTGTATGCATAGGAAAATTTGGGTAACATTTTGGTGATTTCTACTAGATGTCAGCCTGCTAGACATGGGAAACCAGTGACCTAGACAATCCATTGGACATGGGGTATTAAAACTCAAAAATCTCTACAGAGGGACAAAACTGAAAATGTGCTCAGAGAACTTCTTGAAAAGTAGGAAACTAAACTAGAAATCAAGGAAAGAAAATAGAGAAACTTTCACAAAATTTACAGAGAGCGATTAACCTCAAAATAAGGCTTTAAGTGGAAACCATTCACAGAGATAGGTAAGGGGACTCCCTCCATATTTGATAGTTGAAAAGTATTGGAGCCCCTGCATTCTGTGATTACAAATGGTCCACCCCAAAAGGAGTCAAATTTTGTGTGCCTGCTAGGTCTACACCTGAATCATCCCATTTGAGGACTACATCCCCAACCTTGATATTTTTGACTCTGGCTCTCTTATCAAAACCTTTCTTTGTCTGAATCTAATGGAATTCCATATCCTTCATTGATTTGTCTCTGATCTCTTCCAATTCTATCAATTGAGCATGCCTGCTCTACAAAGGATCTCCTTCTTCAAATAGGGCATACTGAGTAGCTAGGTCCAAAGATGGTAATTCAATTGAAATGGACAACTTAGCCTCTCTACCATACACTAGCACATAAGGAGAATTACCAATGATTTTCTTTGGGGTAATTCTATCTAACCATAATGCAGACCTCAACTTAGTATGCCAATCTCTCTGATTTTCTTGAAGAGTCTTCTTGATTATCCTAATCAAGTTCTTATTGGTTGATTCTACCAAGCCATTGCCTTGAGGGTAGTATTTGGAACTGGTATTCAGATAGATGCCATTCTTGACTACCCACTCTGAGACTTTGAGGCTTGTAAATGGTAAGGCATTATCTAAAATTAAGGAATTAGGAGTGCCAAACCTATGAATTAAGTCATCATAAAAGCTTAGGACAACACTTTCATTGGCCTCTTTTAATAAAATTGCCTCTGTCCATCTGGTGAAGTAATCTATTGTAGTGATTATCCATTTATGGCCTACACTAGATGGAGTGTTGATAATACAAATGAAGTCTATACCCCACCTCATGAAGGGTTGATCTATTCTAATTGGCTGTAGGGGCAAAGATGCAAGCCTTTCTTTTCCTACAAACATAGCACACTTGATGCATTTTCTGACATAATCATGACTATCCTTAAAGATAGATGGCCAATAGTACCCAGCCCTCATGATTTTAAAAGCAGTAGTCCTAGGAGAAAAGTGACCTCCAGAAGGTCCATCATGAAACTCAAATAGGATGTCTGCTACCTTTTCTGAAGCTATGCATCTTAAAAGGACACCATTGTGATCCTTTCTAAAAAGAACTTCATCTATCAACACAAAAGGAATAGATTGCAATCTATAATACCTTCTTTTTGCTAAGTCTAGGCCTGTAGGACACTGCCCTGTCCTCAAATAATTAATCATATTAGGCAACCAACTTGTTGCCTTGTCTTGTTCTTTTGTAGAATGCACAACCAAAGATGCATCCAATTGCTCTGATTTATTTGAATTCTCATCCCCTGCCAGATGCTCACAAAGACCTCTTCCTCTAACCAACTTGGTAGTTTGAATATCTATGTCATATTCCATCACCTTGGTGATCCAACTAGCTCTTTTCTCATTTAGGTCCTTGGAAAGCAAAAATTCTTTGACACTTGGATGAGTAACTTTTAAATGTACCTTGCTATGGGTCAACAAATATCTGAATTTTTTAAGGCTCTTTACCATAGCAAGTACATGTTTTTCTACAATAGAGTATCTTTGTTCATACTCTTCTAAACCTTTTCTAAAGAAAGCAATAGGCTGCTCCAATCCATCTGAATTTTCTTGGGTCAACATTGCAGATATGGCATCATGGCCTCCATAAGCATAAAGGATGAAATCCTTGTTGAAATTTGGGTTTAAGAGGGTAGGAGCTCCTATCAAGGCTTCTTTGATAGCCTGGAAATTGACTTTCCCTTCCTTAGTCCAACTGAAGGTTGAACTCTTCTTTAACATGGTTGTCAAAGGCTTTAATAAATCTTCAATGTTAGGCAAGAACCTCCTAACAAAATTAATCTTTCCTATGAAAGATTGGAGACTTTTCTTGTTATGTGGTAGGGGTAGCTCTAGGATGGCTGCAATTCTCTCAGGATCTACTATAATTTCTTCTTTGGATACTACATATCTGAATAGATTTCCTTCATGAACTACAAACACACATTTCTTGTGAATTAAGAGATATCCCCAATTCTCTACACCTTTCAAAAATCTTCCTCAGATGTTTTATATGGTCTACTGCATGTTTAGAAGAGACAGTTATGTCATCCAAGTAGACCAATACAAATTTGAACATGAGGCTTTTAAAGGCCATATCCATTTCTTTTTGAAATGTAGCTCCTACATTTGAAAAACCAAAGGGCATCTTTTGATAAGCCATGGTTCCACATTTGGTTGTAAATGCAGTCTTGTATTGATTCTCTTTATTTACTAAGATCTGATTGTATCCTGAATAGCCATCCAATAATGAAAATCTCTCAGATCCAGAGACACATTGTAAGATTTATTCCATGGAGGGTAGTGGATGGCGGTCCTTTAATGAGGCTCCATTAAGATCCCTGAAGTCAACACATAACCTCGGCTCCCCATTCTTCTTCCTGACAAGAACAAGGTTGGAAACCCAACTAGTATGCTTGATGGGGTAGATGATACAACTTTCTATTAATTTGAGTATTTCTTTATGCATAAGTGGTTCAAGCTTGGGATTAACAGGCCTCTACTTTCGCCTTACCGGTTTGGCATTAGGCTCTAACTCAATGGTGTGTTGAGCAAGGGATGGATCAAAACCTTTGAGGTCTTCATATTGCCATGAAAATACATCACTGAATTCTTTGAATAATTGGGTGTAATCTTGTTTTTCCAATTCAATGTTTATCTATCCAAATTGTAGACTCTTACCTGGTTCCAACTCTAGTTCAACACAATGTTCTTGTTGGACTACCAGGCCAGCTTTGTTCTTCTTAACTTCATCATCCTTGTTGAAGATAGTCTCTAAGGTAACAAGACCTCTAGGCATCTTATTAGATTTGAGTTGTATCACTTGATCACCATAGTTTTGTGACAGCCTATCTTGATTATATTCTAAAAAAACATCTTCTTCAAGAAAGAACTATAGAATTTGTTCATCATTGTCAAACACTTGCCAATTGACATTATTATCAGGAATAGAGGGTCTAACAATCACTTTGATATGCTATTGATGCATTTCTTTTGAAATGCTATTTGGGATGTCATACTGAGATCCAACAGCAGCTAACCTATCTACATTTTGATTTAGCTTCCTAGGGATAGCAACAATATTGAAAGCATGGAAATCTTCAATTGCATCCCAAACTCTATGCTTGTATACTCTCAAAGTATCATTTTTTATTGCACTTATCCCTCTCACTTGGCTGACAACTAACTCACTATCACCATAAACTTTTAAGGCCTTAAGCCCTCTTTTTCTAGGCCATTCTAGTCCATTGACTAGACTTTCATACTTTGTAGTATTGCTAGTGCAGGAGAAACTAAATCTAAAAGTAGTATAATACCTTTCTCCTTTTGGGGACACTAGCATAGCACCTCCACCAGAACCATGTCTACTTCTAGCTCCATCAGTATCCTCTTTGGGAAGGCTTGGTTCTATGACTCCAGTCTCTTGTATTAAATAACTTCCCAAACCAAAATCCCAAACAATATTTTCTTGGGCCTCTGAAGCTCTTTCATCTAGAAGAATATCAGGGATACTCTCTATCTTTGTGCTTGCTTCACTAATGTCTTGGAAGTCATTGTCATCAAATATAGGGTAGTTTACATTGATGGCATTGTACACATATGGTTCTATATGGTGTGTTGCTAATGGTTCTAACTTGATGGTGACCTTGGTCCCGTACCTTGTATGAAATAACATGTGAGACCAATTAGAAGATAGGTAGCCTCCTATCTTAGCTGTAAACTCCCTTGAAAGACAAATAGCAAATAATGCAGGGAGATCTATGATATATATATCAAGGAGGATTGAAAAATTAGGACTAGCATGCAGGATTAGACTGGTATCCTTGGCCACACCTATAGTATTGACTGAGGATCCATCAAGTTTTGTTACCTTCTTTTGGAAGGGCTCATATTTTAGTCCTAATCAGTCAGCTACTTTCTTGGGAATTACAGTGCTAGTAGCTCCACTATCTACCATATAATTATGCACTAAAGATTTTCCAATAATTAAAGATACATAAAAGGGAGGTGGCTTTGAATTCCTCCCTTGTATGGCATTGGCCTTGAAGTTTCTACTTGGAGCCTCCTTTTCTTGATCAGTGTTAACCAACACTGGCTTTGCAGCTTCTTTTGCAAGTTGAGCAATTGCTACTTCTTTTATGGCCTTCTTCAAAATTTCAGGCTGTCCTGGAAGAGCCAAAGAGTCCCACATGGACATGGTGACATTCACCTTCTTCATGTTTTCTACGATATTAAAAGGTGTCAGAGTGTGTACTCTTTTTTGTGCTTTCATTATGATGGGCTCTGCCTCTTTAGACTGTTGGCCCTCTTTTCTTGTGATGACAAGAGCCTCCTTAGGTGTGAGGGGATTAGCTTGTTGCACTAGTTCTAGTGATGTAGTAGCTTTGGCATTAGAATCTTCCCTCTCCATGTCTTGAGCTCTTCTCTTTTCTCTTGTATAGGTGACAAAAGCAACCTCATCATTGACTCAATTGAAGTCTGGTTGTTCCCAATTAAAGAGAGAAGTCTATTTTTCTTGTGATTCTTGTTGAGGAACTGACCCACTGGATGAAGCCTTTGATTGAGCTTGCAAGGCACTTTGAACCACCAGAGCTTGGTTCATCCATCCATTTGAACATGTAGCCTGATTGTGAGGCTAATTACAAGTAAAACACCATTCATTCTCCATGGCCACATTATTTTGGCTAGGAACCATATCCCTCACTGGATTTGCAGAATTAAGAGGTGCAGGGTTATATGGTTGGAATGGTCTCTGATTGAAATTTTGTGGTTGTCCTTGATAGCCTCCTTGGTATGGTGGCCTATTTTGTTGATAAGGATGTCCTTGATTTTGATATTTCTGATTAGGACCTTGGCCTTGTGGCTAAAGAGGTGGTCTATTTCCTTGACCTTGTTTCTTCAAATTTGTGACCTCTTTGGTTAAGGTCTGCAACAATTTTGTCATTTCTTGCACACTACTCTATTGGCTACTCTTTATTTCTTGTAACTCTTGGGAGAAACTATCTGTTAGCTCTTGACCACTGGTAATAGCCTGTGGTGCTAAAATGGTGGGAATAGGGGTAAATGGGGGTACTTGGGTAGGTGCAATGGGTTGAAGGGTAGGAAAGATGGGCATTGGAGGTCTTCTAGCAATCATGCCTGCTTAAATTAAACAATTTTCAGCCTTGACAGCTATGTCAAAGGCTTGGGGTAAAGAAGTACCACCCATAGACTGGATCATGATAGAAATTTGACCATTTAGACTTTACAAATAGTATAAGAAGGCATGATCAGCTGATGGTCTCACAGAGACTGGAATTATATTCCATGTTTTAAGGAATCTATTATTGTAGTCTGTCATTTTCTCTTGAGGGTCTCTCTTAATAGTTGTTAACTACTCAACTAGAGACAAGTTATCTGATTTATCCTCAAAATGATTACTTAATGCATCCCCTAATGCATCCCATGAATTAATAGAACCAACGGTTAGAGTTATAAACCATTCTAAAGCCTTACTTTTTAGAGAGGCTATTAATAATTTTGTGGCCACATCTTCCTGGCTTATGTTGTGTATGTTGCAGATGGTGTTCACATCTCTTATGTGATCAAAAGCAGTTGTCTTCCCTTCACCTATGAAATTAGGTATACTCTTTAGTACCACCAAGGGTACATCATGATGTTGAGAAAACACCAAGGGACTCCCTTGGTTGAAAGGTGCAAAGGAAAACTATCTTGCCATTGTAGGAATTGGAATCTGAAGATTAACAACTATATGAGCTATATTTACGATTGGATTTGAATCTTCTTCTAGATCTCTGGTTAGAGATCTCCCTTTTCTTCTGGAATGAAAGGGAAAAGGTCTCCTTTCTGAAGTATTAGGATGTGTTGATTGAACCCTCCTTTCAGGGGATGTTCTTTGAGTTGTCCTACCTTTACGAATTCTCTTTGAGGGCAACTCTAAAAATTAGGCAGGCTTTGAGCTCCTAGTCTCAATCTTTCTCATAAAACTTTGAACAAGGTAGCCTAGATCTTTGAAATTAGTGGAGTCACCAGATATACTTGATAGAACAACCCCTAAAGGCCTGTACTATGCAATCTGCATATCAGAGATAACATAATTTTTTTAAACAATGAACTTGTGCAGTCCCACCTGGCATGCCAGAAATGTTATACACTAAGTTTGTGCCTTTGTCTCAATCTCTCTTGGTCTTGATAACTTAGTATAACATGGGAATCATCTCTGGGTTGTGGGACCTTTGCTAACTGAGATGAGACCTCCAGGTTCTAGGCTAGTTCCTCTTGGATAATCACCCTAATTTACTTCTAGACATGAAAGTAAACTTTTGGAAGGAAAGGGATAGAAGAAATGCTTGGAAAGGGAAATGACTGAAAGAAAACTACCTACTAAGTGATGCACTGAAACTAGGGTTTGGATCTCAGTATGTAAGATGAAATCAAGTGAACAACTCAGGTCAAGGAGATCACAACTTACTGTTACCCTAATTTTCATATCCATGCAAATTTGGCCAAGATCTACTCCAAAGTCTCTATTTTCACCTCACCAGTCTTCCTTGAAATTTTCATGAATTTATCTCTTGTTTCCTAGCCTCTGCAATCTTTTAACTCTCTGGTCTATAGGTCAAAAATTCATAAAAGTAGTCGTTACCCCAAAAAAGGCCCAAAAAGGCCCTAAGCCCTATTATATTTCCTTGTTACTTGATCAGCAACTTAAGTGATCGAAAAAGGCACCTGCATATTAGTTTTCTTCTTGTTCACTAGTTCACTATTTCCTTCCAGTGGTGTTTTAAGTCATTCATCGATTCCACGGAAATGCCCTCAGTCGGGCAGTTGCTTAATCAAACCTTGGGTTCACATATAATTCGGTGAACTAGAGAAGCCCCTTTGTTGATGTATTCACCTAGCTCAACCATGGTTTATCAAAGTATCTCACGAATAGGAAGCCTTTAGTCACTAAATCACTAGGTCAAGGTGGGGTTAGTTCTATAGGCAGCGGTTAGATTCTATATCAGACGGTTGTCTGATAATCCCAAGGAATTTTCCAGGGGCATGAGGAGATGAGACTAGCCACCGATATGGTATCAGGATTATTTGTAAGAGTGGGATCCCAGTCAAGAGGATCTGACAGCTCTTGTAAGTTCACAAGGGTTGTGTCAGAGCTTTAGGATCTTGTGCTGACCATTGATTTCCTTCCCATGCAGTGTTTCAAAGGTTAAGTGGGTTCGATGCCATGTAATCTGATTTGGCAACTCCTAGTTGGTCCACGTCTTCTAAGTCAGATTACTTGTTAGTGGGTCTATTGTCAGAAGGTCTGTAGAGACATCAGCAAAGTTTCAGATCTACGACTATCTTATAATCTGATGGAATCTTTGGGGGCTATCAGATCATGCACTTTCCATTAGATCCGAATCTAGTGTGTCAATGGGTCCAAAGTTCTCAGAGTATTGATTTGACAGCTAGCTTATTTTCACAAGGAATGTGTCAGAAGTATAAGATCTTAAGACAATCGTCAAATCAAAGGGGTGTCTGCTAGGTCATTTGGTGATTTGGTGACTGAGGAAATTTAGTGCTCCAGTTATGTTTGGTGGTCCTGATATAAAGTTTATAGGTTCGCTTGTTCACTGAAGAATTTAGCACTACTCTTAATGGCTTGGCGATTTAGTGAATGCTTTGTTCATTGAATCTCTAAATAAACTAGCCAAGGTTGTAAATGTTATGTGACTTAGCGAATGTCTTTGGTCGTCAGTTCACCAAATATAGGCCAGGATTCTCATGAATGGTTAAAATGTTATCTTTCAAATATGCAAATAAAGTCTTCTCACATTCACGAAGTATAACCAAGGTAAGTTAAATGACTCAAGGATTTAGTGAATGCCTTGTTCGCTAAATCTCTTGATTGGACCAGGGTTAAAGGAAGGATTTCACAAATAGGAGAAGGGGTCTTCAGTCACATAGTTGCCAAATGACTTAAAGGGAGAAAGGCTCGAGGTGGGACCAAAATGATAGATGGCTAATGTGCTCGATTCTCATTGGTCCAAACATGCCAAGGTGGACATTGACTTGTCAGGAAGGGTTTTAACTATTTTAAAAGATGCATCGCAGCCATTCATCTGCCAAGAGAGGTTTTGTATGGATGACTACATTTAAAAATGACCTAGTAGCTATTATTATTCAAATGTAAATATTTCTCTATGAAGGTTTTGCCAGGGTTTGCATTTTGTGGCCATGTAGGACAAATGGGTAGCTGGAATTGAATTCCTCAGGACAAGGATAGTTGAGAAGATGACAATCGACAATTTGATCATCGGGGCCATGGATTTCATAGAGTACCATGTCATGTTGAAGCTTTAATGAGCTTGGCACCACCTTTGCAGAGTTAATGATTTTTGACCCAGGTATCAGACCAAAATCAGATTGGGTGCATTGATGGCTTAGTGGAGTTGCAAGAGGGTAGATGGATCAAGGTTGATATGTCTATAGGTGGGCTTAGTACCAAGATCAACATGTAAGGAAATGATTTGATTTGATCACCAGCTATTCTTAGAGATTTGATGATGATAATCAGTGTACCATTAGGCTTTTGATTATTATATGGAAATTTATGTAGCCCTAGTTAGGTTTTTACTCCTGCCTGGGTGCAGTTGAGTATGTATATAATGTTTTTTGGAGCTTTTGAAGCTCAGAGTTCACATTTTGTAAGGAGAAAAGATATCTTTTCTTAGAAGGCTATCTGTGACATCTTTCTGTCCCCTGGTCTTCTACATTCTATAACCTCCCATTGGTAATTTAGAGATTGAAGATATTTTTGTGACATTTCTCATGTCCATATGCCTTTTTTGTGTGAGTTATCTCTTATTGAATCAAAGTATTTATATGTTTCTCAATGATATCTTAGGGTTCTTGATCCTTCTTTCTTTTTATAATTCATGTGTATTATTGTGATGATTTGATGTGAGTTCTTTTTTGGGTATACTACAACCCCTGAACAATCTTGTCTCATTCCTATACCTAGTTGTAGAGGTGAATGTTTGTTTATAGGTCATAGATTGTTGTCTACCCTAAGGAGTGTCATTATTTGTGAAAGGATCTCTTTCTTTCCTTGATTACCCTCTTTGTTTGTAGACCCCTCCTGTGAAATACTTATGCAAGCCTATTCGGTAAGTTGTGACCTACTAGACCTAAGTCTCTCATTGATTTCATCCTACATACTGAGATCCAAACCCTAGTTTCGGTGCATTACCTAGTAGGATAGTTTTCTTTCATTCATTTCCCTTTCAAGAATTCCTTCTATCCCTTTCCCTCAAAAGTTTTACTTTTCATGTCTAGAACAAAATCAAGGTGATTATCCAAGAGGAACCAGCATAGAACTTGGAGGTCTCATCTCAGTTAGCATAGGTCCCACAACCTGGAGATGATTCCCATGTTATACTAGGTTATCAAGACTACGAGAGCTTGAGACAAGGGTGCAAACTTAGTGTATAACACTTACTAAATAGGCTTGCATAAGTATTTCATAGGAGGGCCTGAACATAAGGCACAACCTATGAGCTACAAGCAGACATTCACTTCTGCAACTCGATGTAGGATTGAGACAAGATTGTTAAGGGGCTAAAGTATACCCAAAAAAGCATCTAAAATAGATCAAACACAATAACACACATAGTTACAGAAAGTAAGAGGGATCAGGAACCCTAAGATACCACTGAAAACATCATATACTTCAATTCAATAAGAGATAAACTCAGACAAGGAAGCATAGGGAAATGAAGAATTATCACAAAATACCTCTGTAATGTTTGAATTCATCAATGGGAGAAATACAACTATATAAGCCAGAGGGTAGAAAAGATACCATAGATGACCTTTAAGAAAAATGAAATTCTTTTACAACTGTCCAACTCTAAGCACTAAGGCTCTAAAAATACAATATATACATCCTTCCCTGCACGCAAGCAGGAGTCAAAACTAACCTAACTAGGGTTACGAGATTTACAATAATAGAAAAACCTAAAGGTACACTGATCACTTATCATCAAAATCTCTAAGAAAACTAACGATTAGATCAAATGTTCTCTATGCATGTTGATCTTCTACTGAGCCCTCCTGTAGACACAATGACCTCAATCCATCTACCCACGTACAACTCCACTAAGCCATGAAGGCTTCAAATCTAATCTTATTTCCCTAGGTAATAGTACCACTCAAAAGGTGGTTCCAACACTTTTCATCACTTCTCGATGTGGGAACATGACATAGTACCCTGCAGCACCGACCCACAGTCATCTCCATCAACTTCTCAACCATAAATGTCTTGAGAATTAAACTCCTAAGCTACCTAACATCATGCATGGCCAAAAGAATGCAAAACCCTCACAAAGACATTTGAATTTTTAAATATAATGACTAGTGACAGATTTAAAACATCACCGTCGATGAGAAACCCTTTCGGGCAGATGAACAGCTCAGATACGCCTTTTAAAAATAGTCTAAAACCCTTCTAACAAGTTAAATCCACCATGGAAGTCAATAGCCAATCAAAAGTGGGCAAATTAGCATCTTTGACAAGACCTTGGACCCATGTTCTTGAGAACACCACTGGATGACTGTCACTATACTGCTGTGATAATGATCGAGAACTTTGGTTCCATGGTATAATGACAGCCGTGAGATCTTTTGTGGTTTAACCTCCTTAGAAACCCCTGACCCCATGGGCCCACTAACAACCTTCCACCTATATTCAACCTCAGCCAACCACAAGCTACCAAAATGGATCCACGTTGCATACCTTCTGACATTGGACCCACTTGACAGACCTCAGGGATAAAGCAAGATCCATGGCTATCTCGTAATCATGACCCCTAACACAAACCTTTGTGAACATACGCCAGCTCTCGATCCTCTATAGATGTCAGAGCCTCTAACTATCGAAAGGGCCTAGGCCCACTGATAGATTTCCAAATCACTAGCCCGCCGACGAATGAAAAGTTGCCAAGTAGGATGAGGTGGCACTGGTCCCACTAACACATAGTAGCACTGGAGGAAAATTAAGATTGATGGTTCTCGCTATACCACTGATCATAACACATGCACATCTTTGGCTTGCGGAATGGTGAAGACCATCAGATTAGATCAACACTTAACCTTTAGGATTTATTTTACGCACCGAGACTTGTGAAAAATTAAACTGCCAGACTTAGGAATTATTTTATGCACATGCAAATTGGAATTACTTAAGTTGCTGAAAAGGTAACATCAAAATATAACAAGGCTTAGGGCTTTTTGTGCCTTTTGAACACCAACAGCTAGTTTTTTAAAACTTTTCAACTGCAGACCAGGGAGTAAAATAAATTGCAGAGGCTAGAGAATAGGGGATAAATCCATGAAAATTTTAGGGATGGTAGACATGGTAAAAATAGAGGTCCTAGAGATGATTTTATCCAAATTTGTATGCATAGGAAAATTTGGGTAACAGTATCAATTATCTCATCCTTGGGTGCCTCAGAGAGGTTTTCACCCTAGGATACATTGTTTATTTTTACTTTTTTGGGCTCTAATACTACCACAATGTGGTTTTCACCATTAGAGCATATATTGTTTCTTATTTTAATTTTATGACTAAGATACTTGATATATGCCTTTGTCATGCTGACACTACCTTCACTAGTGGAGGACATTATAGGTTCAATAGCATGAAGGTAATAGGCTAGAGTGTAATCATTCTGGAATGTTAGGACTTCATTGGATGAGTAGGGGGAGTTCTAGTTTATCAGCTCAAGATTTTTGAGTGAGAGATAAATGGAAAGTTCAATTGCATTCACAATATAATCATCAAAAGCATGGATGAGAAAGTCAAGACCTAGAGTGATCTCATCCAAAGGAGTGTTTGAATCCCTCTAAGACCCCATGTTGGAAGTAGAGGACAAGTTAACACTGGTGGCATCTAATTCATGTGTCCTAACACTAGACCCTTCACATTTCAAGAGGGTTTTCAAATGTATGCACCATGTCTATATCTTTATCACATGTAGCATCAGATAAAGATTCAAACTCATACTCATCTGAGTTAGTGATACTAGATGTGGGGATTCCATCAACACTAGCTACACCATCTGACTCAGGTTCTTCTTTGGCAGCATTGAGAATTTTTTCTTGTTTAAACCTCTCTTGAAAGAGTAATGGCATGTAAGATTCACCCACAAACATAGGGTCAACTGCTTGCATTTCCATCCACTAGTCATATGTCAGTGGGGTGATTGAGGAAGTTTCATCAGAATTAATTTCAGCTTCTACTTGGTGGATAGGTATGATAGGCTCATCAGGTTCTTGTTATACACTAAATTTGCACCTCTGATCTCAAGCTCTCTTGGTCTTGATAATCTAGTATAACATGGGAATCATCTCAAGGTTGTGGGACCTTTTGCTAACCAAGATGAGACTCCAGATTCTAGGCTAGTTCCTCTTGGATAGTCACCCAGATTTTCTCTTAGACAGGAAATGTAAATTTTGAGGGGAAAGGGATAGAAGGAATGCTTGGAAAGGGAAATGATTGAAAGAAAATCTACCTACTGGGTGATGCACCAAAATTGGGGTTTGGATCTTAGTATAGAGGGATGAAACCAATGAAGGAATTAGGGTTAATAAGTTACAACTCACTAGATAAGCTTGCATAAGTATTTCATAGGAGGGTTTGAACAAAGGCTCAACCTATGACCTGCAAACAAACATCCTTTTCTGCAACTAGGTGTAGGAATGAGACAAGGCTGCTAGGGGCTGTAGTACACTGACAAAACACCTAAATTAGATCAAACACAATAACACACATAGTTATAGAAAGCAAGAGGAATCAGGAAACCTGAGATATCATTCAAAACATGCATAAATTTCAATCCAATAAGAGACAAGCCAAACAAGGAAGCATAAGGATAGGAGAAATGTCACAAAATGCTTTGCAACATTTGTATTATCAATGAGAATTTATAGGATGTGGAAAACTAGAGAACATGAAGAAATGCTACAGATAGTTTTCCAAGAAAAGAGTCTTTCTTTTTACAAAATGCGAATTTTGAGCTCTACCAGCTCCCAAAAAACATTATATACAAACTCAACTACACGCAGGTAGAAGTCAAAAGATTAACTAGGGTTACAGAAATCTGCATAAAATAATCAACCCTAAAACCATCACTTCTGATCATAAATGAACTTCTGCAAATATCTCAACCGATCTGATATTTCTCCTTGCATGCCCATGCCTGTACTGATCATGCCTACAGACAAAAGACCTCAATCCATCTACCTCTCTGCAAGTCAGGCTGTCATGAATGCTCAAAATCCAATCCCATACTGGAAAGGACTCAAAATGATAGCCTAAAATCCTCTGCAAAATCTCCTAGCAACCACCTCTAGAAATCATCAATTTCTTCAGCTACCCGCTCTTGCAAATGCTCACCTTGGAAAGAAACCCGCGAAAAATGGTTGCAATACTTAAAAAATACCACTGGTCGCATGATCACATGAGCCCAAAAGACTTCATGCAATCATGCGACAACCCTCAGAAACTGACACTGCTTGCCACAAATGCTCGGGCTCACTCTCCCTTCAGTCACCAACTCATGTTAACTTTTCTTAGCCCTAGGCTCTATTTGGCGACCATGTGAAACATGTTAACCGCTTTGAAAAATTTCTAGTTACATGATCACATGTGGTTAGAAAGCCGCATGTGATCATGTGACAATCCCTTTTTAGAATCTGTCACCGCTTTTGAAAAAGATGCTCGGCCCCACAAAACATCACACTTGTTGAACCTTTGCCATGTGGTCCAATAGGAGCTGAACACCATGGCTGGCCCCACGACCATACCAACTAAAAAACATAGAAGAATCAAATAGTTGTCGCATGATCCCATGGGATCAGGAGATCCCATGAGATCATGTGATAGCCATTGATCTTGGATCAACTGGAGCCTCCACTGATACCTTTGGCCCACCGCAAACTAGACATGTCACCACCCACCGAAGCCCTGCTAACCGCTAGAGGCTTATCGCATGGTCACATGAGGTTAGGAAGCTGCATGCGATCATGCAACTAGCCTAGAACTACTACACCGAATGCCACCAAAACCATTGATGGTTTGTCGCATGGTCGCATGGGCTCAAAAGAGCCCATGTGATCATGCGACCAACTGTAAGATGCTTGCCACTGACCGCCACCTCGCTATTTCCCCGCTGATCTTTGTTGATACCGCATCAAAGATTGTCATGTGATCTCATGGGATCAGAAGATCCCATGCGATCATGCGAAAATCATCAGATCTTCACTACACTGGCATGGTTTTGAGGAACTAGGACCCACCTATCGGAATTGCGCACTTAGGGTCAAAAACATAGAAGGTTTTCAAACCGAAGGTTGAAAACACAGAGAGTTTTTGACATTGAACACTTAAGAAAAATGCTGACGCTGAAGAAGTGAGAAGTGTGGAAGGCCAAAAACAACTGAGGTTTTTGCTTGAAGGTCAAAAATGGCCTGGGATTTTAGAGTGAAGGTTGAAAACACACTGATTTTTTGACACTTTGAGCACTTCTTTGGAAAATAGGACCACGGCCGAAAATGAATGACAGGGAATTTTTTTGGTAACATTTTGGTGACCTCTACGGGATGTCAGCATGCTAGACATTTAGACCAGTGACCTTGAGGCAATCCATTGGGCATGGGGTCAATCATAGGAACACAACCAAAAAAAAACTTGTTATGGACAAAAACTAAAATGAGAAGACAAACTTGTGCACGAGCACTTCTTGGAAAAGTAGGAAACTAATCTAGGAAAACAAGAAATGCCTAACCTAAACTAACCAGTACATAAACCTAGTTAAATGAAACCATGGACTGGTTGGTTGAAGTAGCTACCCTTCATCATTAAGGTATTTTGCATTGGACTCATGAGGATAGCTACAAGGACGAGAGGCACATAAAAATTTGGCAAACAATTATGGACCGCCTCTGCAAAAACTCAGTCAAGATCACTCACCTCAAATGGATCATATGGAGGTGTCTCAGTGAACTCCTTCTGGGCCAAGTATCTAATGGGGCAGCCTCTTGAATGTCTGAAGGTAGGACTTTCATTACTAGTTTCCTCTTTATCTTTTTGGTTGCCCTCCATCATGGACAGCCAAGATGACTCCTCATCCACAGCCAGGGGACTGTCATCTTCCTCTTTTGAACCAGCCAAGAGCTCATTACAACCAGGCTCCATATACCAGCCATCTATGATGCTTCCCAAATAATCCTTGTCAGGGCTCTGGCTTTCTTCTATACATTGGGAAGCCTCCTCCTCAAAGATGAGATCAAGCTCATGAATTAACATATCTTCAGGATCAACCTCCTCTAGCCGCTGCAATTTCAAAAAGGTGGCTATGATCACATCTTTCTCATCCTTCTTAACAAAATTAGGCAGCTCATCTAACAAGCCTAAGGCATCCTCTTTTGTATCAACCTCCTATTGATGGTGACCCTACCATTCTAATTGACCTTCAGCCATAGGCAATGGTATGGTCTCTTCTTCATCATCAACAAAGAGGGGAAGCTCATCATACAAATTAGCCAAGAGCTTAGGCTGAGCATCAACTTCCACCTTCCCACCCTACTACTCCAATTCACCATAGTCATCACTCTGCATTGATACCTCAGATGTCCTCTCCTCTTGATCACATGAAAGTTCATTTTCTACTAGTTCTTGCTTAGACACTAGACTAGTGTCCTTGCAAAGGCTTGGCATCTGACAAACAAGAGGGAGAGTCCATTGGGGTATCCATATCACCTCATCATCCTGAGAGACTAGAGGGGCCTCTTGGGGTAAAATCTTTTCTTGAACAGGCTTCTCTTGCAAAGTGGTATGCTGAATTTCAAGCATAGGCTTTTGAAAAGAATTTTTTGCCTTAAAACTTGGGATATGAAACTAAGGGGAAGAGGGGAAAGACAAAGAAGGCACAACTACTTTAAAGCTTGGAAATGAATGCTTAGCAGGCTCCTCATGTGTAGGCTCTTGAAATAGATGGGCCCTCTAGCTTGGAATTTTAGGCCTAAGAGCCTCTCATTGAGAAATTAGTGATCTCAACCTTGCTGTCTCAATGTCAGCTCGGTGTCTAATCTCATCTTGAAACTACCTTGCTTGCTACACATCAACAAGAGCCTCTACCACTTGGTGAGGAATGAACCCTTGCTGATAATTTTGAGTCTCCATCTCCTGGTAGGGAGTTGACTCCTCATAATAACTTTGAGCCTCCTGCTCTCTTTGCTCCCTGAGCTCAAACAACTACTTAACTAAATCAAGAAATAGACTCTTTGCCTCCTGCATGTCCTTGAAGTTTGAATTCAGAGTCTGCATCTATTACTGAATAGACTAAGAAGGGGAGGGTGGGTGGTAGGCATGATGGGAAAGCTGGCTTTGCATTTTCTATTGTACCTCTTGCACCCATCATCCATCTTGCCTGAGAGCTCTCTCATAACTTTGCACAAGGGAAAACTCATTTGCGGCATACTTGATATATTAATACCCTTGAGAAGTATAATAGCTTGGGGTAAAAGGAGGCTTTGGATGACTTTGGTAAGGCTGAAAACTAGCTGGTTGAGCATTATCTTCACAATAGGATGGTGAGTAACCTGACTATCCATAGAAACTTGACATGTCTACTCATGTAATTAGCTGGAATCTAAATATGAAAGATTGAAAACATACCAGCACTTGACCTTTAAAACTAGTAGACCTTCTAGAGTCACTAGATATGCAGCAAAATGACCTCTTCTAGGCCTGTAACATGCTACCAGCATATCAAAGATAGCATATCTTGAACATTGACTTCTTTTGTGGTCCCACCGGGCATGCCAAAAATGTGATACACTGAATTTGCACCTTTGATCTCAAGCTCTCTTGGTCTTGATAATCCAGTATAACATGGGAATCATCTCAAGGTTGTGGGACCTTTTGCTAACCGAGATGAGACCTCCAGATTCTAGGATAGTTCCTCTTGGATAGTCACCCAGATTTGCTCTTAGACAGGAAATGTAAATTTTGAGGGGAAAGGGATAGAAGGAATGCTTAGAAAGGGAAATGACTGAAAGCAAATCTACCTACTAGGTGATGTACCAAAACTGGGGTTTGGATCTTAGTATAGAGGGATGAAACCAATGAAGGAATCAGGTCTAATAAGTTACAACTCACTAGATAGGCTTGCATAAGTATTTCATAGGAGGGTTTGAACAAAGGCTCAACCTATGACCTACAAACAAACATCCTTTTCTTCAACTAGGTGTAGGAATGAGACAAGGCTGCTAGGGGCTGTAGTACACCCACAAAACACCTAAATTAGATCAAACATAATAACACACACAGTTACAAAAAGCAAGAGGAATCAAGAAACTTGAGATATCATTGAAAGCATGCATAAACTTCAATCCAATAAGAGACAAGCCAAAAAAGGAACCATAAGGATAGGAGAAATGTCACAGAATGCTTTGCAACATTTGTATTATCAATGAGAATTTAGAGGATGTGGAAAACTAGAGAACAGGAACAAATGCTACAGATTGTTTTCCAAGAAAAGAGTCCTTTTTTTTTACAAAATGCGAATTTTGAGCTCTACCAGCTCCCAAAAAACATTATATACAAACTCAACTGCACGCAGGCAGGAGTCAAAAGATTAACCAGGGTTACAAATATCTACATAAAATAATCAACCCTAAAACCATCACTTCTGATCATAAATGAACTTCTGCAAATATCTCAACCAATCTAATATTTCTCCTTGTATGCCCATGCCTATACTGATCATACCTACAAACAAAAGACCTCAATCCATCTACCTCTCTACAAGTTGGGCTGTCATGAATGCTCAAAATCCAATCCCATACTAGAAAGGACTCAAAATGGTAGCCTAAAATCCTCTACAAAATCTCCCAGAAATCATCAATTTCTTCAGCGACCCACTCTTGCAAATGCTCACCTTGGAAAGAAACCTACGAAAAATGGTCGCACTAATTTAAAAAATACCACATGTCACATGATCACATGAGCCCAAAAGACTTCATGCGATCATGCGACAACCCTCAAAAACTGCCACCGCTTGCCACAAATGCTCGGGCTCACTCTCCCTTCAGTCACCAAGTCGCGTTAACTTTTCTTAGCCCCGAGCTCTATCTGGCGACCATGCAAAACATGTTAACCACTTTGAAAACCCACTAGTTGCATGATCACATGTAGTTAGAAAGCTACATGTGATCATGTGACAATCCCTTTTTAGAATCTGTCGTCACTTTTGAAAAAGATTCTCGGCCGTGCAAAACATCACGCCTGTCAAACCTCTTCCACGTGGCCCAATAGGAGCTGAATACCACGGCTGGACCCACGACCACACCAACTAAAAAACCTAGAAGAATCAAATGGCTGTCTCATGATTTCATGGGATTAGGAGATCCCATGAGATCATGCACCAACGATTGATCTTGGATCAACTGGTACCTCCTGCTTCGGCCCACCACAAACAGGACACGTCACCACCCGCCGAAGCCTTGTTGACCGCTAGAGGTTTGTTGCATGGTCGCATGCAGTTACGAAGCCACATGCGATCATGTGACCAGCCTGGAACTACTATGCCAACCACCACTGAAACCATTGATGGTTTGTTGCATGGTTGCATGGGCTCAGAAGAGCCCATGCGATCATTTGACCAACCGTAAGATGCTTGCCACTGACTACCACCTCACTATTTCCCAGCTGATCTTTGCTGATACCGCATCAATGGTTGTCATGTGATCTCATGGGATTGGAAGATCCCATGTGATCATGCGACAACCATCAGATCTTCACTACACTGGCACAGTTTTGAGGAACTAGGACCCGCCTGTCGGAATTGTGCACTTAGGGTCAAAAACACAGAAGGTTTTCAAATCAGAGGTCAAAACACAGAGAATTTTTGGCACTAAACACTTAAGAAAAATGCCGATGCTAAAGAAGTGTGAAGCGTGGAAGGCCAAAAACAACTGAGGTTTTTGCTTGAAGGTCAAAAACATCCTGGGCTTTCAGAGCGAAGGTCGAAAACACACTGATTTTTTGACACTTTGAGCACTTCTTTGGAAAATAGGACCGCGGCCGAAAATGAGTGATAGGGAATTTTTTGGGTAACAATTCTTCAAAGAGTGCAGCAAAATTTGGAGGAATGGGGTAAGGAAATATGTCTTCATCAGAGCTGGCCTCTGGATTTACTACTGGAGTAGTATCTCCTGGTTTAGGTTTAGATTTTGGTTCAAGTTCCGGCACAAACTTGTTTATCCCTAGATGAAAGGGGATCTTTTTAAAGCCTAAGATAGTAGTATCTCATATGCGAAGACCTATAGCTTCAATGGGTTTCAGAAAACCATTGTCATTTACTCTTATAGGACCACTCCCTTTATAGCCGAAGCACTTCATGATTTTGAAGGATTCGTTGTGTGGATCTTGCTCTAAGTCTTGAGGTGGAGTAGTTGCTTCAAATGTTTCTTTCCCTTTATAGATCCAAGCTGTAATAACTCTTTCTTCATCTTCATCTTCTAATGTGGTTGGGGCCCACACAAAGGTGCCATCATAAACCATTTGAGGAGAGTCATCAAAAGGTTTGTTACTCTAAGAAGGTCTCCCATAAGAGCATGGAGATGGAGGGAGAGTAGCTAGTGATAGCACAAGTTCAATTTGATATCCTCCCATGCCTGTATCCTTAAGTTTCAGAGTCTATTCCATTTCTTTGAGCTTAGCATCATAGAATTCAATGGACTCTCTATTAGCCAAGACAAAACTATCTGTAGACTATGTGAGTGTATTGCAAGAATAGTTTGTATTGGCAGGCATAGTGACCTCCACTCCAAGGAATGAGAACTTGATGCATTGATGGTATGTAGATAGAACTGCTTGCATTTCATGAATCCAAGGTCTACCTAGTAGAATATTGTATGCAAGAGGAATATCTAGGACTTAGAAAATAACATCTCTTTCAACAGGTGTGACATAGATAGGTAGCACAACAAGCCTTTGGACTTGCATTCTTCTTCATCATAAGCTATGATAGTAACCTTCTTACGGGAATCTATGCAATCCTCATCATAACCTAGCTAGGTAAGCAACTTGGCAGAACAGATATTGAGACCAACACCATTGTCAATGAACACTCGAAAGACACAATTTGGGCCTATCATGACTTCTATATGAAAGGGAGCATTATGTGGGCAGCTCAGAGAGTGATCATCTTCTTCAGAAAAGGAAAATTAATGAGGTGAGGTCAAGTGACCCACCATAGATTGGAACTGGTTAAAATCAAGGTCTTTCGGGACATTCACCTCAGTGAGGGCTTTATCCAGAATCTGCCTTTGAGCAGGCAAGATCTTCAACAACTCAAAAATGAAAATCTGAGCATTATTTTGGTGGAGCTGATCTAAGATGCTATAACTAGAAGTGCTAGGCATAGGGACCAACTTTGAGGCTTTGTTGGTAGGACCAGTAGTAGTCTTATCCATAGTTTGTTTCGGAGAAGATACAGGAGGGTCAGGGCCCTTCAAAACAATCCTTCCACATGATCGAGTAACAACATTGGCACAATCCAGAGGTTGTTTGGATTTAGAAGAATGAGATGTAGAACTTCGCAAGATGAAAGGATTCTTAGGTTTGGGAGCATCCCCGCTCCCCTTGACAGTAATCACATCACAATACTCAACCTCAATGGGTTCAATCATGTTGATGACATTTTCATTGGTAGTATACATATAATTAACCTTGGCATTGGTATTCTTAGTTGACGTAGGGCAGGGATGGAGGATCTAATAATGGACAATCCAAGCTTACACTTCTAGTTATGACAACAACAAGCACAACGGAATACAACAAGATAATTGTTCAAAATAGAATTTCATTCAACATGCCTGGCTATAAGGGTTTTTGGGTTTCGGCCTATTACAAGTAAATAACAAAGTATCTCACCAATATCCCAACTATTCCATCTCTGAAACACATCAGCAACTGATGGAAACACTAAGGCAGATCTAAACTTGAGCTCGCAAACCACCTAGCAATCTCCTTGTCTCCAAGCATGAAAACTACTAGCTTTGCTAAATTACAATATCAGACAAAACATCTAATCTACAAGATCTTGCAACATCCAATTATGCTTCTAACCTCATGCTACTACCAATATACCACCAATCTACTATCAAACATCTACCCAAGTTGTCAATATATAGCTAGCTAAGCCACAAGTCGGCCAGTCGGGCATTTAGTTACATTACAGGTCCAGTTTGGAAGATTTGAACCAAAACTATTGAAAGAATAATAAAAAAATTATGCACCTTTAGATTTAGGTCCATACATGACCCAATAATATTTCCTTAACTATGCAAGGCCCCATCTCATCACACGGAACCGCGCAAGAAGAATTACTCCATGTTTCACATGAAAACTGGCAGAAAATAGGTCCCTGAGAAAAATGGTCATAACATTTTCCTCATAATGAATTAGGACTTGCACTCTTGGGAAAAGATATCATTTTAGGTCCTCTTTAAGTCACTAAGATAGAAAAGGCTGATTCATTAAGGATCAACGTCACCATGATGTGCAATCAGCACCAAAACTACAGGAAAATACAGCTTCGACGACAAGTAAAACAACTCCAACTTTGAAACGGTCCATCCAATGCTTATGAGATCTTAGGAGAAGGTTCCAAAATAGGTCCTCAACATCATGCAAGATTTACAGAACATGAAACCAACAAATTAAATTATTATAAAGAAAACAATAGAAAATAAGAAATGTTTTTGGTTGATTCAAGATTGTTTTAAGCCTGAGATGCTCCTACATCAGACACCCCAGGTAAATAAAAGAAAGTTCTCATGAAATTTTGAAAGGAATCAGAATGGGTATGCAATATCTATTCTTAACCCATATCTCCTCCTATCCTTCATTCCATCTTGTCTTTACTTTATCCACTATCACACTCAGCAAGTCAGTTTGTCCTAAACTTTTCTCATCTTTTCTTTGTGCCACTAATAGATTTTGATTCTGACTATCTTTTCCACTTTTGATTACATCAGCACTTTGTTGAATCACATCTTCTCCAAACTTACTAATCAGCTCGACATCATCTAGAGTCCTCTTTGTCACTAGTGCCATCATTTTCTCCACTATCTTTTTCAAAAAGTCCATATGTCTCTTAATCTCTATAATTTCCTCAACTATGTCATGCTCCTTTCCTTCCAAACTCGGCTTCCTTTCATCCATAGGAATAGGTTCATCAAATCTCTACTCCTAATGTTTATCATAAGGAGAACACCTAATAACTCCACATCCCTTAGCCCAAACTTTCTACAAAGGTAACAACTTATGCCTGGATCCACCATGCATTACCACATATGTATTTACACGACCATCAAACAAAACATGTCTATCAAATTTCCAAGGTCTCCCAAGCAATAGATGACAAGCATCCATAGGCAATACATCACATAATATTTCATCATGATAAGATCCAATCTGAATATTAAGCAAGAATTGCTCTTCAATCCTAACCTTAGACACATCTTGTATCGAACTAATCTGATAAGGATTAGGATGTTTCCTTATTTCCAAATTCAATTTACTAACCATCTCTTCTAAAACAAAGTTTTTAGAACTGCCACCATCAATTATAAAATTACATACCTTATCCTTGCACTTACATATAGTTCTGAACAAATTTCTTCTTTGTACTAGTTCCTGGACACATGTAGCCAACCTTCTAGTGAGAAGAAATTAACCTTGTTTTGCAGCATACTCAATGTGTTCTCCGGCAGTTAGTGCAACTCTTTTTCTAGGACATTCAAAACTTATATGACCTTGTTCACCACATTGATAACAAGTAAAAGTGAACTCATTTCTCTTTCTCCCTCTCTATCCAACATTGTAGTTATTAGTAGCTTGACCACTGCCAGATCCTTCATCAGTCTTCTTAAGATTACCTCCAGCAACTATTTCATCAGTCTTTCCACCTTTGTTCCTATTTTGTCTTCTTTTAAACCTCTTGTTTAGCTTCTTCTCAATCTTTAATTCCATCTGATAAGAATCTCATATAGTTTTCATTTGAATAGTAAGTAAGTCTTCTTGAATACTAGGTCTCAAGCCATAAATATACCTAGCAACCTTCTCTTTATCAGCTTCAGAATGACTAATCCTAATCAGGATTCTGTAAAACTCTTCAGTATACTCTTGCACTGATTTGTTTGTCTTCTTCAAAGCTTACATCTTCTTAAACATCTCCAATTCATAATCCACTAAAATGAATTGCTTCTTCAACTTGTCAACCATTCAGTTCCATCTAGTGATCTTTTCTTTTCCTCTCCTACTTCTTTCCAATTGAACTTCTCTCCACCAAATATTTGCATGACCTTTCAACTTAGTCATTGCAAATCAAACTCTATAAGGATCTTCTATTTATTCATACTAAAATTATTCATCTATCTCATTAATCTAAACAATAACCTCTTCTAGCCTAAGGCTTCCAACAAATGTAGAAAATTCAATGTTAGGTCTCTTCCCAATCTTAGACATAGCTTTCAGGATTCTACTTTCTTCTAGATCTCTGACTTCTTCTATAGCTTTGTCAAATTGATCTTCCTTAGATTCATCACTGTCATCCTTCAAGTAGTCTTCCTTTTCAATTCCTCTTGTAGATCTTGCACTTGTTTCTACAAAGCCTTGAAATCATCAAGACTGAATTCTCCAGCAAGTTCTTCCTCTGAGATCTCTCGAGCTCTCCTCAGAGCCATCTTCAATCCAAGGTCCTCGTGTAGACTACCTCAACCTCATCACTTTGTCCACACACTCAAGATATTCAAGCTCTAATACCACTTGACATAGGGTAGTGATGGAGGATCCAATAATGGAGAGTCCAAGCCTACACTTCTAGTTATGACAACAACAAGCACAACGGAATACAACAAGATAATTCTTCAAAATAGAATTTCATTCAACATGCCTGGTTGTAAGGCCTTCCCATTTTTGGCTTATTAGAGTGAAATAAAAAAGTATCTCAACAATATCCCAGCTAGTCTAGCTCTGAAACACATTAGTAATTGATGGAAATACTAAGGTAGATCTAACCTTGAGCTTGCAAGCCACCAAGCAATCTCCTTGTCTCCAAGCATGCAAACTGCTAGCTCTACTATTACAATATCAGACAAAACATCTGATCTACAAGATCTTGTAGGATCCAAGTATGCTTCTAATCTCATGCTACTACCAATCTACCACCAATCTACTACCAAACATCTACCCAAGCTCTCAATACATAGCTAGGTAAGCCACAAGTCATCCAGTCAGGCATTTAATTACATTATAGGTCCAGTCTAGAAGATTTATACCAAAACTAATTGAAGAATGATCAAAACATGATGTGCCTTTATATTTAGGTCCATAAATGACCCAAGAACATGTCATTAACCATGAAAGTCCCCATCTCATCACATAGAACTACGCAAAAAGAATTACTCCATGTATCACGTGAAAACTGGTAGAAAATAGGTCCCCGAGAAAACCGGTCATAACTTTTTACTCATAATGAATTAGAACTTTTTCTCTTGGGAAAATATATTATTTTAGGTCTTGTTTAAGGCCCTGAGATCACAAAGGCTGATTCATTAAGGATCAAGGTCACCATGATGTGCAATCAGCACCAAAACTGTAGGAAAATATGGCTCCGACGGCAAGTAAAACAACTCCAACTTTGAAACGGTCCATCCAATCATTATGAGATCTTAGGAGAAGGTTCCAAAATAGGTCCTCAACATCATGTAAGATTAGTACAACATGAAACCAACAAATGAAATAATTTCAAAGAAAACAACAAAAAATAAGAAATGTTTTTGGTTGATGCAAGATTGCTCTAAGCTTGAGATGCTCTTGCATCATTAGTCTTGGAAGATTCACCCTTCTCATGAGGAGGGAATGGATCCTTAAATACCTAATGATTTGAATTCTTGTTATGGTTGTCTACAACAATGTCACCATTGTCAAATAGATCTTGAACCTTATGTTGCATCTGGAGACAAGTAGAAGTCTTATGACCAATGTTTTGGTGATAATCACAACATGCATTGTCGTTCCACCAATGAGGTCATGGTTGCAGGTCATAGAGATGTTTTTCCAAAGGAGAAAGTATCTAGTTCTGAACAAGAGTCTTGTAGACCACATCGAGAGGCTCTCCCAAAGATGTGAATTCACGCTTGGGTCAAGAGGCCCAAGGTTTGTTCTTAGCAAATCTTGAAGTCTTCTGATTGTTTGTTGTAGTCTTTTCAATAGCCTTAGCCACTTGTATACTTGAGGTGAGATTAAAAATAGCCTTTGAAGGCTTTGTGGTGACATTGTCAACAACTCCATTGTTTACATCATATCTATTTTTTTTTATATCCTCTCCTTTGTCTTTGTTAGAGGAGAACCCTTGTTTGTTATCCTTGTTCAAAGTCAACCGCCCTTTCTTGTCCATAAATGCCTCTATCCTCATAGCTTTCTTAATCATGTTGTCAAAAGTCAAAGGACCTTGTAGTTGCACTTGATATCCAAAATCTGGGACAAGATTGTCCAAAAAGATGTCAAGTTTATCAGACTTAGGTAGTTTGCAAGGATACTTTGTGCAAAGTTGTCTCCACCTATGGAGAAAGGACAAGAAAGGCTCTCCCTATCGCTATTTTAGATTACACAAATCATGGATATTGACAGGATGTTGAATATTGTGCGAATAATGCTAGAGGAATAGATTAGTGATCTCATCAAAAGTCTTGATCGTAGGGGGTAATCGGTAGAACCACTCCATAGATGGCCCACCCAAGCTATGGGGAAAGAGCCGCATAAGATAAGTTTGATCATGTATGAATTCCATGGTCAAAGCACCAAACTCCCTTAGGTGATCCTAGGGATCAGTGGTTCCCAAGTACTTGTCATATTTTGGCAACTCCACTCCTTTGGGGAAAGGAGGCATGCAAAGGATCTTATCAAACGGAAAAGGGCATATGTTGTCCATTGTGAATTGTTGTGTGGGCTTATCTTTATCCTTTGCAAGTTGGCTAGTCTGGTCTTGCATATTCTAAATCATCTTTTTCAATTTGACAGTTTCAGTCTCTTCTTCCTTGGCCACAGTTGTCTCAACTTTAAATTTTGAAGCTAGTTTAGCCCCTTGTTTGGCTATCTCAAGGAAGTACTCCTTTTCCTCTAGAAGGAGGATCTCCATCATCATGATAAGACTCTTATTAGCTTTAGTAGCAACTATATCATTCTGAGTTATCACATCATCTTCGTTACCAAGAATCTCATAAATAATGGGAATTTGGTCTTGTTGCTGATCATCTTGGTCTTGGTTGTATGGAGGAGGGTGATAGTTATATGGTTGTCGATCACCTTGAGATTTTTTTTGAGATTGATCATTGTTGGATTGATTTTGATCATGTTGAGATTGACCTTGATCTTGGGCATGACTTTTGTCATTTCAAATTTGGTCATGACTTTTGTTGTATTTCCCTTATTGGAAATCAAATGGGTCTCCCATCTTATCAATGTGGGATTGTGCAGTGCACTCAAGCTCAAGAAAATGATATGAATGATGTTAGAAAGGTGCAACTAAGGTAACCTTTGGTGCATTAATGGGATCAAAAGGGTCAAGTGGTTCAATATCATCAATAGGTTTGACCCAAGAGAGTGGTTTTTCAAAGTCTTGTCGATCTTGGAAGATGTAATAGGTTGCTCTTGAAAAAAAAATAGGTTGACTTTGAAACAAAGGATTGAAGCACTATTGGAATATAGGTTTTTGATCAAGACTGAAATCTATGATAGGAGATGAAGATAAAGATTCAAGAAAAATTTCTATTAGGATTCTCAGTGAGGGAGAACGTGAAGATTCCTCTTGATACTTAGGTTGGATAATAGGTTTGGAATGACCTTTGCCTAGGTGACGAGATCTACCTCTACCTTTTCTGATTCCATGAATGGTAAAAGTGTTGCCACTTCTTGCCGTAATAGGAATAGACAAAGATGTAATGAGAGAAGGCTCAGGATAATGCTAAAACTTTGTCTCTAAGATAGCGAAAAGGAGATAAAGGCTAGAACAACCAAGATGTGAGATGCACCCAAGATAAGACTATCGCGATGCGAGATACAAAAGAACAATGAGATAAGAAAAACAAAGGAGAGACAAAATGAGTGAATGGAAGGAGAAAAAGTAGACATACCCAAGGCAAAAATCAGATTAGGTAGAAAATTGACTGGTCAACAGGAAAAAGCTCGCTATTTTTTAAAATAGGGTATAGGTTCACATGAGAAAGTGTAGGGTTGTGCAAGAAAGTGTTGGGCTTCGCGTGAGAAAATGAAATCTTGTGCAAGAAAATGTTCAGTTTTTGGAATCTTGCACGGGAAAATACCAGGGTTTGATAGTTCAACGTAGATGTCAAGATAAAATTCAGGTCTCAAGACATAGCATAAATGGTTCTCAGACAGGAAATCTAGTTTTCAGACAGGTTTTAGATAGTTTGAATCAGCAATATCGGTTTGAAGGTTTTAAGCATTCATTTACAAGCATGAAGGTTTATATCAAGTAGTAGTGACACAAGAAGTAGTCACAAATAGTTCCACCAAGGACAAAGCAACTTGGCAGAATCATGGGAGTCTTTGTTTAACCGTGATGGATAGTTTAAGACTCAAAATAATCACTTAGTTATCCCTATAAAAGAAAATGGTGAGAAGAAAAAATTTGTGCCTCACAGCTTGTGCGCATGCTTTCACCTCACACAGTCATGTTACCCCCTAGAGGGCACCTGTATTTTTAGTGTTTCCAAGGACTCAATAATATATGTTCAAAGGTTACCCTTGAAGTAGGGGCTAGTGTCATATACCACCTTCAAACATCTAGGTGCATGCCTATGGTGAGAATTTATGAGAGAGATTCTTCCCCCTCCTTGGGCAAAGATTATGTCTCCTTTTGGAGGTGATCTGGGTAGGAAACTAACTAAGAAATTTTTTTAGTGGGATTCCATTCACACTAACCTTTACTACCCCCAATATAGGGTTGAGGCCTCATAGCCACACCAACACTTGAAATTCATACACCCCCACAAATAGGGCTAGGAGTGATGCCACTTAGTACAATAGATAGAAACTTCTCAAGATGATAGTCGAAATCAAGAGAAGGAAGATAACATGGCTTTGGAGTCTTTAGAATCAACAAAGATTTCTTTATTATAGTGAGGTGAAATCACTAGTGATAGGTGTGTACTCACTTGGGTCATTCCCTGAGGTTCAACTTCCAACAGGCCCTCTAAAGGTGACTCAAAACATGGCTCAGATTCAAGGGTCAAATTCTTTGATTCTCTCAAAGAGAGAAGAGTATACTTCTCTACCTCTTTACCTTACCCAAACATGCAAGACATATTCATCACTGAGTTGGGTCCTCCTTAACCAATCCACAAGTTTTTGGATTTTTGGTTCTCTCAAAGAGAGAAGAGCATAATCGCCTAACAAGCAAACATGCCAAAGATTCACTACCTTTCCTTACTTCCCTAGGTATTTATCATTCTTGTAAGATCTAGGTCTCAGGTTCATCCATTGGCATCACTTCCATGTAATGAAGAGCCTATTACCCTATCCCACTATCAAGACCCTTAAGAAATTTTAACAAGGCCCTAGTTATACTATGTGATGAAAGCAATAAAACAAGCACAACATTTTTAAATGTCTTCAACAACTATCCTGCAAGAAATCTATTAGCAAGTTTTTTTAGTCTTTGACAAGCGACCTACAGACCACTATTACGTTGTAGTAGAAAATAGAAATATGAAATCAATAGCATAGAGTAAATGCCAGAAAGTAGTAACAATAAATTGCAGAAACTTAAAAATTTAAATGACTGATGGCAAATCTTTGCACGAGGAAGTACTACACTATGCATGAGAAAATGTAGAGGCATGTGTGACAAAGTGTTTCTTCACATGAGAGAATGCTATTGAGAGCATAACTTCACGTGGCACACTCAAAAATTTTGCCTAAGATTTTGAAGATAGTGAAGTACAAATGCACGACAGAGTTTGAATTTCTTATCAGAAAATTTTTCAGAGTGAGGCTAGAAATGATTTTTCTACCCCATGGTGGACACCAAAATGTTTATGCCTGAATATGGATCTTATAATTCAGCCATATACACAACATAGTCATTGCTCAATCATCGAAATTACGAAGGTGAGTATGAATTACTCACTTTGCAATATTCTATCGATTTGACCGGTTGCCTCCTAATTAGTTGGGGTGTTTGAATTACTCTCATATTGGAGAGCCAACAACCTTTAGACCAAACTAAGATGGAATATTTGAAAGTTTGAAATAGCCAAAATGAGAAATTAAGCTACATGAGAATGTAATTAAACTAAGAACTTGAAGGAAATATGAGAAATGCAGATTTAATCTAAAGCTTGAAAGTAAATATGAGAATTAATCTACTAAAAAATAAGCAAACTAATCAATATGAAAGTGAAATTAAACTAGCATGAGAATTATTCTAAATATGCAATAAATCTTGAAAGCATAAAAATTGAGACAAAAATTGACTATAGTTTGGATACTCTCACAATTGCCTCCTTCAAATGAGAAAAAGAGGTTCATAATATAGAGAAGCCCGGAGGAAGGATGAAGAGTTTCTTGAAATGAAATGGCTGACTCTTCATTTCCATGGAGGGAGGTGAGACAAATATGAAGAATTATTTAATTAAAAGAATCAATTATTGCCACATGGGTGGCTTTTCAAATTATTTGAATTATTAAATTCAAATGAGAGATAATCCATTCAAATAACTAAATAATATTAATTCCTTTTATGTGTATTAGCTAAAGGGGGTGGGTTTAATTTAATTTAAAGCACTTAGGACTTTAGAATTAAATTAAATAATCATATGGATTATTTGGCCAATAAATTCGAATACTTAGAAATTAATTATAGTGTGAGATTAATGCAAATTAGGGTTTTTCCATTTGAGACTAAGTCAAATAAAGTCAAGTAGGAGAGAAAGTTGCCTAGTAAAATAGGACTTTAAAGATGTATAAATTTGAGAAATGCACCAAAATTGATTAGATTTGTAAGGTACCAATTTTGGGGTATTACAATTGGTCCCACCTTGCGATCTAGAGTTAGGAACAATAAGTTGATTGCACTCGCAAAGAGAAAAGATTGATTGAATTTGATTGATTGACTTAAAATAATCCACTGATATAGAATATTGATATGATTCCCTTGATTTTTAAAATAGGCACATTTATGTAAGTTGTATATACGGACCATAGCCTCTTGGATCCTTTATTTGGGTCAGAAGTTGACCTAGCCAAAGTACCATGTGATTGAAATGTGTGGTTTGAGCTTCCTTTTAGACATCCCTTAGTTTTAGTTGAGTCGGGGTCTTTTGATAGCTATGGCAGAGTGATGGCACTCTGACCACAATACTTTCCACTTGCCATTAGGGGAGATGACCATCACTCCCGAGGACGTATACATATTACTCTATATGCCTACTCGGGGAGTGAGAGTATATTATGATTATGTATCTGATGACACTATTTGTAGATGTGTATTTGGTGATCCTACCATTGGTGATGATACTATTACATGGGCATAGTTTGCTTCTTTTCGTACATTGCCAGCAGTCTTAGGTGCTCTGATAGGAGGTTTACTGCTTCTAGACCAGAAAGGTTGAGGATTCTCTATTGGATGGGGCCACGTCTTAGAGGATTTGATTGCATACCCTTGGCATCTTGATTGGGGTTCCTGTGTATTAGCATAGTTGTATCATGATTTTCATGAGCTTGTATATAGGTCTAATGCATCATTATTAACAGGTGCAATTGTATTGTAGTTATGGATATGGGAGCATCTTCCGATTACTAGACTAGTATCAGCACATACCCATGGTCATGGTTATCCTTATGATTTTGTATACAGTGGCATGGTTTTCTAGCATCATCTGGGAAAACTAGAGTATTGGTGTCGTGTGATTGACAATCTAGATCATGTAGTATGGAGACCCTATCTATTTTGCAAGGGTTAGTGAGAGGATGATGATGAGCTCCCATACATGTTTCCACTGAGATGGATGATAGGTCAATCACCACTCATGATATAGAGATTATTCATTGGTTGAGTATCAAGGTAGTATGGCCGATATCAGGATATGCCCCAGGGTATGTCATTATATGCTTGAGTCTAGGCAGAGAGATCGATGTGGGGTGCACAAATTGACTTCTAGTTCGCATGTGATCAAATTGATAGATTTCTATATATCAGATGGGCCATGTTAGATCATGTGGTAGATGTTGGGATGTCCATGGAGTATAGAGAGTGGTTTTCCCAAAATAGATTTATGAGATTCACAGATCCTGCAGAGCCGATCCTAGGCAGGGATGAGCCATCAGATGATGAGGGTGGAGATGATGATGGGGATGGTGATGGTAGACCTAGATGACACCAAGCTTGTAGAGGATAGAGACCTCCTAGGGCTATAGGTAGAGGATGAGGATGACCACGGGTATGAGGTGGTCACATCAGGTCTAGGGATAGAGATATTAGACATGATCAGCAAGGACAAGGACCTGGATTTGTATAGCCTAGAGCTGCAACAGTATGGAGATAGCAGAAAGTTAGACAATAGGTTCATGTTCCTACTGCTAGATAGGTTCCTAGAGGATAGACTCCCTTGGTACAACCACAATAGGTTCCAGTGGTACAACAAGTGCCTCCTCAGATACCTAGCCATAGGATATGGGTCAGACTTCACAAGCTTCTCCTGGTATAGATGCTCTGGCACAAGATGTGTGGACATTACTAACAAGGATGAAAAAATTGGTTGACAGACTGGATTAGGTAGCGATGATGATGCAACAGTCATGACTATGATGGCTCAGAGGCTGATTGTTTCTAGTACTAGTCAGACTCCTCCTCCTACTCAGGATAGATCAGGTGATAGGGGACCAGATGGATTGGGGACAGGTGATGGAGTAGGTGGACCTACAAGATCTTAAGATGACTAATTATGGATCTCCCTTTTTTATGACTTTGTATCATGTTATGCTTATTCATCAGGACTTTGATGTATCATTTTATTGATGATATTGTATCTTTGATATACAGATTTCATGGGTCTTTGATGTTATGGACATTTATATTATTATGGACTTTCCTTGATTCTCGTGATGTGTTTATGCAAGATTATCTTTATATGTAGCTCTATATGATTTTTATGATGCATTTACTATTGATTGTGTTATGGATGCGGGTATGTGCAGGATCATGGTATGCCAAACTAGGCCCTTAAGTGGCAATGAAAATTCAGAAAATTAGGTTTAAGAAAGTTGACATAAAAAATTGAACAAGTTATAAATATTATATCAAAAATATGTAGTAAGAGAATCTGTATAATGTTGAATTTAGTTTCTAAGATACTATGCCTTTTTTTTAAAATAATTATTCTATATGTTGAAAATTTCAAATTTCAATGTAGTAGTATGAAAATTTTAGGAAAAAATAAGTAGGTGTATGTCTAACCACCTTAAACACAATAAAATGATAAAAATAAGTTACAAGATTCTAGATATAAGTAGTAGACTCATGTTTGGATGTGACACATATTTTTTTGTAATTTATTTCTAAGTAAATAATTAATTATGATTTTTCTTCTACCACTTTTCCAGAATACAAAAACTCTCATATCTGACCACGTTAACTTAGTCTAAACTTTATCAAATTGAAAACTCTTTTTATTTTTCTTGTAGAAGGAAAATCATAGAATGTGACACATATTTTTCATTTCAAAAATGTTATACAGTTTGAAATTTATAGCTATTTTTCAATAAGTCTATCAATTAGGACTAGAAAGATAAAAAGTAGGTATATGTCTGACCACATTAAACAAAATCAAATGATAATATTTTTTTATAAGATTATAGATAAAAGTAGTAGACTGATGTCCAGATGTGATGAATATTTTTTTGTATTTTTTTCCACTAAATAATTAATTATTATTTTTCTGCTACAATTTTTTTTTAATATAAAAACTCTTGTGTCTGACAACCTTAACTTAGTCTAAACTTCATCAAATTGAAAGAATTGTTTATTATTATTTTATTAGGTGAAGCATAGAATGTGATGTATATTTCAGATTTCAAAAATGTTATATTTTTTGAAAATTATAGTTGGTTTTCAAAGAGTCTATCAATCAGGAATTCTTTTTCACATCACCATTTTTTGGCATACCATGATCCTGCACATACCCATGCAATGTATCTTACATAGGATATAGATAAATAAATGCAAATGATAATGTAACTTGAATATGTCTTTCTGATTTTGAATGTATGGATGCAAATGTTTTATTATGGAAATATGGATAATGAATGCAACTATGTTTTTTATTTTTTTGATGTATGCAACTTGTAAAATGTAATCCTTAACTAAATGTATGCAAATGATTAATGATTAATGAATCTTTTTTTTTTTTTCTTTTCACATATAAAGATAATGAATAATGAGTAATGCTATGAATGAATGAAAAAGATAATCTCACATTATTGATTTGAACCAAGGACAAAGTGTTTAATTGAACCCCCCTTAATGATTGATCAAGATAATAAATGAAACTCTGTTCACTTGGAAAAAAATACTACAAACTAATGCACTTAATCTAACATGAAAATGCAATGCGATGCAACTATTTGTCACTAGCTTTTTTGTGTGAAAGAACTGCAAAAGAGAAATATTTTCATCATTGAGCATTGTGGGACCAGAAAGCAAGTACAACCATCAGTGACCACATCATGATGATATGAATACTACTTTATATCACATTTGGTAACCTTTTAGAAAACTAGTATAACCCTCACTAGTTGAATAAACAACTATGGGAGTATGAATATCGGTTTCAACATATCCAATGTTGCAATTGGATTTTGGTATTAAGATATGGAAGATCTAAATAGCCAAGGTATCTATTTACGTAAACAAACAAAGGTCAACCCTCCACCCTATATGAAAGTCCTCGATGGTTCTTTGATGACCATGTCGTTAGATGAATTCACATAAGTTGTTGGATCTCCCTCAAGACAGTCACTGAAAGGCAAGTAAAAAAATTATGTCTCCATCATCACAAATCTAGTCGAAACATCATCGATTAGCTAAAAAGACAATAAAAAGAGATTCAATAAAGATCATCAAAAAGCTTCAAGCGTTTTGCAATGTAACAAGATTTTTAAAAATAATTTCCAAACATTCTGATCATTTAAGTGATGTCAATTTTTTATCCTGAATAATAAAATCAATGAAGGTTCAAGGATAAAGTTGTAGGATCAAAATACTCAGTTGTGAACAATGATATCCATCAAAGGTTCAATAAAAATCCTTCTTTCGAAGCTCTGATAAGTCCCTCTGATGTGTGACTGAAAGTAGCACTATTGAATCCATTGTACCAAAAATCCAATCCTTTCCTGCCCCCAAGTGATAAATGTGATCATGTAACAAACTTAGGGCAATATGAAACCTAAAATGCAACAATGCAGCTGAAATGGTTTATTATGACTATGCACAAATGAATGATGCAAAGAAGATTTACAAGTGAGATGATGGAAATGCAATATGTACACATGCAACTTAGGAAAGACTTAGGGGAACAAAAGGCGCTTGATTGCCAATTTTTCACCTCTTGGGTTTATTGTTTTTTTTCTCTTTTTTTCTTTTTTTGTGCTACCAAGGCGCCTAATTGTTAGGTTTTCACCGAGGCACTTTTTTTTTTATCTTTTTTCATTTTTTTTAAATTTTTAAATTTTCTCAATGTTTTTGATCTTTTTGATTTTTTTCATGGACAAAAGTGATGCTTGAGTCATCGGATACACACTCGTTTGATACTCTTTCTTCTAATACTCTCTCATCTAATTAGGTATGAAACATCTTTAAATGGATGCTATTAATGGGCTCTTGTAATTCTTCTCCATCACAATTGGCTAATTTGTAAGTCCTTGTTCCAAAAGAAGAAACAATGATAAAAGGACCAATCCAATTTGCTTCCCATTTTCCCTTCTTTTCCCTTTCCTCTTGATGTTTAGGGTTTTCTCTTAACACTAAATCACCCACTTGAAAGACTCTTGGTTTAATGTGTTTGTTATAGTTCCTTGAAATCCTTTTTTGGTAAACTTTGAAATGTTCATAGGCTTGTGCTTGATGTTCCTCTAACAATTCCAATTGTTGAAGTCATGCAACCCTATAATCCTCATTCGTTATTAATCCTTGCAATGATACTCTTAGGAATGAGATTTCAACCTCCAAAGGTAAAATAGCTTTGGCTCCATAAACCAATGAATATGGTGTAGCTCATGTAGGTGTCCAGACACTAATTTTATAAGACCACAAAGCCGAGTTGATTTGTATGTTCCAATCTCTTCCTAATTTGTTCACCGATCTCTTCAATATTTTAAGGATGTTCTTATTAGTAGCCTCAGATTGTCCATTTCCTTGTGGATAATAAATAGAAGAAGAGTGATGGGTAATATGAAAAGTATCACAAAGTTCATCCACATATTTTTTCTTTAATTTTTTTCCATTATCATTAATTATGGCATGAGGAATACCATATCTACAAATGATGTGATTAAGGATGAACATAGAGATTTTTTTTCAAGTAGTAGTCATCAAAGGAATGATGTCTACCCATTTAGTGAAGTATTTCATAGATGTGATAATGTATTTGTGCCCATTAGAGGAAGGTGGATAAATCACGCCAATCAATTCAAACCCCCATTGATAAAATGGCCAAGGTATAAAAAAAGGATGTAATTCTTGAGCCAGTACATGTATCATATCACCATGATATTGACATTTTGTGCATATCTTAACAAAGTGACAAGCGTCCTTTTCTAAGGTTTCCCAAAAATATCCCATGTGAAGGATCTTCTTAGCTAAGTTTGGCCCGCTTGAATGTGACTCAAAAATTCCCTCATGGACCTCGTGTAAAGCTACCTTAGAATCTTTTTCCTCTAGACATCTAAGTAAAGTTTCATCAAGACCCTTACGATACAATGTGTCAGAAAGGATAATATAACAAGCCGATTGTCTGATGAAGTCTCATTTTTGGGATCGGGATTGGTCTAAGGGTAATACTTGGTCTTTAAGGTATGTGTAAATAGGACCGTACCGAGGTGAGTCATGTCCATTAAGTAAAGAAATAATTTGAGTATTAGGAAGGTCAAATGCCAATTTTTCCAACTCCTCCACCAAGAATTCGTACCTTTCATTTTGATCAGGCTTTTGGAGTAATGAAGCCAAGGTAGCCATTGCATCGGAAACTCTATTCTTCTCTCTTGGAATTTTCTCAAAATTTATCAATACAAAGTATTTTTTTCAAGCATAAATCATTGTCTTGTAAGGCATTAACTTTTCATCTTTTGTGTTGTACTCATCATTGACTTGATTGATCACTAATTGAGAATCATCATACACTTGTAACTCGGTAATAGTCCATTCTAAAGCCATCTTGATACCGATGACTAAAGCTTCATACTTAGTTATGTTGTTGGTACATGGGAATAAGAGTTTGTATGATTTAGGAATAGTATAGCCTTGAGGGGTAATCAACAATATGCCGACTCCAAAACCTCCTTGTGTGTATGACCCATCAAAGTAGAATTTCCATGTCTTAGCTTCTATATGGACAATTGTTGCATCAGGAAAGTCCACTTGAATGGGATGTGTAGAAACCAATGGATTTTTAGCTAAGTGATCTGCTATCACTTGTCCTTTAATGTCCTTTCTATCCACATATTCAATATCAAACTCACTTAACACCATGACACATTTTTCTATTATTCTCGTTAAGGCATTTTTGCTAAGCAAGTATTTCAAAGGGTCAATCTTTGCAATGAGCTTCACTTTGTACATCAACATGTAGTGTCTCAATTTTTAGGAAGAAAAGACAACAACTAGGCATTCTCTTTCCATGAAGATGTAATTTAATTCATACTTAATCAATGCTCGGCTCAAATAGTAAATAGATCTCTCTTTTCCTTGATCATCTTCTTGTGCCAAAAGAACTCCTAAAGACCTCTTTGTTGTTGATATGTACAAAAGAAATGGTTTTCCTTTGATATGAGGCATTAGAATTGGTGGATTGATTAATTAAGTCTTCAACAAAGTAAAGGCCTTGTCACATTCTTCATCCTATGTAAAAATGGTGTCTTTGTGGAGAAATCTAGTGAATGAGTGACACTTTTTAGCTAGTTGAGAAATGAATCTCCTTATTGATTGAAGTTTTCCTTGAAGAGACCTCATTTGGCTAATGTTTTGAGGAATTTCCATGTCCATGATTTCTTTAACCTTTTCAGGATCCACTTCAATGTATTTTTCCAAAACTATGTATCCTAATAATTTCCCAGATTGAAGACCAAAGGCACACTTTTTTGGATTGAGCCTTACTTTGAATTATTCCAAGCTTGTAAATATCTTTTCTAGAATTTTTAAATGATCCTCTCTTTAATGTGACTTAGCCAATATATCATCCACATAATCTTCTAAGAAGGTTTGCATCATATCATGAAAAATGGTAGTCATTGCCCTTTGGTAAGTACCTCCTGCATTTTTTAGGCCGAAAGGCATTACACTCCAACAAAAAGTTCTCCAAGGGCATGTAAATGCTGTCTTTACTTGATCTTCAGGTGCAATTTTAATTTTATTGTATCCTCTAAAACCATCCATCAATGAAAACATGGAGTGACCAACTGTTAAGTCCACTATTACATCTATATTTGGAAGTTGAAAGTCATCTTTGGGACATGCAATATTAAGATCTCTAAATTTCATACATATGCGAATGGATTTGTCATGCTTGGTAACCGATACAATATTTGATATCCATTCCACATAAGCAATTTCTCTTATGAACCTCACTTTTAACAATTTCTCCAATTCTTCTTTAACTAGAAGAGCTATGTGTGGATGCATTTTCCTTAATTTCTGCTTGACAGGTTTAACCCCTGATTTGACATTCAAGTGATGCATGATGAATTTTGGATCCAATCTCAGCATGTCAGCATTGGACCATGAAAAATTCACTTTCTTTTCTTGGAAAATTTTGATGAAATCCTTTCTCTCTAAAAGTGTAAGTGAAGCTACTAAATGTATGAATTTGGGCTCCAATTCGGTTCCAATATTGACTTTCTCCATTGTTTCTATAAGAATTGGTGATCTTTCTTCCTCATGTGCTGGTAAGGTATCCAACCTCTCTTCCTTAGGTGCCACAGTTGGGTTTTCACCATCGAAAACATCCTTTATTTTTACTTTTCTTGGTTCTAGTACTACCACATGGTGGTTTTCACCACTAGAACTCTTAATTTTTTTACTTTTTATCAATTTTTCTTTTGGATTAAGAGGTTGGACCCCTACCTTTCTCATCATGTTTGGATTAAACTGATCGTGGAGGAGGGCTCAACTGCATTTAGGTATTGCGTCCTTGCTTGGTCATTGGGAAAGTATAGTAAATCATTTGGTTAAGTTAAGTCCCAATAAATAAGCTTGGGATGCACTAAGGATAAAGATTCAATTGGCAAGTTTTCATTGGCTGGGTTTAAGGACATGACCTTGTTAGATGGTTCATACATTGTATCATTAAGGTCAATAACATGAGCTTGCTCAAGATGATCCATGGAAGAAGGATTGAAGTTTTCTTCACTTGAGTCCTCTAAGACTTCTACAGGAAAGAAGACATGTGGGTTAAACCTAAAATTTGAATCACCCTCCCATGAAGGTATCCAAGGTTCACCTATCCATGGATGAGTAATGTGTGCTTGCCCTATGTTAGATTCCTATGGATCAGGCTGCATCTCTGGATCTTCACTATCTTCAGTTTGTTCTTTAGGAACATTAGTATAAGAATGTATTATGGAAATCTCTTTATCATGGGAATAATCTTCAGATAAAGAATCCCACTCATATTCTTTGGAATCATCACTATCAATATCGGAATCCACCATGTTTACTTGTTTATAGAAATCATGCATAGGGCTAGAATTTTCTCCTTTGTGTTGATAACCTATTCCTAATTTTTCTTCCTTTAATCTCCAAGAAGGTTCAATAGGTTCAAGAAAACCTCTATTTCTCATACCTATGGGTCCTCTTCCATTATACCCTATTTTTTTCATAATTTCAAAACCTTTTCCATATTGGTTAGTTTGAATATTGATGTGTTGAATTCTTTCCATGGGGTTATTTGAAGTATCACTTTCATCTTTGTAAAGCCATTGTAGGACCTCATTGTCTTCTTTCTCAAATGATGACCTATCACTCTCTCTTACAAAATAAGAGTTATATTTGTGTGGAAGATGCTCCTTGGAAGCTTTTCCATGTGTTCTTGGGGAAGTAGGTAAATCAAATAGGGAAACTGAATATTCCCCTACTCCTTTAGAACTCATTATACATTTTTTTTGAACTTGTGCATCATCTCACTCATTTGTTTATATTGGTCTTCTTTGGATTTGTCTCTCTCCTCTTTGGTGGGTTTAGAAAGCTCCACCTCTGGTGTGGATTCTTTATCTAAATTCTCATTTGAACTTGGACCCTCCTAACTCACTTTTTCTTTTCCCTTATCCGATGTAGTTGAGTTAGTTTGAATAGGGTTTGAGGTATAAGTAACATTTCATGTTAACTTGGGATCATCACCTTTAGTTTCTTTAATGGTAGCATTTGGAACAATCCCTTCTCTATTATGAGGAATAAATAATTCATGAAGAGGCTTCAATGTGTTGCAATATTGAAAAGGATTTGAATCCCCTCCAATTGTGATTTCTTCTCCCATGTGTGGAAATTTGATACATTGATGGTATGTAGAAGGAACCGCTTGCATTTCATGTATCCATGGCCTCCCCAATAAGATATTATAAGTTAACTTCATGTCTAGGACTTGACATTTGGTGTCCTTTTTGATAGGCCCAACTTGAATAGGTAATACAATCATGCCTTTTGAAGATCTCTCCTCCTCATCATAATCTTTAATTGTAATTTTCTTCTTAGGATCAATAGAAGACTCGAATAAACCGAACGACTTGACAAGGTTTAAAGTGAAAATATTAAGACCATCTCCACCATCTATGAGAACTCTCTTAACTCTATGTCTTTCAATGAGGACTTCTATATGCAAAGGAAGATTTTGAGGATGAGTGATGGATATATCATCTTGTTCTGAAAATGAGAGACAATGTGGTGCAATGAGGTGTTCCACCATGTTTTGAAAGTTTTCCTCCTCCAAGTTAATAGAAACATTAGTATCCACTAGGGCTTTTTCCAAAATCTCCTTATGATTTGGAGATAATTTTAACAACTCCAAAATAGAAATTTGAGCCAGACTCTTTTGTAATTGGTCCACCAAATTATATGTCTTTGTTGTTGTAGATGGTTGTTTATCCAAAATACTTGATTGTGTAGGACCAATAGGTTTAGGATGAACCCCTTGTAGGGTAATCCTTGAAGTTTTCCCCCTAGTGATAGCATAAGATGTTTCCTCTTTAGGTTATTCCTTGATTACAACAACATTGAATACATGCTCATGTCCGGATAATGTGTTGATAGTGTTATCATAATGATGAGCAAAATTGACATTATTGTTGCCTTGTTTATTCAAATTGGAAGATTCACCTTTCTCATGATTATAGAATGGTTGCTTAAAGGCTATGTGATCTTCATTGCTTTGAGGTCCTTCTATCTTGATCACACCATTGTCAATCAAATTGTGTACCACATTTTTCAACTACAAGCAATAATTTGTCGTATGTCCTCTATTTTTGTGGTATTCACAATAACTAGAATCACTCCACCAATTAGGCTTGTTTTGTGGTTCATATGGTTGAGCTCTAGGTAAATCAATAATCTTATTAGCAATGAGACTTCTCAATGCATTCTCAAGGGGTTCACCCAAAGGTGTGAATGTCCTCTTGGGATATGGTGACACGGATGGCCTAGACTTGTTAGCCCCTTGATTGTTCTCAAAGTTGCTATTATTGTACCATTGTTGTTAAAAGGCACTTTGGAGACTTGATTTGCATTATTCACTTGAGTAGGTGTTATCTTGAGAGTAAAAGGAGTGACCTTAAAATTATTAGCATCAACAACTCCATCATTGACCATATCTTTGTTGTTGTTCCTTAACCCAAATCGATTATAGTTGTTAGAAAAATTCTTATTTTGATTGTTATTGTTGTTGGAGGTATTGTTATTGTTGTGATTCTTGTTATCCTTGAAAAGCTTTAGTTCTCCACTCTTAACCAATACCTACTCCATAGTCACTCCATTTTCAATAAGATCTTGAAAAGACCTAGGACATTGCATCCTTAACCGATAGCTCATTTCATTACTGAAGCTATTTATAAAGATGTCCATCTTTTCCTTTTTCGGCACACTTCGAGGGTATCTAGAAAATACTACTCTCCATATTTTTAAGAAACATAGGAATCCTTCTCCCTCTCTTTGCCTTGTGTTGCATAGGCTAATCATTGTAACCTCATGTTTGATATTATATGAATAATGTGTTACAAACTTAGAAGCTAGCTCTTAAAAAGTTTGAATGTCGGAAGGTAATTTTAAAAACCATTCCATGGCCATGCCTCCCAAACTTCTAGATAACAACCTCATTAAATAAGTAGTGTCATGCATGAACTCCAAGCTTAATGCACAAAATTCCCTTAAATGTTCTTAGGGATCAGGTGCTCCCTCGTATTTGTCATACTTAGGAAAGACAACATTACTAGGGAATGGTATCATAATTAAACTCTTGTCAAATGGAAAAGGACACCATGCCTCTATTGAAAATGGTTTTGGAGCCCCACTTTGCTTCATTATGTCCAATTGTGTTTGGAATAATTTAAATTGCTTGTTCATGATAGCAATCAGATTATCTTCAACTTCTTTTTTCTTAAGTTTATTAGCATCATAGTTATGATGGATTTTAAGACCTATACCAGCTAGGTCTAGAAAATACTTATCTTTATCTCTTTCTAACACTTTTTCCATGAGTTTCATGAAGTACGGGCTTTGTATGGCTTCATTAACCTTTTCATCGGTTGCATCTTCAGCAATTGGTTCACCATTGCCCCCATTGTTGGTGTTGTAAATCCCTTGATTGTTAGGGTCTATTCCTCCTCCATTGTTGTTATTTGACCCTAGATTTTTTTGGTCAATGCCTCCTCCAATGCCAATGGGAAAAGTCATGTTAGTTTCTACCTCTTGAATGGGTTCTTGTGGTATTCTTGAGGAGGTAAAAGTGTCACTCGAAAAAGGAAGTTCTTGCCTTAGATATGTTCTGTTTGATTACAGGGCTTTCTCTATGTAGTGAGATCAAGTTAAAGCTGGCATGAACATAAATCTCTTGTAAATAGGCTTTATCTCAATTGCTTGTGGTCAAATCCTTACAAAATTTTCAAAAATGTTCAAAACTAGGATTTTCGATCAGGTGGGATATTGGAACAGATAGAACGTCCAAAAGGGTATTCAAATATGAAATCCAAATTTTTTGAAACCCCCAAGAAATATCCACTATTTTCCATTCTTTTTTTTTGCGCAGCACTTGCCTGTGTGTAGGCGTGACTTAACACTTAATACGTGGTTACTGGAATTTGCCTAGGCAATGCTCTGCAGGTGAGCGAGTGGATTTTTTCTATTGATAGGCATTTCTTAAATTTTTCCAGATATTTCTTAAAATGTCACTGTGATGACTTCATTTTTTATAGGCATTTCTTGAATAGTCACAGGCATGACTTCATTATGCATAAGAGGTTTTCCTTTGTGTGCAGGCGACACTTTGCAGACCAAGTTGTAAATTCTAGAGTTTTAAAAAAATTTAAGATCAGATCTATAGAATATTCTTGCTTGAAAATCAAATACAAACCCAACACACACATCAAATTTGCACCATATCCATAAAACCACACTAAAAGTGTATGTTCTTGATCATTTTCACAAGTATAAACAAGAATATCTTCGAAGCAATCTACCTAGAGTCAAATTTGGCTCTTAAACACATTTGGCTCTAAAAGGCAGATTACTACTTAACATGATTTTTAATGAACACCTCTATTCTAGATCATGTCAAGCTCTTTTACCTCATTGTGGGCTTCCCACATGCACGAAAGTATGATTTGGTGCAATCCCGAAGGACTACTCGAGGAAGTGAAGAATACTTGCACACAACCTAGTCACTCTCTGATTAAGGAAGAATGTATTTGTTTATAATGGGTCAGATAGTATCGCAGCTAAAGTGATTTTCTCCCACTTTGGGTCATTCCCTCTCACCATCCTCATAAGGCAATTCTCGGGAGCTAGGCCCTCTATAGATCTAATTTAACTAGCATATATAGAAAAATAAGAAATTGAACTTGGTTCAACAAATTTTGGAGTTTGATTCACTTAAAAGTGGAGCAAATACCTATTGTTGTTCCTTGTTCCAAACACTTCAAGAAAAAATTTATTCTTTTTCAACCTCTTGACAAGGAGATTCTTATAAATGAAATGTTTCATTAATTCCTCATCCCTTTCTTTCTACCAAGTTGAACTTAGAAGTTTGGCTTTTTGATCCACTCCGTAAAATGGAGAGCATATGCCTAATGTTTGTTCAATTTGGAAGTTTTTTCCTATTAAACTAGATCGAAAGAAAAGCCACAATTTAAGCAATGCAAGCTTGATATGAAAAATACCTCTTTTGTAGCTAGCAAAAGCTAGGTGCTTTTTTGAAGTTTTTGACTTTTATTTGCTTACATACTTAGCGGTGATCATTCCCATTCTGGCTTCTCCAACAAATTAGTCAACACCATGATACAAAGTGAAGGAAACCAAAAGGAAAAAATTGAAATGCAATTAAGTGTTCTTAACAAGATTTTGCAAAGAAAATTTTAACAACTTAATGCAAAAAAATTTAGTTCAAAGTAGGAAATTTCCTTTTATAAGCATCCAACACCTTAATGTAATGGCTATAAAGGTTTTCTTCTAATTCCAAACTATTTAGAATTGAAGCATTATGGATTTCTTTTTGACATTTGGTTTGAATTCTTACCTCTTTGCTCTCTTGAGTAACTCTACGTTTTGGTTTCTGTACTTTCTTGTGTCTGCTCATCTATGGGAAAATCAGAGACAAAGAATTAGAAAATAAAATTTAATAATCTGAGATAAAAATTAAACAAAAAGTGCTAGGCATCATTTATCAACTAATAAGTGTCAATTAAAAGTTAGTAGGCATTATTTTAAAACTTGTAGGTGTCACTATACAATAGGAAAAAGTGACTTTTAAAAATTACTAAGTGTCAAACTTAAACTGTTAGGAATTAACAGTAGCTATAAATTGCGTAAGATAAAAGATCAACGGTGACAAAGATCAGCTAATAGGCATCATTTCTCAGATACTAGGTGACATTTTACGCTCTCAGGTGTAATACTTTATCTCGCAGGCATTAGAAGGAGAAAAGACAAAATAAAAAGAATCATGTTTATGTCAGTCAACATCTTCTAGGTCTCATCAGAATGCTCATAGGCATCATTAGATCCTTTGTAGGTGTCATTTCACCTATTTTCTACAAAATTCACGTAAAAGTGAAGCCAAAAACACACAACACATGATAAAAATCATGAAATGAGGCTCAAGGCCCCACGGTGGGTGCCATTTGTGTGTGAGTGTTTACACCTTCATGAAATTAGGAAAATTAGCAACAATTCTATGAAAAGATAATGAAAATTTAATCTAAAGAATTATATTTAACATCCATATCATCTCATGGTTCTCTATCTAAGCTTGGTAAGTAGAGCTCTCAGCCTTATTCTCTACTAGTGACAATCCTAGAATGAGAAAATTATCATAAAATGCCTAAATCTAGCTCTCAATTCTCAATTGGATACAAAGATAAACTCAAATGCTCATGATAATGCTCTCAAATCTCACAATTTGCTCTCAAAATGCTCAATATATTGCTCAATTTCTCTCAAATTGCCTATAGTGATGATTCTATGCATTCAAATTTTCTAGTATCCCTTATGCTCTCAAATTGACTTCTATTTGTAGTAAAATTTCAAGGGTAGGGGGTAGAGTTACTTGATCATGATTTATGCTTGGTTGAGTCAAAATCTTTGTAATGTTTTTAAATGGGGGGACAATTTAAATGATTGTCTCAAATGTTTGGACAAGTAAACAAATTTGAGTGATTGAGATTCAACAATTTGGAGTGATCCATGTGCATTGTGTTCTCAATTCTTATTGGTTGCTCAATTTATGTTGAAAGATATTAGGATTAATTAAATTTCATCAATTAATTAAATTAGCCATGTAAGGGAATAGGTTCAATTTGATTTTTTATTTAAAACTATACAATTAATTGATTAAAATCAATTATATAGTGTGATTGATCCCTTTAAGCTTGTATTTAATTATTTGATGTCATGATTTGATTTTTCCTTTGATTTAAATGATTTTGTCCAATTTTGATTAATAAATGTCCATTTAAAATTGATTTGATAAATGGCTCATGCTCGGTCTATGCTCTACTAGGGTTTTTTCACCTTGCATCCATCTCTGTATTTTTGTCCTGTGCACATACCACAGTTATTGCGGGAAATAGCCTAATATATATGGCTCCGGCCACTTCCCACCAAGCAGTTGATGCTGGTGCTGGTGTGGTTTTGGATAGCAATGGCGCTGCCAAGCAAACACCCCTGCAAGTTTGTACCCAAATTATTCCATGAGGTATGGCCCAGCCTGATATTGTTTTACCCATTAATGAATTCAATGATTCATGCACTTGGCTTGAATCGCACACCCTGATTGGCTATTTTCTGGGTCACAACCCCCCTGAACATGTTCTCAAGGAGTGGGTTGCGAAGAACTAGACTCCTCGTAGAATCCGCCTGGAAGGCATTCAGAGCCTTACCAAAGGCTTTTTCCTTTTATGCTTTTCTAACCCTTCCCATGTGGATGCTATCTTTGCCAAAGGTCCCTCGAATATCAGGGCCTCACTGTTAATTTACTAGTGTTGGTCTCATGACTTCTCTATCTCTGATGACAAGAAGCTCAAGGTCCCAGTGTGGGTTGAGTTCCCTAGTCTTCCGTTACCTTGTTGGCCTTTCATGGAAGCCATAGCGTAGAGCTTTCTAGGGACCTCAAAGAATCCATAGAGATTTAGGTTGGTGATACCACCTTCACCCAAAAGGTGCTCTATCTTAATCTCCCCAATACTTGCTATTGGTGTCAATCCGCGAAGCATAAGATTAAGGACTACCCTTTGGCAGTGCCTCGTACCAAGCCTACTCCCAAGGATGCTAGTTCACAGTCGGTTGAGGCTAGAAAAAAAGATGGAAAAAAAGATGAATGGGTCACTATCGGTCACTGTAAAAATCCCCACAAGCAGCTTGTTTCGGCTCCCATCTCCCATCCACCACCCACTGATAACACGGTTTCCTTGCAAACCCTTTTTATCGTAGTTTCAAACCCTGTCAAGCAGGGGAAAAATGTTTCCACCGCCCAAGTTTCCACTCCTACAGCCAGCATGCCCCCGACGGCTACCAAAATTGTTTCATCCAGTTCTTTCCACCACTCTCACAGCCCTTCTGGGTGTGCTAAGGCTAAATTCAATGGCATGCAAGACAAGTGGCATCATATTACTCTAGATTTTCCTGGGTCTAGTTTTGCCCTAGGATATTTGTCTAATAGTTTTGACTCCCTTGGGGATGATGATGGAATGGATGACACTGTTATTCCATGAAGTACATCTCATGGAATGTTCATGGGTTGACAGACCTACACAGAAAATATTCTATCAGGGATTTTCGTAAGCAGTTTTGTCACCTAGATGTTTTTTGCCTCCAGGAAGTTAAGATTTCTAGTTTCATGCTTGATGCTTCTTGTTAAATTATTTGGCCTAAGAGCCTTGCCCTTTGTTCTCAGCATGAGGCTAGCTGAGGCAGAGTTGTTACTCTCCTCTCTCCTCGTTGGCATTCTCTGCTGGTTAGCCATGGTTCTGATCCCATGCAACGAGTGGTTTGGGCCACTTTCATCATTGAGAATCATTCCTTCAGCATAGCTAATGTTTATGCTCCCAATTATGTTGTTGAAAGATCTCACCTATGGCATTGGCTTGCGGATTCTCTACCACCTACAACTTGGCTTGTTTATGGGGACTTCAATATGGTGGGGATGGCGGCTGACAAGGATGGTTTTGTACCATTTCGATGGATAGCTAGTGAAAGAGAAGCCTGGTACTACATGCATAATAAATTAGGGCTTTTTGATCCCAATGTGGGCCGCCACCATTCTAACGGGGCCTAGCACACTTGGTCTAATTTCAAGGTTTCTTCTGACATAATTCATAAAAAGCTTGATCGTGCCATGATCTCGACTCAATCTCTTTTTTCCTTCTCTAAAAAGAAAGCCTTACCTGTCCTTCCTCTTGTTGATGTGACCTTGTCAAACCACTATCCCATCCAATTTAATATTGTTTGGCAGATAGCTAAGGCTAGGCCTCCCACCATGCAATTCTACTTTAATACTTATGTCCTTCATCATCCTTCCACTATGGCCCACATTCATCTGGTTTGGAACCTGGAGCCTAGACCCACCCACTTGGCTAGTTGGATTCAATGGTGGAATGATGCCATCAGGCATACGGCTTGTTTCCTGCACATTTATGGTAGGCAATTGGCCAACTATTGTTGTAGAGCCTATGATGCCAACACCAAAGCTTTCTATGTTGCCACCGAAGCCTTAGCTCAGGACCCGTTCAATCAAGAGTTGCAGATCAATCTTGCCCAGTTACATCATTAGAAGCAAATGGCCGACAACCATGCTGCTAGATGAGCCCAGATAAAAGCTCAGCTGCATTGGTTAAAGGTTGGAGACAAAGTCTCTAAAGAATTTTTTATTGCCCTCCAGCCTCGACATACGAGTACATGCATAGCTAGAATCTGGGAAGGTCCTTCCCTTTTCACGGAGCTTCCTGATGTTTTGCAAGCATTTGTTCGCCAATATGAACAAGTCTTTGCTACTCAGGACCACTCCCCTACCAGCCAGAAAGCCCTCATGGATTGCATCATGGTGGTTCCTTAGTGTGTCTCCCCTGCTCAGTGGGTCTTTTGTGACCAACTGCTTTCCTTGCAGGATCTTCGTGAAGCTCTGTTCGCCATGGTTGATGATAAAGCCCTTGGTTGTGATGGCTTTCCCTGTGAGTTTTACAAAACCCTTTGGGATGCCATTGGTCTGGATCTTCACCAGGTTTACCTAGAAGCCTTTCATACCCAGTCTCTTGGGAATATCCTCAACCAAGGGAATATCAAATTCATTCCCAAAGCTGGGGATCCTGAAGATATTTGCAACGGGCAACCCATCACTTTGCTCAATGTCTCATACAAGATCATTGCGAAAGCGCTAGCTCTCAAGATCCAACACATGCTTCTGCAAATTGTTCGGCCTGAGAAAATAGGGTTTATTAAGTCAAGATTTATTCTTGACAACATCATTGTTGTTTGGGAGGGTATGGAATGGGCTCGTAAGTCTCACTAAAAAGCCCTTTTCCTCAAAATTGATTTTGCTAAAGCTTATGATTGTGTTGAATGGCATTTTATCCTTGGGATGCTTCACGCTGTGGGTTTCAGCCCAAGATTTCTTCAATCTGTGTAGATGCTCTTCAACAATGCCTCTACCTGCATTACCATCAATGGCCACCAGTCCTCCACGTTTGGGATTTTTCATTCCATTCGGCAAGGTTTCCCTCTGGCTCCTACTCTTTATGTGTTAGCGGCTGAAGGGTTTGGTTATCTGCTAGAACACTCCATTTCCATGGGAACTATTAGGGGAATCTCCTTGCCAGATTCCTCTCAACAGCTTGTGAATGGCCATTTCGCTGATGATTCCTTCCTCACTCTGGCAGAGGATGAAGAGAATATCAAGGTAGCCTTGAAGTGTTTAGACACTTTTTGCTTGGCTTTTGGCTTATCCATCCAGTGGCATAAAACCCTCTATTATAGGCAGTCGGCTCTTCCTGAACCTCCTTGGCTTTCTCAGTTTGGCTAGACAAGAATTCAACATGGGGAGATATTCTGGTTCTTGGGTATCCCCTTTTCTTTTCAAGGCAATCCTACTGATCTAGGGAATGCAGTGCTTACTAAAATTGAAAAAATGCTTACCTATTGGATCACAAAGTCTCTCTCCCTCACAAGAAAATTCCAGGTCTACTCCAAAGTTCTGGCCACTACGCATGTTTATTACTCTTCATGTTGGGCCCCTTCCAAAGCTTCTTACAAATGGCTCGAGAAACTTCTTCAGGATTTTCTTTGGGCCTCTAGCATTGATCACCAGAGATTTCATAGAGTTGCCTAGGACTTTTGTTGTCTTCTGAAGTCCTCTAGCGGGCTTGGATTAATTGATACCCAGAAGTAAGGGCATGCCCTTTGTGCCAAGTGGGTTGTGCAGTGCCTCACTGGCGAGGAATCCTGGATAATTCTGCTTTGTAACTGCATTTCTTTAGGATTTAATCTTCACAAGCCTGCCTGGAAGGGGATTAGCTTTCAAACCTTGCTGGTTATGAAGGAGCCTGTCCAAATCCAAGGTACTTTTGTTGCCAAAATTATTTGGAAATCTTGGGAGTCTTTCAAGCCTTGGCTTCGGTGGGTTGGGAATGGGTTTTGTGATGGTCTTTCTTTCAACTAGCAGAACATTTGGTGGTCTCCTCTTTTTTCTCAGCAAGGGATTCCTCTTGCCAGAATTCAAGGGGTTAGTGCTCTTCAATTTCACAAGTGTGGCATTCAAACCTCTAAGGATGTCTTCTCTAGAGCCACCATGAGTCTCCGATCCTGGGATGACCTCGGAGTTTAGTTTTGGCTCATCCACCCAGATCATCAGACTTTTGACTTGTTGGTTTCTGCCATTCTGCCTCACCTCTTGCACAAGTAGGGAATTTAGTCTGCTAGACCATGGTGGAAAGACTGGAAGTGGTATCCTGCCACTCCATTCACTAGTTACAAGCCTAAGCTTAGGTATTCTTGGCTTATGCCTCATTTACCCATGACTGACTCTCTCAATCACCGCTGGCATCTTTCCTCTTCTTAGAAGAGCTGGGGGTGGAGATTCTGCATCATTTGGAATGCTGTTACTCAGCCTAAAATTGCTCATTTTGCTCAGTGTTTGTTATACCAGGGCTTGCCCTTGGGAGCTAGGCTCAAGCATACGGGGGTTCCTAACCCTAAGTGCCCTTTTTGTGGTCACTCAGAGATGCTCATGTATATTTTCTGGTTTTTTCGTCGTGCTCAAAACTACTGGAGTTGGATTCATGACTTTTTTGCTCCCTTTAGGCCAGAGCCCTTTTCTTGGCACATGGTTCTTCTCGGTGACTCTCCCAGAATGCCTTCCTAGTTCACCCAGATATAGCACTCTTTTTAGGTGGAAATTTTGTTTACTCTGTGGAAAGATAGAAACACTGTGTTTTTTTCTCACAGTTGTTGGTATAATCATGTTTCTCTTTTTAATAAAGCTTGTATTTGTAACAATGTAATGATGTAGATCCAGGTGCAAGCTAACAAGGTGGCCCTTAAGGTTGCCCACTTACAGGAGTTGCTCCAGCATTGGGGTAATGCCCCTTGCACTATTTCCTAGGTGCTGCCAGATTCTCTCTCAGCTGACCGTATGCCACCCCGGGCCGACATTGTAGTTGAAGCTCCTCTGCCAGACACTCCAGGACTCCACAGCAGTGGCATCTCCACTCTACCTCCCCTCCTCGAAGGGATGTGGGTTTTGGGTGGCCTCCTATGCTTGCTTCCACTGCTGCTGCTTTTGCTCAATCTTCGGCCTCCACTCCTATTAATCAGGGAAAATTCCCTCACCTGGCGCTAGCTATCTCACCCAGGTGGGAGGAAGGAGAAGTTGAAAAAGATCCTGAAGATGGCTGGGCCATTCCTGATCAGACTCCTCGGCCGAATGTCTGGGGCAATCTGGATGACAAAGATCCTCCTCCCTCTTCTGCTACTACTCTTGCAGCTTGAGGGTTTCTAGTTTTATAGTTTTCTTTTATGAATAGTTGTTTGTTTCCGGCCTTAGTGCCATGTGAACTTGCGGGGTGATTCATTCCTCCGGCCCCCTTTTTTGTGAATATTGTACTTTAATATTTCTATTAATAGTGAAGGCCTCTATTCATAAAAAAAAAATTGATTTGATCCATTTTGATGAAAATTAGAGTATTTGGCTGAGATTTTGCAAATTTGAATGATTCTAAGACACTTGCCCAGTTTTGGGTGTCTACAGTAGTAGGCTAAGCTTTCCTATTCCTTTTGTTTGGTCTAGAAGAATCTACCTTGAAAGGGAATTGGATATGTTAGATCCTTAAGGCATACCTTTGTGTTTATTGCCCTACATCTTCCCTATAAGTGAACTAGATAGATTAGTTCCTCATGATTTATCTTTTTGTTTAAACTTTAAAGTGCTTTTTATAGGATTCTCTCCAAAGGATTACATAATGCATACATAGCCTAGTTTGGAGCTGACTTGACATCCTCCATTTCTACAAGGGCTGCTTAGGATTTTCTCATGTTATCTCTTTTCTTTTCCTTGTGTATGCCCTTGCTACTTTCACATATTTTTTGATGTCTTGACCTTAGCACTATCTCTCTTTGTTGGTTGAGGACTTGTATTTAGGTATGTCTATCTTGGAGCTCTTCTAAGAGGCAAATCATACTTTAAAAAATTGTGCTCATGGAAAACCTAGCATCTAAAAAAGATGTTTTATAATAAAGTGGTCACTCCCACTAAATTCTTCTAGTTTTTAGGATTAATATATAGATGGTAAAGACATAAGAAATTTGACATGAATCTATGCATAGTTGTTAACCCCTGGATTTCTTGTGAATTATCGGTTGCTATATATCCCGCAATTGCATCCGTAAATATGCATATACTTCTCTAGGGTTGTAAGCCACTTAGGGATCAAAATAGAGAAAATAAATCAAAATCATTCTTTTTCCTATGTCCTTTTAAAAAAGTATCAACTATCAATGATACAATACATTTGATGCCCTAAGCTATCAATGCAAATGGAGCCTAGCTAGAAGATCACGGGCTGTCCATTTGATAACCACAGTCAAAATTTCAAAATAGTGAATTGATATCCTTGAGCACAAACACCAATAACATCAAATGATGGAGTTGAAGCATAGGCTCGGGCACGACACCAGTAGAATGCGGTCATTTCATTGAGCATCTCAGCAATATACAATGGCATCATTAAACATGCCAGTAATATCAACAAAGGTGAATCCAAACAATTCAAAACCATGAATTGATATCCTTGAGCACAAGCACCAATAACATCAAATAATGGAGTTAAGCACAGGCTAGGGCACGGCACCAGTAGAATGCAGTCATTTCAGTGAGCATCTCAGAAATATACAATGGCGTCATTAAACGTGCCAAGAATATCAACAAACATGAATCCAAACATTTCAAAATAGTGAATCGATATCCTTGAGCACAAGCACCAATAACATCAAATAATGGAGATAAAGCATGGGCTAGGGCCTAACACCAGTAGAATGCAGTCATTTCAAAGAGTAGTCATGATCAAATAAAATGCAATGCATTTGAAATTTATCATTGACTATGATGTCAAAGGCTCGAAAGATGTTGCCCATCAAAGATACCAATCAAAGATGAAGAAATCACATACCTTCTCTCGCAATTAGATTTCACCCATGCGTTTTCTCCTACTCCTTTTCTCTGTAATCAAAATAAAAATGATTTGGGCGTTTCACTTTTTTTTTCATCTATACCCCGAAACTATTGGAATTACGATGGTCTATTTAAAATCCATCGGAATACCGACACCATCGGGGCCTATTACAACAAAAAAAACACCCAATTCATAAAAAAATACTATCCCTCAGAAGTTTTTGTTGAAATTTGGCCCCAAATGTAGCAGTGTGTGTTTAAGATAATAATGTATAGGTAATCTTGAATCAATAGATAATTTATATGTTTAAAATTTATTATTTATTAACAGATTATTGTAATAATAAAGAAGAATGGGGTTAGCCACTTAGTGTGTTGGTTAAGCTATGGTGTAATTATCATGGTACACTTGTACATTTTGAGTTTAGGCCTCAACCTAATTAAAATAATTTCTCATATGTATATTCTATTAAATTAATATTAAAACTTATTAAAAATAATATTTCTATTTAAAAAAATCTAAATAATTTTTATTATAATAATATAATAAAATATAATTTAAAGAAAAAATTAAGTGAGCACATTAATGGTGAAAATTTTGAAAATGAAAACAATTGAAAAAGAAATTTTTGGGACCCAATCAATTTTTGTTTAATATTTTTCCATGTGAACACTTATGTACTCTATTAGTTAGTTATGTACTCTATTGGTTGTAAGTTCCAACACACGTATTTGTATGATTGCATGCGAGTGGTTACATGGTCAATTATTTTTTGAGTTCCAATTTGTGTATTTGTATATATTATTATTTTAGAAGGCAATGAGATACAACGCGTTTGGTACTAAATCATTTTGTGAGTTTTAGCATTAATATGTGCAATAAAACTCAAAAAAAGTAATGACATGTGAAACATTTGACAATGAATTATTTTGTAAGTTTCAGAAATAGTTATATATAAATATTATAACTCTTTAAACTAGTGGCATTCTATTACAATTTTAAAAATTAAAAAATAGATTTGAGTTTTTTCAAGTACGAAACTTCTTCTCAACTTTTGTTAATTTGTCAATTCGAGGTAGTGACCAGAATTCCAAAATTTTGGAAATTGTACCTCTACACTTGTACAATAGTGTAATTAACCCCTATAAGAAATCAATGTACCCCTAAGTCTATTTTTGAGGAAGGCATTGGTTTTTATTTCTTCAAAGAGGTGGAGAGGAATTAGTTCTTAGTAGGAAATCTCTTCTCACCTTTTGTTAATTTGTCAACTCGAGGTAGTGACCAGAATTTTAAAATTTTGGAAATTGTACCTCTACACATGTACAATGGTGTAATACACCCCTATAAGAAATCATTGTACCCTTAAGTCTATTCTTGAGGAAGGCATTGGTTTTGATTGCTTCAAAGAGGTGGAGAAGTTTGTCAATTCTGTATTTTTTACAGTGCTACATGATATATAAGAATTCAGGAGGTCCACTAATTATATTCTGAGGGATCCATTGGGAGACTTATCATAATATTACATGGAAGGTATGAAATGCATTTAACTATTGATTTACATTTTTTTTATCATTTCCCCCTAAATCTTAGAGTTTAATCATAGATCTGATTGAATCTTAGTTTATTATTCACTTTCATATTTTTTAATATGTTCTATCTTTATGTGTCTGGTCCTTGTTGGTTTTTCTCTTGCTAGTGCATTGTTTCTATCTGATTTGTGTTTTCTATCTTTTGCGGAAGGGACCCGAAATGGTACATACCAAAAGCTATGGAAAAAAAATTATACTCAGAAAGGAGAGAGAACCTTTTTTTTTTTGTTGTTGTTTTATCTCTTGTTGTTGCATTTTCACTATCTGTTTTTTGTGTTCCATATTTTGTTAAACTCCTTGGACTGTTCTTTTAGCAGTGTGTTAATTTTGATCAAAACATAATTTTATTTTTTGATAAGATCATAGATCATCTAATCTTAAATGGTGTCTTAGCATTCCTACTATGAGATGTAGCTTCTTTTTAAGAAGACTATGGCTCACCATCCTATGAAATTGTCATAAAATAAAGTCACTTGTAAATTATTTTTATCATTTCTTCTTCTAAACCCTAATGCTTTATTTTAGATTTGACTGAATCTTAGCTTATTAAAGACTTTCTTTTTTTTAAGCTTGTTCTTTCTTTTGTTGTTCCTCTATTGTTGCTTTGTCCCTATCTAATATGTGTGTTCAATCTTTTGTGGAACTCCTTGGACAATTCTCCTTTCAATGTGTTGATCCCAATCTCATTTCTAATGGTTCCTTGGTATTTTTAGATGAGATATATCTTTAGTTTAAGAAGACATGGATTCAAGAGCATGTGTAAACTTTCTATAAATAAAGTCTTTGTACAATATATTTATAATTTTTCCCAATAAATCCCATAGTTAAATTTTAGAGTTGATTGAGTTTTAGTTTATTATTGATTCCCTTGTTCTTTAGTTTGTTGTTTCTTTTGTTGTCTACCTCATATTGCATTGTCTCTTACTCCTGCATTGTTTCCATCTAATTTGTGTGTTCCACCTATTGTAGAACCCTTGAACTATTTTTTTACTGTGTTGATCCTAATCAAAAAAGAAGTTATGCTTGATAAAAACATAGATCATCTTATTTTAAAATAGTCCTTGAGTTTCATAAGCTGAAATATAGCTTTTTTTTTAGAAGACAATAGTTCAAGATCTTATAACCTTATAATAAAATAAAATCAGTTGTTTAAAATTTCATATCAGGGCTGAGCAATATTTTTCCTAATAAACCTCATAGTTAAATTTTAGAGTTGATTGAGTTTTAGTTTATTATTGATTCCTTTGTTCTTTAGTTTGTTGTTTCTTTCCTTGTCTACCTGATATTGCATTCTCTCTTACCCCTGCGTTGTCTCTATCTGATTTGTGTGTTCCACCTATTGTGGAACCCTTTGAACTATTTTTTCGCTGTGTTGATCCTAATCAAAAAATAATAATTATGCTTGATAAAAGCATAGATCATCTTATTTTGAAATAGTCCTTGAATTTTATAAGCTGAAATATAGCTTTTGTTTTAGAAGACAATATTTCAAGATCTTATAACCTTACCATAAAATAAAATCAGTTGTTTGAAATTTGATATCAGAGCTGAGTAATATTCTTCATTGAGATTGTTACCACTTAACCATTAAGCTTCTTTATGTTCTTGTATTCGGATTTGGCTTTATTACAATAATAGCAAAGGAAAGTGATCTTGTATTCAGATTTGGCTTCACTACAATAATAGCAGTGGAAAGAGAAGATATTCTTGCTATTTCACGTATTGTTCTTTAAATGACCTTTTAAATTTAGCTTGGATCCCAGTATCCTATTTAATATTTAAATATGCAGAATCCAAAAGTAAGAAGTTGATGGATCCCAAAAGCTTGACCGCCGTTACAGTTGATAGAAGTTCAGTCTACCGCGGAGTAACCAGGTGTATTTAAACTTACTTTTATATAGAGATTTTGATAGACGCAAATAGATTTGAGTTTGATCTAATATGATGTGGGACTCAATATAGGCATAAATTGACAGGGAGATATGAAGGTCATCTGTGGGACAGCAGCTGTCAAAAGGATGGTCATACCCGTAAGGGTAAACAAGGTTAGTTTTATGATTTTTTTAGGATACGTTTTTCTTTGTACAGGCCTAGATAGTTTCAAACAGAAATTAAATCAGGTACGTTTAAAAAGTTATTCCTATAGATAAATGCTTGAAGAAAAATCTCTGAAATTTCTTTGATGCGATGATTCTGTAAAGAATGTGACACAATTTCGTCCATGGAGTGGGTTTTGTTTATTTATTTATTAAATCTCCAATATATTCTTCTTTTTCTCTTTATAAAGCTTATAAATAAGCCCCTTCTTATAAAGGATATTTAACAACTAGTATAATCTTACATAGATACTAATTTGAGTACTTTAACCGTCTTACTGTGATTCCTCAATTCTGGATAATGATTGGATTCTCCAGTTTATCTTGGTAAGGGGATGCTTTTAATTGGTTTGTTATACATTCATTAATTGAATCGTATTCATAGTCTCTGTGAAGATCAGATATGTAATTCAACTGTCTACTGATGTAATGCAGGCGGATATGATCAGGGGGAGAAAGCAGCCAGAGCTTACGATCTGGCGGCTCTGAAGTACTGGGGTCGTTCAACTTCCACGAACTTTCCGGTATAAATTTATTGACTTTTTAATTCTGTTTTCTCACATTCTACTTTCTGTGAGAAAACGCCTTTGGCGATCGTTCTACATTCGTTCATAAAACGCTCATCATGCTAAATCAGTATAGCATTTGGCTTTCCGGTATAAAATTGTTAAGCTTGAGCTATAAATCAGCCTTCGTCTGTAGTTAGTCTTATCTACTTTTTTTTAAAAATAAATATTTCTAACGATCTGCATCAAATGCAGATAGAAAACTATGAAAGAGAGTTGAAAGAGATGAAAAACATGTCAAAGGAAGGATATATTCAATTTATAAGGAGGTAATTACATTTCCTCCCATCTGTACATTGATAGGGGTTAGAGAGATGTGTATAGAACAGTACATGTGGCGAAAGATCTCACTGGGCATCATAATTGCTTTGTTGGGTACTAAAGATCACTTCTGCTGGGAACAAATTGTATACTAGGTTAAACAGCTCGATAGGAACCTATCAAAATAATTTATTGTATTGATCCATATACATTCTAGAGCCTAGGAATATAATTTTTCAATTTATAATATTTATATAAATTGTTTAAGATTTTTCAAAACTATGATAATAAATTCTATAAATAGACATACAAGCATTGCAGGTCAAGCTATTAGCTTAAATTGCATTTAGATTTTTTAAATCTATGTTTATACATTAGAGAGCGCAGACATAATTTTTTTTCTCAAGCCCTTACCAAATGTCAATTTTGCAGAAGTAGCACTGGCTTTTCTCGGGGGAGATCAGGCTACCGCGGAGTCACACGGTTCGATTTAATAATTTACATGAATGAACATATAATCTTATCTTAAAAATTAACACGAGTAGATGGAATTAATTTAAATTTCGCTGAGCTAAGCTGACTAACATAAAGCCAGTATTAACCTAATGTAACTATACAAATGCTTCATATGGAATGGCAGATATCATACAGAAGGAAGGTGGCAGGCTAGGATTTGGAGGGTTGAAATGAAAAAGGAATTGCATCTCGGTACATTCAGTGAGTACAACTTTTTAAGTTTGTAGTGTAATGTTTCCTATAAATGCTCGTATAGTACATTGCAACTATAGTTCATCATAAATGCATCGAATAATCAAACCAGATGAAAAGACTAATGACTCTTGTTTGGACTCACAGAGAGTCAGGAAGAGGCAGCACAGGCTTATGATATCGCTGCCATCAAATTCAAAGGAGAAAATGCTGTCACAAACTTTGACACAAGCAGATATGATGTGGAAGCCATCATGAACAGCACACTACCTTTAAAAGGGGGAGAAAAGCGACCTAGCATTCAAGTAGAGGATGAAGAAAGCACTGATGCGGATAGCACTGGAGACATACCTTCCTGCACGAATTGTATTACACCCTTAACCATGAACGGACATGAAACCTCTAAAATTATGGAAAATATCCATGGAATGGTGATGAGTGGTTCCTTTCTTCCATCAAACACTTCTGCGGCAGATCCATTCAATTACAGTAAAAAGGAATTAGTTGTTTCAAAGGCACCAGCCTTTGAAAAGACGCTGTCTTTGGGTACCTCCACTTTCAACCCTCATGGGCAGTCTTCAGGTCTTGCGAGAACTGGTTATGAGAACACAATCGCTGATAGCAACGGGAAAACACCCTTTCTTCAGGATATAGAAAGTGGGCATGAAGCAGGAGAAGCATGTCGACTTCCTATTATGTTCAATATCTGGAGTGATATGAGGATGTCAAAATCTTAGTACTTTTCCTACTTTCAAATAGGATTCCAGTTGTCATGCTCATAGTTTAGAGTGTGCTGTTTCAACTTATTTTGGAGAGTGACACGAGGATTTCAAAATCTTGAGTATTTTCAAATAGGATTCCACCTATCGAACTGATAGGTTAGAATGTGCTGTTTGAACATGTTTTACAATATCTTCGAAACTTGTATTATCCCGTCTTTGGGTAAAAGTACAATCAGGTGTCACTTTTTAGGCTAACTTATCAGCACAGCTAAATTTTAGTATTTCTAACTAAAAATTAATTTTGGTCAAACATATGGTCTAGCTAGATTCATTCTAGCTAAGTTAGATAAGTGCTTTAACTTTTCCAATTGAAAATATCTATTAAATGTATGTTTTATACCACTTTGGGTCAAGAATATCCTCATATAGTAAAAACTGTCGATTTCAGTGAGTTCGACTTTGAATTTTTATAAAAGAGAAAATATAGGTCACAAACCAATTTTTATTTTTTCATGCACTAGCTATATATGTCATTTATGTCATATTTTGAAATTAGGGGAAAATATGTTTATTTACATATAATTTTTTGGTGGGAACTAGACCCCTAATTTTTAGCATTTTTCAACAACTGAAAAATCGTAATTAGTTTACATCATCTTCAAATTCCAAACATAAATGTCATTTTTATACTATTAAAGTTGAGCAACTTTGATTTTGTTAGCCTTTTCCTTTGTAAAAGGTGACAGCTTATTGTGTTTGTAAAAGGGTGAAAGTTCACATTTTGAAGAATCAGATTCAATTGTTTGCACTTTATTTATCTTTGTAAAAGATTTCTCTCTATTTTTATTGTTTAGAGTGTTTAAATTTGTCTTGTAACATGTTCAAAACTATGTTTATCTTGTTCTTCACTTTTTGAAGACATCCGTCTGATCCTCTCCAATATATCTAAGCTTGGAGGAGCTTTATGTTCTTATGTTGCAGGTTGAACATTCAAGAAAAGAAAAGTTCTTTTTGAAACATTTTGTTGTGACTTTCCTTCATCATCTAGTGAGGCCCGGTCCTTAGGAATATTTAGTCTGTGAGAAACTTTCATTTCATTTCATGGATTATGTTGAACACTAGTAATGCAAAGTTTTAAGAACTATAATCTTGTTAGTTCAGCCAGACGGAAAATGCTTAGAGGCTGTATATGATTATGAACAGATTTAATAGTATACAAACCTTTTTATACTATACATTTTTAAATATGATTATAATAAGTGGTTTGGAATTATGATTTACAACAGATTTTGATTGTAAAGAAGTTTGTTTTTTTTTTAAATAATATATTTTAATCTTTACTTGAGTTTATTAGTTTAACAAATATAATTACTATCCATGAATTCCCATGTGGTCTAAAAAAGAAATGAAAAATGCATATCCGTCTGTCAGTGGGGGGTTTTAGTAACTGTGACCATTTTGTATCCATTATGCGAGCGAGGGCTCTGGCCCGGCTGCGCTTTTACATTGCTCTGTGCGCTTTGTGAGGGTCTTATTCTGTTCTGTCTGTGGGAAGTTTGGATATAGACTCTGACTGCTAGTGGTGAGGGTTTATTGATGGAGAGTTAAAGTGGCGGTGGATGCGTCTCTGCTAGGGTTTCAACGGTTGCAGGAGAGGCCTATGAAGATGGAGAACCAGATGGAGATGAGTTTTATCCTTCTAAGATAAACAGGTTTGATTCTATCTTGTGCCTTTTCCCTGTATAGGGCAACCCTTATTTCGTTTTAGTTTAGGTGGCGGCAGAGGCGTGTTCTCTAATCTTTCCTCTACAGGTCATGGTTGTAGGTCTCATCCTTCGAGATTGCTTCCTTCATGTGCTTTCTTTTGTACCATCTGCTATATTTTTTCTGAAATCTGTTCAGAGGGCTTTGCGTGCTTATGGGAGACTCTTGTTCCTCCTTAGAGCTGGTCGATGTGGTTTTCCATTTTGTGATTGGTTTTGTTCCTTTCTCCCTTTCCATTCTTTGTGCATGTTTAGGTTTCTCTAGGGTACGATTTTATTGGGATCTTTTCCTTCCTTCACCCCTGCATTTTCTCAGTGGATTTTATTAGTGTTTCATCATTGGACTAGGACTAGTGGTGCATGTTTTTGTCTCAGATCTGATCTCTAGTGGTTATGTAAGGAGGATGTTTGGTGTTTTAGGGAGGTATTTGTGGCGACGAGCTTCTGTTTTTCTTAGCAACGTGGGATGGGGTCTCTTTCCCTGGGGTGGCTGTGTTTGTCTCGATGGTTGATCTGGATAAAGATTGATTACATAAATAAGACAGTCATTTTCTGTTATAGAAAAATTATCAAAATTGAAATATATAAACTAATTCTTAAATTTTAATGATTAACACATTAACATCTCTTCTTTAATCTGAAGGGGTTATCATGAAATCAGCTAGTATTTTATACTACTCAAAATTAGATTTCAAATTTTCATAATGAGCCTATTACTTTGGTGGGTTTCAAATTTTGATAATGATTCTATTGCTTCTATAGGTCTCAAATTAGGACTTATTTTGTCCATTTTGAATTAGCACACTATGAGTGCACAATAACTGAAAAATAGCACACATTAGGTGCAATGAACTTGTTTTGTCCATGTTACAATTTGATAATATCACACATTAGTTGCAATAAAATAGCACACATTGGGTGTTGTGAGCTTGTTCTGTCCATGTTACAATTTGATTATAGCACAACACATTAGGTGCAATCAATTTGTTTTGTCCATTTGTTTGAGAACAGCATACATTGAATTGTTGAAATTACTACTCACTTTAACTTGAATCTTACATAATATTCTTTCTCTTGGGCAGATGAGAGGGAAAAATATTAACAATATGATCTCCCTGGTGGAGCTGTCTAGCAAGAGGTGATATTTTGATCTCCAATGCTTCAAATAAGTGGAATGCATTAGTATGGACTAATATCATCATAATCATCACAGATTTTATATCTAATGTTATCAAAATCATTTTTACCAATAAAATTTTCATCACCATAAATATTGTCATTAATAGTAACTTTATTTGAAGCTTTTGTTTTAATTTCTGGTAAAGATAACAGAATTGCAAAATTTATGGTAGCTTTATTTGAAGCTTTTGTTTGAATTTCTGCTAAAAGATACCAGAAATGCAAAATTTAGAGAGGTATATGATGTCCTCCCTGACTCTTGTTCAAACAAAAGAATAACAAAACATAACATAGATTTTTGCACTTTGTAATGAAAACAATGAGTTGAATTATGCCTATGTTGACTACATAGGATGGGGTCTACCAACAATGTTTGGAAACACTGTCCTTAGAGCATCATCTTCTCCATATTCAGACTTAATCCGTCAAGAGAAGTGGCTGAATATCCTTACGTCATTCACTTTTTATATTTTTTTTTTATTGATACTTTTGAGTCTCTATCGCTAATGCCTTTGCTACCCTGTAATGTAATATTGTAGAATTTATCACTGAATGTCTTACGTCAACATTTATTAGAGAGGTTAAATAAAATCAAAAACATATTTTCTTCCTCCAAATGTCTCTTAGTCATTTAACCAGAATAAGTACCCAAAGTTTTTTATCTCATGATGCAATTCTGCAAACTGTCTAGGTCTAAGACTGGAAATGCCCACCTCTTTTAATGAAGAAAATATACCTATCTTTTGTTCCTTTATGCTTCGATGGCTGGAAAAATTCCTCTATTGCTCAAACAATTCATATGCATTGCGTATGGTTCCACTTGGTTTGTGTGGCTAAAGGATGTTGGCAGAGATGGAACTTGTATTTTCTTACAGGTTTCTAAAATCTCAGCATATGCATCTATACTGTAAACGAAACAAATTTCAGCAATCCTTTAAAGTAGAAAGAAAAATTGTGGTCTTCCTCTTTTCATTGTAGATTTTCTGTAGGTGTGAACTATCTCTGTTGTATGTTCACAAAGAATCTTCCAATGCCTTGCAGATGAAATGTGTATGGAGACCAAGTTTTTACATTCAAGCTTAGAGTTAAATTCAGTCGTTGTGTGTAAGCATTTGGGAATGATTTAGTTTGATAATGGATAGACGCAACATTGGGAAATTGAGATTTCATCAAACCATTGCAAAAATACAGCTGTTCCATATAATGCAGCCCATAAAGAATTGAAAAGCTTGGCAAAACTAATCGTTTATTGCTTTCAATCACAGATGAGAGTCCCTCCAATATATCGCAACATTCTTGCTTCTACGCCCAAATCAAATTATTATTGCAGCCATGAAATTACAGTGAGGGCATCATCACAGACACACAAAACTACACTTTTCTGATTAGACAAAATCATTAATTTCTGAATTCCTTCAGTTTTCTAAGAAGAATCAATAACACTACTACATGGAGGCCATAATCATAGCGGACTTATAGTTAGAGCAGAAGGAGTGGAAATGTACTGCAAACCCTAAGAACTGGAGCCAATATCCTTATTTTTCGTGGTTACAAAAAATGGTTATCCCCACATTGCATGCTTCTTCAACATTTTCCCTACCTAAATTGCAACTGGAAATCTGCCGAGTGTAAAAATTAACTGAATCGTATTTGAGCCAATGTTTTTATTTCTATTCAAAGAGGCTAGAAGGCAATTCAATATGTCATGTGGCTGGCCATTTCTAACATCAATAATAGAACTTCATATTGTTAAGGCACAGAAATACATTTTACCTCATTGAATCGCTTCAGACTCCTCCATCGCACGAGCACGAGAACACTTTGTAGCTCCTATACCACTGTTAGGCCCAGAAATCTAAAAGTATTAAAGATAATCCAAAACTTTATTATTTATGAATGAGACTCCTCCATCGCACAAGCACGAGAACACTTTGTAGCCCCTATACCACTGTTAGGCCCGGAAATATATAAGTATCAAAGATAATCCAAAATTTTATTATGTATTATTCATAAAGATTGATTACATAAATAAAGCTGTCATATAGCAGTTCAACTGTTATAAAAAAGCTATAAAAGTAAAATATATAAACTAACTCATAAATCCTAATGATTAACACATTAACACCTTTTTTTCTATGCAGTACTTTTCTGTTCTCTCGTGTGAGCAATTTTTGTTTGCTATTGTTTCTATCCTTTTCCCCTGTACTTCCACTAGAGATGGAGTTTATTCTCTGGCAGCTCCATTCAGTTATTTTACATAGGGACTAGATTTTCAGAGGGACCTGCTTTCGAAAAAATGCCGTCTCTAGGTGTTTCCACATTCTGCTATCCTGGGCAGTCCTCAGGTCTTGTGGGAAGTGGTCAAGAGAACACAATGCCTGATCGCAACAGAAAAAACCCTCTCTTCAGGATTTAGAAAGTGGGACTTGTTGATGTTTATAGTTCGATTGGATAAAATGATTATATGCAATATATTAATATATATAATGATGGATATTATTATTATATTAATATACATATTTATAATATTGAATTAAATATCATTGAATTAATATTATTGTTATACAGATAAAACAAATGAAATAATATTAATTTACATGCATATTGATATATATAATAATAATCTTATTATATATATCAATATAATATAAATGTATATTATCAAAATATATTCTAGTATGAATATTACCATTGATAAATATTCATACCTTACCCCGATTAATATTGAGTGAGCATTCCATATTATATCAGGTATCGTGGCAATAACAGTCACAATAGTGACTATACATTAAAACCTATATACGATATGTAGATCAGTACAAAGTAACCTATGATTATCGTTCCATGAAAGGAATGGGCTCATCCAATGGTTAGTCATTAATACTGTATAGATACCAGCGCATACAAATAATTACTAAGGGATATGGTTAATGATACAAAGTCCAATTAATGACTAAAATGATAATGAAGGGAACGACTGATAATTGTTATGAACAGTCACGTCACTTCATTAATGTGAACAGTCATGTCATTTCTTATTTGCTAGTTCAATATATATAGATATTCAAAGATTCAATCAATCACCAAGGTAATTGCAATCTACTACATATATTCAGTTTATATCTTATCTTCTGATCTCATATTATTTAACAGGACTAGTGCAGAAGCAGCATGTCGACTTCCTCTTATGTTCAAAATCTGCAGTGATATTTGAAAGTCAAAATCTTATTACTTTCAAATAGGATTCCAGCTGTTAAACTCATAGTTCAGAGTTGTTTTTAGCTTATTTTCTGTAGTGATGAAGAATCTATGTAGAGTTTATGCAGCCATCAGAGACTTAAAACTTATCAAAACTCATAGTTCAGAGTTGTTTTTAGCTTATTTTCTGTAGTGATGAAGAATCTATGTAGAGTGTATGCAGCCATCAGAGACTTAAAACTTATCAAAGAGGGGTAGTTTTTTCCTGACTGTATAACGTCCCCTTCAAAATCGAAGTATTTTGAGATAAAAACTCCAGCTGTCAATCTCAGTTTAGGGCGTGCTCTTTGAATTTGATTTACGATACTTTCCTAACTTGTTTGATTACATGTTTCACATCATGAAACCTAAAATTTAGTCCTTTCCAATATATTTAACCTTGGAAGACAGTTATCTCTAATTTCTATTGTTTGGAGTATATTTAAACTGGTCTTATAACAACTTAAAAACTAGGTTAATCATATTCTTTACGTTTTGATGACTTCCGTCTGATCCTTTGCAATATATCTAAATTTGGAGGAGCTTTCTGTCCTTACAATTGACTTTGATTAACTTATCTTCTATCTAATTAGTTGAAATTTAACTGAGAAATGCTCCCTAATATACAAGCCAGCATTAACCTAATGTAGCTGTAAAAATCCATGATATGGCTTGGCAGACTTAATAATGGAAGCTTTGTGGCTAAGATTGGGAGCGGTGATGGGGAACAAAATTTGTACCTGGGAACATTCAGTAAGCACATCTTTCTCAGTTTGTAGTATAATATTTCCAAGAAATTTTTGTACAGCACTTCAATGTAAATGCATCCAATACTCAAACCAGATCAAAAAGATAATGATTCTTATTTGAACTCTCAGCCAATGAGGAAGAGGCAGCCGAGGCGTAGGACATTGCTACAATTAAACTCAAAGGAGAAAATGCTGTTATGAACTTTCAGTAAAGCAGATATCTTTTGGAATCCATCATTATTGGAAATCTAAATTAGGCTCACTGAGCACAAGCCCAATCCATTGCATTTATAACCATACTTACATTAAATAGATAGAAGATTCTAGATCAGAGTTAGCTGCAGAATTAATTGTAGACAAGTTAGGAGGAGTTTGTAGATAATTTTGGATACATGTAGGTGAGTGCAAGATAATTCTAGATGGTTCTAGTCTGCGGACAGTACCCGGTACAAATAATTAATTTATCTTCTAAAACCCCCCCGTAAATTAATTATCTAATTATTTTTGAATATCCTCCCATAATCTAAATAGGATGGGTCCCGACATTAAGTCTTCTTAGGTACCCATTTACAGCACAAAATTTTGGTTCCCCTTATCACTATCACTTTGGGAAATTTGTTCCCATTGTCATTATCACTCTGGGTTTTTAACTGGTTCACCCATAACCATTTGGGATTTTCCCCAACAGATACAATGTTACATAGTTTTAGGTTTTTCATCCAAACAAGTGGTTTTGGTTTACCATATAAAAAGAAATCCATCTACCGAGATACATGGGTACCCAGCCACTGTACTGTCCAGTTGTATAAGAATTCTTTTCAAATACATGGTTCATCAATAGGTTAAACCAAAAATTTCTGAGGTGTCGGGTACAACCAATGATGCACCCCTTAACAATAAATAAGGTACAATACATTCTTCAACTTCCTAATTGCACACTATTTGGGATTGGCCTTTTTTAAAGAGCCTCCAAATACTACCAATGACTTCAACAAATGAAACTATCAATTTTATGAGGGCTATCTCAACAACATTCTTCAATTCAAATATCTCAATGACACACACATTCTACCACTTCAGCAAGAGCACTCTCTTCTTGATAAGCTTCAACTAACTAAACATCAACAAATTTGAGCATGTCATCTCACCTCCAATCCAATCTATTTTTACTTAATGTAATCACAACTAACTTTTGCAACTAATATCTAAAATTCTAGGTACTCACACAATTAATTATGTGCCTCATCTAGCACATAGATATGCAAAAAAAACTCACACTATATTTGCCAACAAACTTTTCCGTTGACTACCAATACCTCTTATTGGTTACAAACAACAATCAGCGGCTTAGAACTCCTCCTTATTGACCCGGTCTATTGTTCACAGTAGCAGCTCTAATACATACAGGCTTGATAAATTAGCGATCTCCTTTTTGTTTTGCAGACAACATGCTTAGAAGTGGCACAACCAACTAGTCCATGATCTGGCAGTTCCCCCTGATGGCTCAGATTCTCTTATCAGAGCTTCAGCTCTTTTTGAGCACAATAGATGCACAATTTCATCTCAGAATCTTCAGATATTTAGACCGAAACACTAAACAACACTCAAACTTCAATATAAGTGCCGACATTGTATACGAAACCGGTATAAAAGATGTGGAATCACTTTGGGCTGGGCGACATATGTCCACTGTGATGTGAGCGAGGAGAAAGATGTAAGCGCGGTTGTGGATCTGGCCATGGAAAAGCACAAAGTTGGACATAATGTTTAACAACGCAGGAATCACCAATACCCAGAAGGGGACCGTGCGAGAGTATGAGATGCAGCAATACGAGCAAGTGATGAAGACGAATGCAAAAGGTGTACTGCACAACATTAAGCACGCGACCTACGTTATGAACCCAAATAGAAAGGACTGCATTATTTCTACAGCTAGTATTGCGGGTGTAATGGGAGGAATTGAAAAACAAGGCACAAAGGAGAAACCCATAAAAGAGCTCTTCAAGCTACTGATAAACCTTAAGTCCTTAAAGGATATACCATCAGCTCTGATACCATATTGGAAACCCAAATTGGGTTCAAAGCCTGAGACAAATCGTAGGGCCTAACTTCCAGCTCTGAACACAAGGCCTCAAAGAGCCTCAATGTCTTGGTATTGAGAGTTTGTAGATAATTCTGGATATATGTAGGTGACTGCAAGATAATTCTATGCAGACAGTACCAGTTACAGATAATTAATTTATCTTCTAACAATCATGAACAGCACATTGCCTGTACGAAGGAGAGCAAAGCGTACTACATTTGAAGTAGAAAACAAAGACGATTTTCCGCACAATCTGCTTGGCTTCCTTGGGAAGTCTTCGGGATTTGTGAGAACTGGCTATGAGAGCACAATTCCTGATAGCGACGGGAAAACATCCTCTCTTCAGGATTCAGAAAGTGGGCCTAAAGCACGAGCAGCATGTCGACTTCCTATTATGTTCCATATCTGGAGTGATATGAGGATTTCAAAATCTTAAGTACTTTCAAATAGGATTCCAGCTGTCAAACTCATAGTTTAGAATGTGTTGTTTTAACATTTTTGGCAGATTGACATGAGGATGTCAAATTCTTAGACTATTTTCAAATAGGATTCCAGCTGTCAAACTCATAGTTTAGAATGTGCTGTTTGAACTTTGTTTTCGATATCTTCGAAACTTATTTTATCCTGTGTTTCACATTTTGAAGACTCAGATTTAAGAATTATAATCTTTTTAGTTCAGCCAGGCTTAATATGGTTGGAGGCTGTATATGATTGTGAACATATTTAATAGTATAAAAGCCTTTTTATGCTATAGATTTTTAAATATGCTTATAATACGTGGTTTTGAATTATGATTTAGAACAAATTTTGCTTTTGTAGAAGTGTTTTTTAAATAATATATTTTAATGTTTACTTCAGTTTATTTGTTTGATTAATATAACTATTATCGATGAATTCCCATGTGGTCCAAATTTTTTTTGCAAAATGCATATCTTGATGTCGGTGGGGGGTTCTGTTGGTGTCCAAAGTGACGTTTATGCTCTAACAGGCTGCCAATATACCCTCAAAGGATTTTAGGAATGGTTAGCTCCAAAATGGAAAGAGGCCTTAGGGTAACTGGACCAACTCTAGGGACAAGACTGCCTTCTTCTGCTTCTGGCTCTGCAAGACTAAGGTGGGTGCACCTAACCTAGTATAAAATAGACTTCATACACCAAGAACTAGGTTTAAAAATAGATAAATGGATAGCAAGAAAGTACTGAATGTTAACCACATACTCATTGACTCTCCATTGCTATGGGGTAGAACTACAGACAACCAAATGCTGAAAACCTAAAGAATAGTTCTTAATTTATGTTTTTTGAATCATAACAACCTATCAAGACATGTCAGCAAAGAAATACTTATCAAGGCCAGTGCCTCATCCATTGGGCAAGGTTTCTTAGACAGACTACACACACACACCAGAAATATACCTGAGATTCAGAGCCATAAACACATTTATAATCTCCTTTACTACTTATATGAAATCCTCACATAGACAAGAGATAGACCTATGCCTCATCTTAGAGTATCATTTAATCTAATCCTAGATTAGAACTGAAAAATGAAGACATATACATGGATAAACATGCAATAAGCTAGAAAACTTAAAATCTATCTGCAATGACACAGAGGAGAGATAAGAGTCATATATCTGCATTAAGTATAAAGAATCCTTGAGTGTGTACAATCCATCCAAAGGAAGGCTGCTTGCAAACTACAGCTCAGACGTGTAACTTTCTTTCAAATTGCCAAAAAATCAAGATAGGATAATACCATTCAGACTGGTAGAAGACTCACAACAGAAAAGTTTTAAAATCTAACTCTCAATCCCTCAAAATGATCATAAAAAAATCCCTTTATACCAGGGTTACAATGCAAGCATGCGATCATTTGAAATTCAAAATCACCTAACCCCACCGAGAAATAAACATAGACATGACAGGGGATCAAGCCACAACACCAATCTCAAACAGTCAAATCCATCCAACTGCAAACACCTCTTGAGCCAAAACTGCAAGGCACCAGGTACAAATTCACCTCTGTAAACAACCGCCAAGCACCCTGGACCACACTGCAAATAGCTTGCCAGTCACTTCTCATCGAATAGGGTCAAATCTGGCATTCAATTCCACAAACAATGGTACCCCCTGTCGCTGGAAAAACAAACTTCAAACTGCAACGGCTACATGCACTTTGTGGGAAATAAGCCTTTAACCATTTTGCTCTTAGCCGCGCAACTGCGCCATCATCACTTCTCACCGCCACAGGGAACGGGCCTCAAATAAATGCTTGGTCGCATGATCTCATAACTCGGAAACGGGTTATGCGAATATGCGACACCTGCTACCATCTGCCTCCACATAACCGCCGGATGTTCAAACCGCTGCCATAACAGGGTTTGTCGCATGTTCGCAAGCCGTGAAAATGGCCCATGCGAACATGCAGCAAACCGCTACCATGCACCCACCTGCCGTCAAAATGCCGCCGAGAAATCCAAGCCCGGGCCCGCGTTCAAAACTTAACATCCCGCCAGCGCTGACCAATCGGAGACTGCCACGATCACACCCGCCACCGAGCCCACCAAACAGCCAGATGGGCCCCACGGACACGTTGCGCCCTGTCGTTTGATCGCATAGCCCGGAAATGGGCTATGCGGACATGCAACAGCCCGCCTACCTTAACCGATGCAACAGCCACCGCCACCGCAATCGGCAACATAACCGCTAGGAAAACCGCAACTACCGCCACACTGCCAAGGACACATGTCGGCCAGTCGCATGAATGGGCTATGCGATCATGCGACAGCCAACCATAAGCTGCCACATCACCACACTCAGGGACACGAAACCACAACCAGATCACATTTTCACCGAGCCCTAGGGACATGTGGCGCCCTGTCGCATGATCACATAGCCCAAAAATGGGCTATGCGATCATGCGACAACCTATCACAGGCTGCCACATGTCCGCTTTTGGGACCACACCAAAGAAGCCAAACTCATCCGGAGGATCAAACGGTTGTCACAAAAGCGCATAGCCTTGACATGTCCTTCGCGCTTTAACGACAACCGTTGATCTTCTGACACGTCAGGACCCACTATGCCTTCGAAAAAACCAGTCCCACCACCATCGCACTTGTGCATTTAGCAAAGAAGACCGCCAAGCAACTGAAAAAGACCGGGACCCACACAGCCACATGGCAAGTGGTCCCATGATCGCATGTCAGAAAGATTTGACATGCAGCCATGCGACAGCCAATAGGGAAGAAGCCGGACCCACCATGCAGTTAGACTTGCGCAGTTAGAGAAAACATATCAATCAGAGCAGAAGTGCGGTGTCGAAAACACACAGGGTTTTCACATAGATCGAAAACACAATAATTTCTGACAGACACCAAGGCAAATAAGGAAGCCGAAAACAACACAGATTTTCGATGGCAAAAGATAAGCGAACCAAACAAGAAGCACAAGGTCAAAAACAACACACAGGTCGAAAACAACATGGATTTTCGAAAACACTGTGGGTTTTCGACATTGTGGCAGAATTTAAAGAATTTTCCCGCAGACCTTAGAAAATGAAAAGCTTTCTGGGTTTGGCGAATCAGGAAATGCAGTTTGAACTGGAGCCTGGTGACAACACGAAGGACTTAGGGCAAAGGGTACATCAAGAAAATTTGCAAGGCAATAGGCTATTTTTATAAGATTTTTGCAATGTCAGAAAAAGGGCCTAACAGGTTCATGTGTAGGATGTGAGGGCTCTGGCCTTGCTGCGCTTTTATTGTGCTCTGTGCGCTGTGTGAGGGTTTTATTCTTCTCTGTTCGTGGGATGTTTGAATGTAGACTGTGACTGCTAGTGGTGAGGTTTTTTTTAATGGAGAGTGAAAGTGGTGGTGGATGCCGCTCTGTTAGGGTTTTTCTGAGATCTGTTTAGAGGACTTCATGTGCTGGTGGGAGATTTTGGTTCCTCCTTAGAGCCCCTCGACCTGGTTTCCCATTTTGTGATTGGTTTTGTTCCTTTCTCCCTTTCCACTCTGTTTTTGTTTTGTTTTCTCTGTTGTACGATTTCATTGTGGGCTTTCCCTTCACTCACCCCAGCATTTTCTCAGTGGATTTTATTAGGGTTTCATCCGTGGATTACTGATGCCTTCTTTTTATCCTCAGATCAGGTCTCTTGTGGTTATGTTAGAAGGATGGATGGTCCGTTGGGGAGTTATTTGTGCTGATGAGCTTCTATTTTTTTTAGCTACACGGGATGCTGTCTGTTTCCCTGGGGTGGTTGTGTTTTTCTCGATGGATGATCTGGGGTTCCTTCTTGGTTCTAGCCAGCGCTTTTCTCTTCTCTACTGTGAGAAAATTTTGTTTGCTATTCTTTCTAGTTGCTTCTTTCCCTTTTCTCCTGTGATTCCACTAGAGATGGAGTTCATTCTCCGGCAGCTCCATTTATTTATATTAAAGAGGGATTAGATTTTTCAACGGCAACGGATTTAGAAAACATGTTGTCTCTAGCTGTTTCCACATTCTGCTATGCTAGGCAGTCCTCAGGTCTTGTGAGAACTAGTCATGAGAACACAATGGCTGATAGTAACGGAAAAACTCACATTCTTGACCGTCCACAAAGTGGTCCTAGTGCAGAAGCAGCAGGCTCACTTCCTATTTTGTTCAATAGCTGGAGTGATATGATGATGTCAAAATCTTAGTACTTTCAATCAGGATTCCAGCTGTAAAATTCATAGTTTAGAGTTGTTTTTTTTAACTTATTTTCTGGAGTGTTGAGGATTAAAAAATCTCAGTATTTTGAAATAAGACTACACCTGTCAAACTCGGTTTAGGGTATTCTGTTCGAATTTCATTTACGATACTTTTGAAACTTTTTTTTATCAGGTGTTGCACATCATGAAAACTAAGATTTAATCCTTCACAATTTATTTAACCTTGGAAAAGAGTTTTCTCTATTTTTTATTGTTTAGAGTGTGCTTAAACTGCTCTTATAACAATAAAAATACTGCAGTTTAAGCACACTCTAAACAATATAAATACTGCACACTCTAAACAATATAAATACTGCAGTTTAAACGTCCGTCTGATCCTTCGCAATATATCTACACTTGGAGGACCTTTCTGTCCTTATGTTGCAGGTTGAACATTCAAGAATAGACTAGTTTTATTGAACCATTTTGTTGTGACTTCCCTTCATCGTCTAGTGAGACCCGGCCCTTTCAAAATTTAGTCTGTGAGAAACTTTCACTACATTTGGGCTATATGTTGAACACTCCAGTGATGCAATGTTTGAAGAACTGGGGTTCCTTTCTGGTTCAAGCCAGTGTTTTTCTCTTCTCTCCTGTGAGCAAATTTTGTCTGCTATTGTTTCTAGTTTCTTCTGTCCCTTTTCTCCTGTTCTTCCACTAGAGATGGAGCTCATTCTCCGGCAGCTCCATTTAGTTATATTAAAGAGGGATTAGATTTTTCAAAGGCAACGGCTTTAGAAAACATGTTGTCTCTAGCTGTTTCCACTTTCTTCTATCCTCGGTAGTCCTCAGGTCCTGTGAGAACTAGTCATGAGAACACAATGGCTGATAGTAACGGAAAAACTCACTCTCCTGACGATCCACAAAGTGGTCCTAGTCAGGCTTGGAATTTGATAGATGTATTGGCTGTTTTTCCACTTTTAAGCTGTATATGACAGCCTGTAAATTTATTGGACCGTATAGATTGATAGGTTAAATTTTCATAAAACCGTAATGTTTCTATTTTGTTTATTATATGATTTATTAATTTAGAGTATTTTTAAAACAAAATCTATGAATTTTAGAAACTTGTTTTACCAATTTAAAATAAATCTTTTCAAAATAAAATATATGAATTTAGAAACTTGTTTTGAACATTCCAGATTTTTTAAATATTACTAATTTATACTAATATTATATTGACAAAATATTTAAATTTAAAAGAATTATTAGACTATTTGTAAATTAGAAAAAAATTGACAATTAATATACATCCTAAAACATAAAATGACCAAACCGTCATACAAAAATTGACATGACAAGTAGGAGGAACGTCAAATTCCAAGTCTGGTCCTAGTGCAGGAGCAGCAGGTTCACTTCCTATTTTGTTTATTGTTCAATATCTGGAGTGATATGATGATGTCAAAATCTTAGTACTTTCAATCGGGATTCTGTAAAACTCATAGTTTAGAGTTGTTTTTTTAAACTTATTTTCTCGAGTGTTGAGGATTAAAAAATCCAAGTATTTCGAAATAAGACTCCAGCTGTCAAACTCGGTTTAGGATGTTCTGTTTGAATTTCACTTAAGATACTTTGGAAACTTTTTTTATTAGGTGTTTCACATCATGAAAACTAAGATTTAATCCTTCACAGTTTATTTAACCTTGAAAAAGGGTTTTCTCAATTTTTTATTGTTTAGAGTGTGCTTAAACTACTCTTATAACAACTTCAAAAATAGGTTTACCATGTTCTTTAAGTTTTAAAGACCTTCATTTGATCCTTTGCAGTATATCTAAACTTGGAGGAGCTTTCTATTCTTATGTTGCAAGTTGAACATTCAATAATAGCCATGTTTTATTGAACCATTTCGTTGTGACTTCCCTTCATCGTCTAGTGAGACCTAGCCCTTGGAAAATTTAGTCTTTGAGAAACTTTCACTACATTTGTGCTATATTAGTAGACATCTCTAACCCATTTCCTTTGGAGAACATTGTCATTCGATATGTTCCTAGATTCAACCACAAGATTATGGAACAATTAATTTCTCTCTCATTCATGGAAGTTCAAATGGAAATGTTAGAGAAAATTGCAGACCAAGTGCTTCGAGAAGATATAGTATCTATCCACGGTAAGGAAGAGAAGTTATCAATCAAGGGGCTACCAAATAACAAGCCAACATCAACAAAAGAGGATGATATTCTTAAAATAAGATTATGTGATTTAAGAGGCTCGTCAAAGGCTAAAAGCTCTCCTCATTCACTTCCTTCCTCACAAAGACCAAAAATATTTCAAGAAGTCTTTTCTTCCTGATCAAGAGAATCATATAAAAAGAAATAAAATGAAGGAGGCATAATTTTGCTCAAACATCTGAAGCACAAAGTTTAGGAGAGGAGTTCGGAAAGCTCCCATAAAGAAAGTTCAAAGCCTTCTCAATCAGTATCAGATACTCTGATTTCTCCAAGATTGCAGGCTGTGTATGATCTCTTCGATTGTGCAGCTATTGATTATCCTTTAGATAATTCTCTACCTCCCTCCTTTGTTAAAATATTGCTAGAAGAAGATTATGTGGAAGAGGAAGAGAGATTTTTTGACATAGAAAACTGATGCAGGAGCATTTCTAGGATTCTTGGCAATCCAATATCAACCAAAAATATATATATTTTTTTAAGGTAGATTGTTAGTTTTGATCTTGGTTTGGAGAGTTCTTGCTTGGTTTGGAGACTAGTTTCTCGGTTTGTGTGGTTATTGGGGTGCTCGGTCTCTGAAGAATGCTCGGTGACTAAAGGCGTCGGTTCACTGGCGCTGAACAATAACTGTGTTCCTCGATCATGCTTGGCATGGTCGGTCGACTAGTGCTCGGTTATCTCTTCTATTTCTCGGTGTTCTTGCTTACCAACTGGATTGTTTTGTTAGATCGGCTTGGCCGATTGGTGCATTTAATTTGGGTTGCACTCATCGTGTTATGAATTGACCGTTGGACATGTGGGGACCTAGATCTGGCATGTTGCATTCTTCTTTACAAATCTGATGACCGTTTGGGGCCATCTTTCAAAGTTTCTTTGTTTTGTAAGGCTATGTGAGAGCCGACTGATGTTTTAGCATTTAATATTTGTTTGTAGTGGTTAATTGTTTTATCAGCCAACTTGTGGCTGGGAATTAGAATTTATAGGATGCCTAGGTAGTTGTTCAGGGAAGAGATTGTTGGGAGGAAAGTTAGTAGCCTGCGAGCTTAGGAGTAGGAAGATTGCTTGGAAGTTTGAGTACTAGTTTAGATCTTTCCTAGGTGCCTACCAGTGTGTTGCCTGTTGCAGACCTGGACTAGTTGGATGCTGATGTTGGGGAAAAGATTTAGATCCTGTGAGATCTTGTAGACTGTTACTTGCATTGTAATTGGCCATAACCGGGAAGGCCTTATAGCCCAGCACATTGCATGTAATTGGTGTTTTCATGAATAAAGACTTATGTTTCATATCAGATCTGTTGTTTGTATTGTATATTTCCACTACATATTGGTTTCACTGCAAGGTCGGTCAGTCCTTAATTAGATCCACCCACCTTGACTGCATTAGGTGGTATCAGAGAGAAGTTTGTTCCTGTTTGAGCAAAGTCTGTTCATGTTGGAGTCGAGTGGATCTTGTGTATCTAGATCTTGATTTCAAGATGCCTTTGAGGAGAAATCGTGAGATCCCCAAGGAAGAAGAAGCTATTGGAGAATTATGTCTTGATGATTTTAGGGCTTTATAGAAACAAGTGCAAGACCTACAAGAGGATTTGAGAAAAAAGAAGCCTACCTTGAAGGAGGATAGTGATGATGAATCTAAGGAAGATCATTTTGAAGAAGCTATTGGAGAAGCTAGAGATCCTGAGGAGAATCAAAATTTGAAAGCTATGTCTAAGATTGGAAAAAGAACTAAGATTGAAGTTTCTGCATTTGTTGGAAGCCTTAGGCTAGAGGAATTGATTGATTGGATCAGTGAGATTGATGAATACTTTGAGTATGAAGAAATAGAAGATCCTGATAGGGTTAGGTTTGCAAAGACTAAGTTGAAAGGTCATGCAAATATCTGGTGGAGAGAAGTTCAGTTGGAAAGAGGTAGAAGAGGAAAAGAGAAGATCACTAAGTGGAACCGAATGGTGGACAAGTTGAAGAAGTAATTCATTCCCATGAATAATGAATTGGACATGTTTAAGAATATGCAAGCTTTGAAGCAGACTAATAAATTGGTATAGGAGTATACCGAGGAGTTTTATAGAATCTTGATTAGGACTGGTCATTCTGAAGTTGATAAAGAAAATGTTTTTAGGTATATCTATGGTTTGAGACCTAGTATTCAGGAAGAGTTACTTACTGTGTGGATGACAACAATTAGTGATGCTTATCAGATGGCATTAAAGATTGAAGAGAAGCTGAATAAGAAGTGTGAAGGAAAATAAAATAGTAGGAACTGAGGTGGTAAAATTGGTGAGACAGTTGTTGAGAGTAATGGGATAGAGAACCCTAAGCCTGATGTAGGATCTGGCAGTGGTCAAGTTACTAAGAATACTGGATAGAGAGGAAGGTGGAAGAATGAGTTTACCGAAACTTGTTATAATTGTGGTGAAGCTGGTCATAGAAGTTGGTAGTGTCCTAAGAAAAGAGTTGCATTAGCTGCTGAAGAAGATATTGAGAATGTTCCAGAAAAAGATGAGACACTCATTACTAGGAGATTAGCTGCATGTATTCATGAACCGGTGCAAAGGAGACATTTGTTTAGAACTAGATGTAAGTGCAGGAATAAGGTATGTAATGTCATAGTTGATGGTGGCAGTTCTGAGAACTTTATTTCAGATGAAATGGTTAGTAAGTTGAATTTGGAAAGAAGGAAGCATCCGAATCCTTATCAGATTAGTTGGATACAAGATTTTTCTAAGGTTAGAGTTGAAGAACAATGCTTGGTTAAGTTTCAGATTGGATCTAACCATGATGAGATATTGTGTGATGTATTGCCTATGGATGCTTCTCATCTTTTTCTCGGTAGACCCTGGAAGTTTGACATGAATGTTTTGTTTGATGGTCATTCTAATACCTATGTGGTTAGGCATGAAGGAGCTCAGCATAAGATGATACCTTTATAGGAGGTAGGGGTTAAGGGATATAGAGTTATCAGATGTTTTCCTTATGACAAACCTCAGGAGTAGAGGGTTGATGAGCCTATTCCTGTTAAGTCTACTTTGAAGGAGAAGGAGAATGATATCTCTAAATATTTTGTGGAGATTAAGAAACATATGGTTTTGCTAGTAGAGATGGTTCAAAAAATGGTGATATTTGTGACATAGAGAGATGTAGATGATACTGAGTTGATTGAAGAGTCTGGAGAGGATGAACCTTACTGAGGCACTGAGGTGATCGGTAGTGGTCAGAGTTAGTTGCTATCAATTGTTGACTGAAGGGGTAAAAAAAGTGGAAGATAGAAGGACTTTCTACATGAGACAGTGAATGAAGTGAAGACTACTTGGGATGAAGGACAAGAGGAGATATGGGTGAAGAAAAGATTTGGCATACCTGTTCTGATTCCCTTAAGATGTTCTTGATTTCCTTATGATAAAATCTTTCTTACCTGGGGTGTCTGATGCAAGAGCATCCTAGGATTCTTGGCAATCCTGTATCAACCAAAAATATTTTTGTCTTTGAAGGTAGATTGTTAGTTTTGATCTTGGTTTGGAGAGTTCTTGCTCAGTTTGGAGACTGGTTTCTCGGTTTGTGTGGTTACCGGGGTGCTTGGTCTCTAAAGAATGCTTGGTGACTGAAGGCATCAATTCACTAGCACTCAGCAATAACTATGTTCCTCAGTGATGCCTAGCATGGTCGGTCAACTGGTGCTTGGTTATCTCTTCTGTTGTTTGTTGTTCTTGCTTACTGACTGGATTTTTTTGTTAGATTGGCTTAGCCGACTGGTGCATTTAATTTGGGTCACACTCATCATGTTATGAATTGACCATTGGACATGTGGGGACCTAGATCTGGCATGTTGCATTCTTCTTTGTGGATCTGATGACTGTTTTGAGCCATCTTTCATAGTTTATTTGTTTTGTAAGGCTATGTGAGAGCTGACTGATGTTTTAGCATTTAATATTTGTTTGTAGTGGTTAATTGTTTCATCAGCCAACTTGTGGATGGGAATCAATATTTATAGGATGCCTGGGTAGTTTTTTAGGAATGAGATTGTGGGGAGGAAAGTTAGTAGCTTGCGAGCTTAGGAGTAGGAACATTTCTTGGAAGTTTGAATACAAGTTTAGATCTTTCCTGGGTGCCTACCAGTGTGTTGCATGTTGCAAACCTGCACTAGCTAGATGTTGATGTTGGGGAAAAGATTTAGATCCTATGAGATCTTGTAGATTGTTACTTACATTATAATTGGCCATAACCAGGAAGGCCTTACAGCCTGGCACATTGCATGTAATCGGTGTTTTCATGAATAAAGACTTATGTTTCATATCAGATCTGTTGTTTGTATTGTGTATTTTTGCTTCATATTGGTTTGGCTACAAGGTCGGTCAGTCCTTAATTGGATCCACCCACCTTGACTGCATTAAAAACCCAATAGGATGTATAGAAATTAGAGAGCACAAAACCCTACTTCCTATCTTGGAAAGTGGATCGGAAGGCTCTTTCAAAAAAATATTAAATCAAAATATTAATAATCTAGGTTTCCAAAAATCAGCTCACAAAAGTGCATTAGATTGTGGATAGTTAAAGAAAAAAGGGAGGGGTAGAAAGTCTTCAGATAACCTTAGAGTGGAAGATGGGGAAGCACATGACCAAACTAAAATCATGCCTTATTTAAATGTAGGGAAGGGGAAGTTCCTTCCCAAGGTTCAATGAAGATTTTATCATGGAATGTTAGGGGTCTTAGTGCCTCTAACAAGTAGTGGATGGTGAAACATTGCATAATTACATCCAAAGCTGAGGTTATTTTACTTCAAGAAACTAAAATGAGCAAGGAGAAATTATCCAATTTTCTCTTGACACTTGGTGATTGGTGAGCTTTAGGGATCAAGGCAATAGGGTCTTCAGGGGGTTTGGCCATCTTATGAAACACCAGACTTTCTTCTTACTCTTAGTTAGATACCAACTTGAATTGGATGGGGGGTAAAATTGTAAGCACTCAATCAAATATGAATTCATACATTGTGAATGTTTATGGAACTATTTTGAGTAGAAGAAAAGAGGAGGTTTGGGAGGAGATCAGCAGATGTTTTGTAGCCTGTCCAGAAGGAAATTTCATACTAGGTGAAGACTTTGACACTCACATATCAGAGAAAAAGGGTGGTTCTCTCAAAGTCTCCCAATCCCAAACAAATTTCAAAGACTAGCTACAAAGATAAAATTTAATGGAAATTGAGTCTTTTAATGGATCTTTTACATGGTCCAATAGAAGGATGGGGTATAATAACATATCTGAAAAATTGGATAGATTTCTTTTTAGGGGAGATCTGACAAAATTTCATTTTGACTTAAAAGCTTCCATCTCTCCGTCCTCGGGCTCTGATCATTTTCCCATCTAGTTGAATATTTTGGAGGAAGATAAACCTCATTGTTGTTCTTTTAAATTTGAAAATATGTGGCTCAAAGAGGAAAATTTTATTAACATGATAGCAGATTGGTGGATAGAGGCTAAAGTAAAGGGATCCAAGCTTTTTACCTTTGTGACCAGATTAAAATTTATTAAGCAGAACTTACTCATTTGGAATAGAACTCACTTCCAGAATATCTTCTCCTCAAAAGAAGATGTAGAACAAAACCTCGATGTTCTGAATGAAACTATTATGCAATCTAGGATGAATCAGGACCTTTTTGTTGTTGAATAATATTATTAAAAGACTTAGAAGATATCCTACATAAAGAGTAAATATTTTGGAAACAAAAATAAAGAGGAAATTGGCTGGCTACAGGAGACAAAAACACTAAATTTTTCCACTCCAGCACCAAAATCTGCAAGAATGTCAACATGATCATGCAAATTGTCAATTCAGAGCAAGTCCTGTTGCAAGACCAGAAAGATATATAGAAGGAAATAGTTAGTTTTAACTCAAAATTATTAAATCATTCCTACTGCTTACCTCTTAAGATTCAACAAGATTTATTGATTAATATTCCTAAAATCATAACTGATGTTGATAATCAAATATTGTCAAAGAAGTTCTCCGAAGATGAAATTCTACAAACATTATCACAAATGGCTCTAGACAAAGCACCTAGCCCGGATGGATTCCCTCCCAGCTTCTTCTTGCATTGTCAGAGTGCCTTGGGGAAAGATCTCACTATAGCATTGGAGTTAGCCAGATATTTATGTAGATTCTTATCTGAAATCAACAATATTTGCATTTCTCTAATTCCCAAAAAAGAAAAGGCTAATTGTATGGATGAATTTAGACCTATTTCTTTATGTAGTACGATTTACAAGATATTGTCAAAGTCTTTAGCAAATAGATTAAAATTGGTTCTTGGCAAGATTATTGGAGAAGAATAGACATGCTTTGTGCCAGGAAGATCAATTTTGGATGGTATAATCATTGCTGAAGAAGCCATTCATTCCATATAATATAACAAACAACCTAGCATGATCATCAAATTAGACATTAAAAAAGCTTATGAAAAAGTCAACTCAAGATTCTTAGCCAAGTGTATGGAAATTTTTGGCTTCTCTAAGGCTCGGATAAAATTGATTTTCTATTGCATATCAACCCCAAAATTTTATATTCTTGTAAATGGATCTCCTCAAGGCTTTTTTGAAGGCTCAAATGGAATCAGACAAGGAGATCCCCTATCTCCCTTTCTCTTCATCATAATGGAAGAAGCATTGGGTCATAGCTTAATCAACCTTCAAAACCAAGGAAGCATTAAAGGGATTGAAATCACTTTCTCAGTGAGAGCAGTCCCACATAAACAATTTGTAGATGATATTCTCATTTTTGGTAAAGTCACTATCAGAGAAGCTATTTAGATTAGTTCAGTTCTTGATAATTATGCTAAGGCCTCTCGACAAGTAGTGAATAAGGATAAATCAGTGCTATTTGTCTTCCACACTAAAAAGAAAATCCAACAAAAGATAGAAAAAGTTATGGCCTTCAAATCAAACTCCCTCACATGCTCCTACTTTGGAATCCCCATTGACAAATCTCTAAGAACCATAGTGGTTTGGAAACCTATTAATGAAAGAATGGACCATAAAATTGATAATTGGAAATCAAAATGGCTTTCTTGAGTGGGCATAATTGTAATGATAAAAGCTACATTGGCAATAATCCCCATTTACTTAATGTCTTGCATCTTTTTATCAATGAGTGTGTATATGGATATTGTGAAGAAGTTAAGAACTTTATCCTGGCAGGGAACATATTCTAACAGGAAATTCAAGCTTATATCTTGGGATAAGATTTGTAAACCCATAACTGCAGGGGGTATAGGCATTAAAAATCATTTGTGGAAAAATCAAGCTCTAGGAGATAAATTATATTGGAAAATCATGAAGAACCAGAATTATAAATGGGTCAGAATCTTAAGGGGTAAATATCTTAGAAATGGTTCAATAGAAGAGGACTTTTGAATGAGAGATTTTCCTAGAGGTTCCAGAATTTGGAATTTTATTTCCAAGTCAAGACACGTTGTGGACAACAATATTACATTGAATATTAGAGAACATAATCTAGCTAGATTTTGAGAGGATTCTTGGGGAGGATTCCCAAGCATCAATTTGTCATTGGGTCAGAATCAAATCAGTCACATTTACAAGGCAGCATGGGGTCCCTATGTAAAAGATTATATCATTCCTTCTTCATCCTCCTCATCAGAGGGCTCTTGGAAATGGAAAGACTTCTCAGATCTTAGTTTAGATCCTCTAGAACTCTGCAGTTTAAAAGGGCTTCTTAAAGACAGATCCTTTTTCCTCAAGCAGGGGAGAGATGAAATTGTTTGGAATGGAGCTAAATCAGGTATCTACAAGGTTAAGGATGGCTACAAAATTATCAAAATTATGTTAGGGCCTTTTAAAACAAAGTCAAATTCAATCCCAATCCAATTATGCTAGAATAAGGTTTGTCTTCCAAAGGTAGAAGTATTCACATGGGTAGCTTCTTAGGGAAGAATCTTAACTATAGATAGGTTTTTAAAAATTGGTTATTTCGGTCCACCTAGATGTTCTCTATGCCACAAATGTGAAGAGGATAATAATCATTTGTTGTTATCATACACTTTCACCAATAAATGCTAGAAATGGTTGTGCTGAAAATTAAATATGTTCTCTGCTTTCCCCTAAGAAATCCCTTCACATCTATTATCCTTGCCTAAGCTCTTTGAAAAAGCTTATAGAAATTTATGGATCATATCACCATCCATTTTAATATGGGAGATATGGAATGAAAGAAATATGAGACCTTTTCAAGATAAATTAATGGAAATTCATTCCATTCTCAATAAAATCAAAGCTGTGATAGTAGAGGTTATGAATTCCCACATCCAAGCTTAAACTGCAAAACACAAGTTCTACACCAGCTGGGATGATTAAATGATCAAAAGATGGTATGGCCTCAAAACCCCAACCACTATAGGTAGAGGATGCAAAGCTAATTATTTTTAGAGGGCTTCCTGTGTGTGGAAGTCTCCATCCCCGGTGTGGTATAAGCACAATTTTGATGGAGCTACAAAAGGGAATCTAGGTCCATCAGGGGTTGGTTGCATTATCCATTCCTCAGATGGAAAGGTCATAGAAAAATTGGCTAAAACATTGGAAACAGACACCAATAACATGGTAGAATTCAAATCTTTATTGTATGGTCTAGCTCTTGCTCATGAAATAGGGTTGAGTAAATTGGAAATTGAAGGAGATTCCAGGATAACTATAAATGCAGTTAGAACAAGGGAGACATCAAATTGGCATTCGCAAGCTTCTTTGGAAGTCATATTAAAGTTGACAAGAAAATTTGAATCTATAATGCTTAATCACATTTTCCATGAGGGAAACTCCAAGGCTGACGAATTAGCCAATATTGTAGCTAGTGGTGCTTTTATGAAGACAACTTCATTGGAGGACCAATCAAATCTTTCATGACTTCAAATTTCACCTTTTTCTAGCAACGGTCGACAGTTTTCAAAATCTGTATAAAGCTAAAGGCTTATTGACAAGTTGATCCAATAAGGGAAGTGTCACATCAAGTCATTTTGTCACTTCACCTGTCAATTTCCTATCCAGATTTCTTGGAATAGAGGAGGACATGGACTCTCCATATGGAGACGATTTGGATCAAAACCTGGACTAGGTATACCAGTACATATACAATGAAAGAATGGATGGTCTTGGGAGCCCATATTCTTCAGATGCAGAGGAAGAAGAGGATGACGGGTCTGATGAAGTTGAGGAAGAGGATATAGATGACGAGGTCATAGGGGATAATGAGTCATAGGGGATAACGAGGATGATGATGTTGTTGAAGATGAAGTTGAGGATGAGGACGAGGACACAGCGAAACCCATAAACCAGGGGAATAGTTCCAGTTCCTAGATTGAAGATTGAAGATGAGGAAACTCAAGATTCATCGACAAAGAGTTCAAAGTAGGATTTAACTTCTACTTCAGATTAATACTGGTGCAATGTTCCTCCTTAGGAATTTTCAATGTTTTTAGTTCCTACCTGTTACTTATAGTATTAATTTACTAGCATAAGGTGGAATCTTGCTAAATTTTTTAGTAGTTTGAGGAGGTACTGATCTATGTTGCTCTCTTTCGGATGTACCTCGAAGATGATATAGACATATTTAATATTAAGCTTCAAACTTAAAAATTATTTTATGTTATGAAATTTCAAATATTATTAATAGAAACCCTTCGACTTCGGCCCCTTACTGATAAAAGAAAAACACTCTAATAATTTTATTTACTATTGTTTCAAGTTTCTTCTTTCCCTTTTCTCCGTGCTTCCACTAGAGACGGAGTTCATTCTCTGACAGATCCATTTAGTTATATTAAAGAGGGATTAGATTTTTCAAAGGCAATGGATTTAAAAACCTTGTTGTCTCTAGCTGTTTCCACTTTCTGCTATCCTGGGCAGTCCTCAGGTCTTATGAGAACTAATCATGAGAACACAATGGCTAATAGTAATAGAAAAAATCACTCTCTTGACAATCCACAAAGTGCTCCTAGTGTAGGAGCAGTAGGTTCACTTCCTCTTTTGTTCAATATCTGGAGTTATATGATGATGTCAAAATCTTAGTACAATGAATTAGGATTCCAGCTGTAAAACTCATAGTTTAGAGTTGTTTTTTCTACCTTATTTTATGGAGTGTTGAGGATTAATAGATCTAAGTATTTTTAAATAAGACTCCCGCTGTCAAACTTAGTTTAGGGTGTTCTGTTCGAATTTCATTTATCATACTTTGGAAACTTATTTTATCAGGTGTTTCACATCATGAAAACTAAGATTTAATCCTTCACAACTTATTTGAGCTTGGAGTAGAGTTTTATCAAATTTTTATTGTTTAGAGTGTGCTTAAACTCCTCTTATAACAACTTCAAAACTAGGTTTACCATGTTCTTTACCTTTTAAAGAGCTCTATCTGATCTGTTGGTATTATTTTTGGTCTCAGTGTTTTCTGGATCGAAATTTTGATTTCTTGTCTGGTCTCTCTTGTAAAGTTTTTAGTCCTAGGTGATTAACCTTAGGTTTTTCAGACCCTTTGCCCTAAAAATCCAAAAGCCCTAGTTTAACCTTTCAGCCTTCTATTTTTCTGTTACTTTATCAGATCACTTAAGTTTTAAACAAAGCATGTGCACTTTATTTTTCCTCAGTTAGTCGCTCAACCTCCTAAAGAAATCAACATATTCTTAAATGTCTAGTGATTGCCCAAAAGCTGTTGTCGCCTGGTCTCAAGATGACTTTGGAATATTCTCTATTGTCAAAATGACTTAGCAATTGCCTTTTAGTCACCTTGGAATATTCTTAAATGTCTTTAGGAAGGAAAGAACTATAGTCGCGCAATCTCTAGATGAAAATTACCTTTGGTCGGGTTGTCTCTAAATGATTTTTTGAAGTAAAATACTTTCTAACGATTATGATTTCCTCTTTGGTCACTGAATCTTTATATAAATGTGTGTTCTTATTCCATGTTAATCACCAAGTCTCCAGGACTTCATGTAGTTGGTTAAATCATTCAGCGACTTGGATTTTCAAATGGTCACATCATCTCCTAATGTGGCGGTTATCTCCTACACGGTCAGCGATCCAGCAACATGATTGTCTCTAGATCTCCAGATGCAGCGGTTAAGTTATAAAGGATTAAAGGATTCAGTATAAGTCATAAGATGAGGTTTTGATCAATGGATGACATTTAATCTCAGAACTAAACTGTAGTTTAGAAAATCTTTTAGCGACTTTGAGAAATGAGGTATTCGCCAAGTCTCCAGTATTAACTAAGGTTAGATAAAGTATTTCACGAATGGGAGAAACATACAGTCGCATGATCTCAAGATGATGCCGAGTTAAAAAGAAGGATTAGTAAGCTGCTTCATCCTAGTCATTGATTTAATCTCGATCTTGTGGTGGTCGTGAAGTCTCTATACCAAATTCAGTTTATGAAAAGCTCTCAGCGATTAAAAGTTTGCCTATTATCGCCAGATCTTGTGATAGAAGTTGAAGGTAGTCTTAGTCACATGATCTCGTAAAGAGAAATATTTCACCCGTGACTAAGAAATAGACTATAGTCGGGTGATCTCTAAATGTGAAAAATTAAAGCATGGACTAAAGAGAAGGACTATAGTCGTGGAGTCTCTAGATCAAAAAATTGTAGTGATCTCTTAATCTCGTAATGAATTGACAAAGTGAAAAATCTTTCAGCGACTACAAGAAGTCCTGTTAGTTGCCAAGTCTCACAAGCATTTTAAAGGCACCGATATTATTAAACGACCACGAGACTTTTCTCCAGTCTCCAAGTCTCTGAATAATTGAATTTGAATTTTTTGAGCTACGACTAGTAAATTGAGCTCCGTTCATGCTGAGCAATGGTAGAGGTGACATCTTTGATGGCTTTTTAGTGTCATACATGGTGGTGCATTCAATGCCACAAAATAAAATAGTTAGAGTTCACTCATTTGAAGGTTATGGAGCATTGTGAAGAGTACAGAGCGCTAAGTTTTCAGACCTTTCTAGAATTATAGTGTGACCAGTGATTTTGTAGCAGGCGGAGCTTCAACCAGCCGAGGGTCTAAGGAGAAGGTGAAGGAGAGCTTTTCAGATGAGTTCCTCACCCTCTTTCCCGGATCGTCACAAAACAAAAAGGTTAGTGACGACTATTTTATGGATGAATTAGCTTATTGCAGAGATGCTAAGACTCCTGAAGTCATGGGCATGTGTTTATTCGAGTATTTTTATAAGAACCGTGATAGTGCAGTACCAGTCTCAAACCCTTGGACATCAAGGTTAGCTAAATTAATTATTCCTGAGGTCTTTTTAGATGTAGATGCATTGCTTATGCTGTCTCAATGGTATGATCCCCTATCTAGAACTATTAGAAAAGAAGATGGCTCTCCCCTTGTAACCCTAGACTGGAATTCATTCATGAATGCTTTTGGAATTCAAATCCCTATGGCCACTGAAATAGATTTGCAAGCCCAAGCAAATAGATATGTCAGAGAGGCTACATTGGTCTCTAGCGATATTAAGAGCCATATGTCCAAAGAAAATAGGAACTACATTGCACCCATGAGTGGGTCAACTCCATATTTTTATAAGGATCTCTGGTTTGATATGAAGTACATTGCATATGGGATATGCCAGGTCCTAGGAGTCGATGCAGGCCCAAAGAGGATCACCTCTGATATTTTGATGCTGGTTATGGATTCACAAAGTCGTCCGGTGAGCTGGGGATATGACTTCATTGGTTATGTAATAAATAGAATGCATGAGGGTTTATTATCTTTGAAAAATTTCACACCTGGTTCTACAACTAGATTCATGCACTATTCCTTGCTGATGCACCTTATTGTGTATCACAATTATGATCTTATAAATGTGGAGGATCCCAAGCCACAAATGGTGTGGAATGAACAGCGCAATCTAGTACAGTTTTGGTTGGTAGTTTAGAGTCCTTCTCTTCCTAGGCATGATTTTGGTGCTTTTGAAAATTGGATTGTGTACCCCATTCTTTGGAGTTTGGGAGTTAATTGCACAAGTTTTTCCACCAAGGTCCTGCAATTGGTAAAACCTCAATAGTTTGTTCATAATTGGACCAAAGGTCATAATTGGGGAGACTTCTTCTTTGAGAAGGGTTATATAATGATCAGAGTTTATGGATGCCCTCAGCCTCCCCATCTAATGCTATTTTTTGTCCCACCAAGGATTGCATTTTTAGAGTTTATCTGCAACTCATGCTGACAAATAAAGAACATTTGGCTCCCCACAGGAAAGGGACTTTCACACCTCAGCACTTCAAAGTGCACTATCTTACAATTGGGGAGGGAGATTTCAACAAGGTAAACGATTGGTTAGAAAAGTACAGGATGTTTGCAACACCATACAGATATGTGGATACAAAAGGTTTCATAGTTGCTACTAGGAGATATTACATGCCTACCATTCCTTTTAATAAGAAGCATGAGGAATATCCAGAGGGGGATGTGATCAGAAACATCAGTGAGGATGATGAGGTAGAGAAAAAAGTGCAATAATTAGATCGATTATTTAAAATTGAGAAACAGTTAAAAGGGAAAGGATTGGTGTTTGGGGGTTTCTTTCCCACTTTGCCTTACCTCCAGAGACTTGAGTAGATGATGGCTCAATTTGACATATTGGTAGGATCCATGAAGGATCAAATTGATGATACTAATAAGGGTAAAAAATCCCACTCTAATTCTGAATGTGAAGAAGATAGTGATGGTGGCTACCCAATATATAGCCCACCCCCTATGGAGCAACCAATGATTGAAGGGACTAAAGAAGGAAATGAAGCCATTGAACTTAGTGAGTTACCCAGCTCTGATGATACTATTGAGCCCATCAAGAAAAAATAGAAGTTACTCATAGGGGAGCCTTTTGAAAGAAAAAGAGATAGAGTAGGTGCCCTCCATACAGGAACTGGTGTCCACCATCACCAACTGAGAAAGAAAATAAGAGAAGAGAAAAGACAACAGAGATATGAGACTGAAGATGTTGAATTGCCTTTGGCCCTTGGCCAAGATGAGAGGATAATTGAGTAGGATGCTTTCCTGAATGATGATAATTTTGTTAATTCAGATGAATTCAAAAGCTTCTTAATTTGGCACAAGCAACAACAGGTTGCATCTAGTGTGCAAATAATTGAAGAAGGTCAAGTACCAGAAGAGGCAGTACAACAGATGAAAGAATATGACCTTGAAGGTGAGAGTTTAACTCCAGATGAGGCCAGACAATTGGTAAAACAAAACAACATGCTTCTTGTGCCCGGGTGCAATTTATATTCTGATTTCATAATTGATCAAATAAAGAGACAAGAAGATGTCACTTTGTCTTTAGAAACCCAAGTAGGGGATATCATCAAACGATTTGGGTATAGCCCAAAGAATTAGGCATTAGCAATGTGGAGCTTATATCCTAAGGACAAGAAGCCACAAATTTTTAATGTGAAGGAATAGATGAAAGGAGATAAGATTGTGTGGTATATCCACAATACAGGGGACCTAGAAATATCTCAAGTCTTGACCCAGTTTGCAAAATTAAATGAGGACAAAAAAAAGAAGCTATCTAAGAGGTATGGTGCTTTATTGAGTGACTATAGTGCCCTTGTAAATGATAGGGACTTACAAATAATAAAGGTAACAACATTAGAGAAGCATGTAACTACAAATCATTAATACTCCTATAGTGGCTCCTGCACCACCTGAGCTGCCTGTATTAATAGAGGCACACAGAATGATAGAAGAAGAGGTGGCTGTAGAATTGAAGAAGATAAATGAGGAGAAAAATGAGGCTATCTTGCAGGCCCTGTTCGATATTTTGAGGTACAAAATAAATGAAGTTAGGGATAAATTTGATCTTGTTTTTAATGCCTATGGCAAGTTGCCAGAATTGCAGAAAGAAGTTAATAATTACGTACAAATTTTGAGCGGATATCATGCAGTTTGGTCTGTTAGAGCACCACTTTTTGAAAAATTGATATTTGCTCAATCTTTGGGAAGTGATATTCCAGAGACATTTGTGAGGGTTGGTGAGGAGATAGATAGAGTTAAAGCCATATTACCACTTTTTAAAGGTAAGGCAAATTTGATTGAGGCTAAGATAGCCATGCTCGGCTCCTGTTCCAACAAGTTTATCCCTTCAATTATGAATATAGATGGAGCCATAAAGAGTCTTAATTAGTGGAGATCAAATGCTGATCTTTTATTGCCTAGGAAGGAGGCATTTTTAGGTGAAGAAAGTAGTGTTGATTTAGAAAGCTTCAATAAAACCCTGGATGAAGCCATTAAGGCAGAGACAGATCTCACCAGATTTATAATAGATGTCAAAGCAATTACAGATGCTAGGTGGGAGAGACAAAAAGCACAATTACAACTCATCCGAGATTTTAATTAGCCATCAGATGAAGAAGTGATTGCATGGGATGAGTTAACAAAGCCCAAGAAAGTTAAATCCGTTGTAGTTGACTTGGACATTTTGGATGAAGAATGAGGAGAACATCTGACGTACCTAACACGTGATCTTAGAATACAGGGATGATAAGCTATCATTTAAAGATGGTGTAGGTTAGCCTGAAATAGCGGTCAGCATATCTCATTAAAACTTATGAAGCTATCATAAATACTTGCAGACAAAGGTGTCAGTTTTCAAGTGGTCAAGCATGAACAACGTCCAAGAAAGTTTTGTCTTTCCACCACTTAAGGGCTTATTGTATTTTTTTTTTGTCTCTTATGCTCTTAGGGTTAGGGTTTTCAACCATCCGAAGCTTGTTGCATTCCCATTCATAGGGGAATTCCAAGGTGGTTGAAATAGGGATATAAATAGAGTTAAAGGCTCATTTTTTAAAAGGGGTCAGAAAAGATAATAGAAAAATTGAACAAAATTACTTTGAAGCAGACATCCAAGTTTTGTGTTTTATCTTCTAAGTAATAGAATTGTGAATGTAATTGGCAAGTTGATTTTAAGACAAATACACTACAACTTCTGCCATATATTGTTGTTGTCTCTTTACCTTTATGTTGTACTCTTGTATGTCTTATTTGTTAGACATTTAAAGAATTAAAGTTCTCATAGTTCATCTTGAAGAGTAGATATATTTGTATGGATTGTTGATGATAACAGTGTTTGGTTAATAGAATAGTTTGTAAGGCAATCTATTTGGATTTGTAGCTAGTATGCAAGGCATACTGTTGTATTTATGTTAAAATTATCTAGTTGATTTGCATTTAGATTTCTTTTGCCCATTAGATAAGGCATTGATTTGGTGTTTGTTTCTTATGGTTTTATCTTTCATAGATCTTTGGAGGAAAAATTGAAACTTTCACATCAATTATCAATACATTTTTCATTTCATGTTTATTGTGCAAAATAGATAGGACTGTTCCTAAAATATACAGTCTATATTTCTTGATTCCTTGAAGAGAGAATCATTTAGGTTGCCCCTCCTTAAAAGGAAGAAGGATGAGAATCCTTAAATCACTGATCCTTGCTTTATTTGCAATCATATTTTGCTTGGTTAAGCTCTGCATTAAATTGATCTTGGTCATATGCAGAGTGTTTTATAGATTGATGTATTAGAAGGATTAATAGCAGATTAGTGTCCACTCACATAAACACTGTGTAATCAGTTATCATTAAAAGGTAATACCTGCCTGAGTATGTGGAGCTCAAAATGAAAGAGGATCTTATCCAATCCTCAGTAATTAGGTCTTTCTCTTGTTTGAGTCAGTCTCAAAAACCATAGTTTCAAGTAATCAGTTTGATCCTACAAGAAAAATCCCTAACATGATCCTTTGCAATATATCTAAACTTGGAGGAGCTTTCTGTCCTTATGTTGCAGGTTGAACATTCAAGAATAGCCAAGTCTTATTGAACCATTTTGTTGTAACTTCCCTTCATCTTCTAGTGAGACTCGGCCCTTGGAAAATTTAGTCCGTGAAAAACTTTCACTACATTTGTGCTATATGTTGAACACTCTAGTGATGCAATGTTTTAAGAGCTGGGGTTCCTTCTTGGTTCTAGCCTATGCTTTCCTCTTCTCTCCTGTGAGAAAATTTTGTTTGCTATTGATTCTAGTTTCTTCTCTCCCTTTTCTCTTGTGCTTCCACTAGAGATGGACTTCATTCTCCGGCAGCTCCATTTAGTTATATTAAAGAGGGATTAGATTTTTCAAAGGCAACGGCTTTAGAATACATGTTGTCTCTAGCTGTTTCCACATTCTACTATCCTGGGCAGTCCTCAGGTCTTGTGAGAACTAGTCATGAGAACACAATGGCTGATAGTAATGGAAAAAATCAATCTCTTGACGATCCACAAAGTGGTCCTAGTGCAGGAGTAGCAGGTTCACTTCCTATTTCTTTCAATATCTGGAGTGATATGATATGATGATGTCAAAATCGTAGTAGTTTCAATCAGGATTCCATCTGTAAAACTCATAGTTTAGAGTTGTTTTTTTTAACTTATTTTCTGGATTGTCGAGGATTAAAAAATCTAAGTATTTTGAAATAAGACTCCAGCTGTCAAACTCGGTTTAGGGTCTTCTGTTCGAATTTTATTTTCGATACTTTTGAAACTTATTTTATCAGGTGTTTCACATCATGAAAACTAAGATTTAATCCCTTATAATTTTTTTAGCCTTGGAAAAGAGTTTTCTCTAATTTTTATTGTTTAGAGTGTGCTTAAACTACTCTATAACAACTTCAAAACTAGGTTTACCATGTTCTTTACCTTTTAAAGACCTCCGTCTGATCCTTTTCAATATATCTAAATTTGGAGAAGCTTTCTGTCCTTATGTTGCAGGTTTGAACATTCAAGATAGCCAAGTTTTATTGAGCCATTTTGTCGTGACTTCCCTTCATCGTCTAGTGAGACCGGGCCCTTCGAAAATTTAGTCTGTGAGAAACTCCCACTACATTTGTGCTAGATGTTGAACACAACAGTGATGCAACATTTTTACGAACTGGGGTTCCTTCTTGGTTCTAGCCAATGCTTTTCTCTTCTCTCCTGAGAAAATTTTGCTTGCTATTATTTCTAGTTTCTTCTTTCCCTTTTCTCCTGTGCTTCCACTAGAGATGGAGTTCATCTCCGGCAGCTTCATTTAGTTATATTAAAGATTAAAGAGGGATTAGATTTTTCAAAGGCAACGGCTTTAGAAAACATTTTGTCTCTAGCTGTTTCCACATTCTGCTATCCTGAGCCGTCCTCAAGTCTTGTGAGAACTACGCATGAGAACACAATGGCTGATAGTTACGAAAAAATCAACTCTCTTGGCGATCCACAAAGTGGTCCTAGTGCAGGAGCTGCATGTTCACTTCCTGTTTTAAGAACTATAATCTTCTTGTTACTTTAGCCAGGTTGAATGTGGTTGCACGCTGAATGTTGTTAAGGACATATTTAATAGTATACAGGCCTTATTTTAATCAATATATTTTCAATATATATGCTGATAATAAGTGGTTTGAATTATGATTTAGAACATGTGTCTTTTTTTAAATAATATATTTTTATATTTATTTAAGTTTATTGTTTAATAAATATAATTATAAAAATATTTTATATTATGTCATTGGAATTGGGTGTTCATTGAGTTTATATAGGAAAATTTAGTTATAAATAGTTTGTATGTATAAATAAAGTTATGTTTTAATTTATTCTTTAATAAAAATCTATTTACATGTTAACTTATGTCTTATGTACTTTAAAAAGTAATTCATGTGATTATTGGATATAAAATCATTATGTGGTATATATATATATATATATGTATACATGTATATATATATATATATATATATATATATGTATACATGTATATATATATATATATATATATATATATATATATATATATATATATATATATAGATAGATAGATAGATATACATATATATATACATCTATACGTATATATATATATATATATATATATATATATATATATATATATGTATATATATATATGTATATATATGTATATATGTATATATATATATATGTATATATATATATATATGTATATATATATATATACATGTATATATATATATATATATATATATTGTATAGTATATGTATATATGTATATATATATATATATATATGTATATATATATATATATATATATGTATATATATATATGTATATATATATGTATATATATATATATGTATATATATACATGTATATATATATATATATATGTATACATGTATATATATATATATATATGTATACATGTATATATATATATATATATATACATGTGTATGTGTATATATA